>NW_024121843.1:122727-307740 GCF_016745375.1 Pimephales promelas | reverse complement strand
ACCGGCAACTATAGTTGCCGCTTTGTATATAGTTTGTCATTTTCCTTGTGTAAGTATTTTCTAGATGTTATCCATGTTGAATGTCGCAATGTCATGCAAGAAACAACCAAATAAAGGATTTCAAGAAAAAAAAAAAAGGTATTCACTTCCTTCCTGTCACATGAGGCTGTCAACTTCCTACCCTACTTCCAGGAAGCATGGCCGAAGACAAACCCTCCCAAAGGAAAGCAAATTTCATATTACTAATAAGTATTTTTTGTTGACATATATATATCAATATAATCATGAAGGTCTCTAGAATCCTCTAAAACAAAACAAATCTTACAATAGATCTATAGTTTTTTGGTATACTTAGTCAAAAGTGCAAGCGGCAACTAATTAGTTGCCGGTGGGCAAATGCCTTGTAAGTACATATATCATGGGAAATGGGGTATACTGTGTTAATAGGTTAATAATTTAAGGTTATTGGACTTGTTTAATAAGTTTACCCTTTTATGCACTGTTATTTTAGTTTTTTTGCCATTTTGCCATTTGTTTATATATATATATATACATACATATACATATTATACACATTATGCAATATGCATATACATATATATTACACTTTGCAAAACAAATTACATTTTTGATATATGCATATTCTACATATTATGAAATCATAATTATAACAATATAAGTTACTTTTTTCAAAGTTTAGCAGTTTGTACTGAAAAAAAAAAATATCAGTTTTTCAATAATGTTACATTATGATTAGAACCAAACCTGATCAGGATGTTACAAAGAGAAAAGTTGCAGTCTTTAGAGTTTATAATTTATTTCAAACATCTTTTTTTCATATAATTCAAAAAATTGTGTGAAGTGTGCCACCAAATTTCTGTGTTCTTTCTGATTTTGAGGATGAATTTTGTCCATTGACAAAAATCATTTGATTCGATAACATTATTGAAAAACAGATTTTTTCCAGTACAAAAAATGCCTAAACTTCGACAAAAAGTTACTTTATTTGTTATAATTGTGATTTCATAATATCTAGATATGAAAACAACTGGAAAAACTTGTGAAAATATGTCTTTCATTTAGTCAAATATAGCAAATCGCAAATAGTGGAGCTCTGCAGCCATCTACTGGTTAAAGTGATAATTTGTTACTTTTAAAACGGCATTTTCCAAAAGATTGGCAAAAATCTTACACTAAACCATGTCAAATTGTCCATGTTATCCCCATAAATGAAAGTTAGAAATGTGGGTCAAAAAGACCCCAAACAGCACACAAGGTTTAAGACAAACGGATTTGTTGTTTGTTGTGTTTTTATATTCAAGACATTATAAGCTATAGATTCCGCTTTTTAGGTTCGCATCAAACATTCTTCGACTTTTATACACAATAAATTTTTTTATGAATAAAGATTGATCTTTTGAAAGCAGTTATTTTGAGATAGATGCCAAATGTTCTCCTCCTATTCATATTTAACATTGATGGGGTTCATACAACATATTTGCCCACCGGCAACTATAGTTGCCGCACATTAAAATACGATTTTCAAGAAGAAAAAAAAAAAACCTGAGGAAATAAATGCAGAACATGTTCACATAGGACATTATTAACACGACTATATGCATGAAACCATTCAGAAAAATTTGGGCACAAATGGGTTTGGCGTAGACATACACACGGATAGCTCAAAATGCGTCGAGATAACACGCCACTTGACTCGAAATTGGCGTGTATGTTTACGCAAAAGTCATGTCATGTTGCGTATGAGTGCATTTAATAAGTAAAAAGAAATCGCTAGTTAATACCACTAACAAGGCTTAAAATAACCCTACATTAACACAGTCGCATGATAAGGGTCCCTACATGCAAAATGAAGCATTGAGAACTTTGTAGGTGTACAGACCGTTTAATAAGAACTTATGAAGTCCACTTCGTTTATACACAGCAGGACCTTTGGAAAACAGTCTCGATAAGTCGAACCACGAACGATGTGCCAAGTGAGCTGAACTGTAAAAAGTTCAGTAAACTTCTGAACTATATGAACAGCGTTCGTGGTTCGACTTGTCGACTATTTTCTCCTGCCTGTATACACGAAGTGGATTGTCTTTATAAAGTATCATCTTATTACGTTACGTTACTGTGTTAGTGTGGGGCGATTTTGGTATAAACTAGCGATTTCTTTTTACTTATTATATGCCCCCATATATTAGCGTTATACGTGCACGTGCTCCTTAAAAGCAATCTTATAGATAATTCTATCGAACCAGCAACTATTTTAAAAACGGAACAATTGACTCAAATTTCCTGACTGATTTCAGCATTTTCGCCATTTTTTTTAAAAGATGTGCCAATGCTTTAATTCCAAATTAAAGGAATTCAGTCGTGAGTACAATGTTATCATTCGCACAGTCTGTGGGTGTGATCTCAAGGAAGCTTATATATAAGCATCTGTCCTTCGCACAAGAAATATATCTGTTTTTCCTTTCAGAGCGAAGTGTACACATTTTTTACTTTTCCATTCGGGCTCAGCCTAACTCTGCATGGGTTCAACATGTGCATAGAGGCAGCATTTTCAATGCTGAGACACAATGGGCTCAGAATATCTGCTCATCTGGATGATTATCGTACATGCGCTCACTCACGGGAGTGTGCAGAATGGGACACAGAGATGCTCTCTTCTCGTTTCACGAATCTGGGGTCCAGAATCATCTACGCCAAAAGCCAGCTGATTCCATCTCATGAGAGAACCCGGCATACTTTGCTCTTGGAAAGAATGATAATGGCGTTTTATCAGTGCCTAGCCCAGTTTCGCAGGGGAACCTTGGTATTGTTCAGGACCTGAATCTTTGAGATGGTCCTCACTGCAGAACATGGAATGCAGGGAGAGGAGTTGGATCCAAATTCAACCTGATTCCTAACCCCACCCCTACCCATCTCCAACCTTTAGATCTGGATCCAATTCTGCCCGCTGGATATCGTGGACTGCAATGAGGTGCTACTGGACTCTTTTGGGCATGATGGCTTTTTCACTGTCTCTGGTCCCGGTGGGCTTGCTAAAAATGAGGGACTTCTAGCGATGGGTAGCAGCGAGGCGTATGTGTCATCGTCTGCACCTTGTGCGCAGAGTGAGAATATCCACGGAGTGCATGACAGCTCTTCATTAGCGAAGAGTCTATTCCAGACTGTGGTTCTTCTCGGGGGCATTACTCTGAGGAAAAAGGAGTTACAATCGATGCATTCCTGACAGGCTGGGGGCCTGTTTTTCAGAGAAATAATAAAATATTGATCAAAATTAAGAGACAATTCATATTAAACGAAAATCTTTAAAAAAAAAAGAGTCTTTCTACATAACAAAGCTCAATGAATTGGTTAAAATCATGTCTTGCCCCCTCAATGTCTCTAGACATATTGCACATCTCATGATGCATCATATCTTTCTCACGTTGCATGCTCACTTTCATAATCAACATTGATTTAATTAAAAAATAACATTAGTCTATAACATTTAAACATAAATATGATACTAAATATATTTACTTTAATGGCTACAATGCCTACTACTGTACAGACAAATTTCTTTTTTTTTTCGTAATGATGTCATATTTTTCAACCCAGCCCTCAGCCCCCCTCGCATGAAACAGCTTCCAGCGTGCCTGTCACTGGCATGGTACTGTAAGTGAAATGTTTCCCACTGACATAACATAATATACTTGGGGTGACACAGCCAACATTCAAGGATACTTATCTTCTTCTGAATTTATTATTAAGGAACACAAGTGCTGTATGATACTACTTTTAATTATGACTGTTGTTTCCGACGTGCAGTATATTCTGCTGAATAGCGGCGGAATCCGGTGCTGGGGTCATCCGACGTTCGCTCATTGATTTCAGAGCGCTGCTGTTTTGCTGCTGGTTCAATTAGATACTAAAACCAAACGATTTCCGTCAAGTTCATTCCACTTTGGCTGCGGACGAAACGAAACTGAAAATGTATGCAGGTTGATAAGAGGGATATTACCTCCCTGCAGAGCTAGTGTGTTTAGTGTGTGTGTGTGTGTATGCGTGAATGTTTACCAGGAGAGTGTGGTGTGAGTTGGGTAATTGTATTGTTTCTTTCTAATGTTTGTTTAGTTAATTTATGTTGTATTTGTTTCTATCGTGAACTGTGTATTTAATGATTTTCTGTATATTCTGTTCTTTTAGTTCATTAGGAATAGAGTGCCGAAGTTACAACGTCACTCTGTAGGCCGAAACGCGGAAGTGAGTTAGCATTTTAGCACTACGGTTCCCTCGCTCTAAAGCCTATGGGATTTTTGAATGGGTTTTTGCTAAATCGCCTGAAATACGGTTTGTGGTGAACAGAGCCTCTAAATATTTTCACGTTTTGATCTATGACACAGAAGACACAGTTATAACCTGCTTATGGTTTTTTAAACTTTATTGTGTCTGATTGTGTTTTTTAAAATCATAGGCTTCAAAATGTATAAATTCCGGATTAACTTGATAGACAAAACGTGTAAGGGTCACAACTCTTTGTTAAACACACATTATTTCTATGGGGAAAATGCATTGCTTTTCGGCTGAGGGAACCCATGCGCCGCTAGCTTCCGAGTTGTCCTACAAAGTGACGTCATCACTTCGGCACTCTATTCACCTTTGGCTAAGCCACGCCCTAGAATGTAGATTGATCAATCACCCCGCAGCTAAGAACGAGCTCCCACAGAGGTCGGACACTTTTTCACAGCGCTCTATTGACTTTCAACACAGGCGTCTCATATTTTTGGTCTCGGCAGGCTATTAACGTCATAATTTTATCAAAAATATGGTTAAACGTTGTGCCTCGGACAATTGTAACACAGATACGCATTTCCCAGAGAGGTTGGAGGGGGGTGTCCGTTTTTTCCCTTCCCAAAACCGAAGTAAAATCCTGACAAGTGTCGCCTTTGGATTAAACTGTGTGGATGTCCTCAGTCAGCTAAACCCCGCAAAGATCAACAAGCACATATTTTTTTACTTCTAACTTTACTGTTTGTTTGTTTGTTTGTTTGTTTATTTATTTATTTATATAGCACTATTAATACACAACCCAAGTTGAACCAAAGTGCTTCACAAACAAATTCCCATGAAGGATAAAAATAAAGACATACTTCAACCAGTTAAAATATCACATATTAAATATCACATCTACTCATTGTAGGCTAAGGACATTAGATATGATTTACACAGATGCTTAAAAATCGGCAGTGATTTTTTTACTGTGAGTGTGAAGTTATACTAGTTAGACCGTTTTATAATGTTTTAGGTTATGATTTCGGTTCTCATACCGGTTGTTGACACTCTAGCACACACTGCTAATAAACACAAGGTTATACTCGTGTAGTCCGTTTGCTTTGTAATAACGATTATAGAAGTGAATAGAGACCTACCCAGCTTTGCATGAACAGTGTTGCTTCCTGAAATTGTTAGTCCCAGCCTCCGTCTCGATTAGTAGGAAATGCAGTGGTTCATTTTTTTTTTTGACTGTGACCAGTAACGTTATGCTTTTGCCTCTATTTTGGATGCCATGTTGTTTCTTGCGTTTCACCTGTATGTCTTGAATATAGCCTTCGAACACATATTGCAGCCCCTTTTGCCTACTTCTATCGGACACTTTATTTGCTGCTTTATAAAGTTTGATAACATTTCAGCAGGAAGAGCTGTTACGGCATAAGCCACGCAGAGCGCAGATGAAGTTTGACGGATGTAGCAACAGTAACTAAGGGGGGCGGGGCTTAGCCAAAGGTGAATTGAGTGAGTGTCTAAAGTAAAGGGGTGGGGGCCGCGGGGCTTTTGCATTTCGTTTGCTATTTATTGAGTGTTGTGCTCAACAAATAGCAAATTTTTTTATGTGCTATTTTTTTTATGTTTGTTTAATTCAATGTTTGTTTGGTAGATAATAGCCATAACGTCAATATTATAATATCAAGCTGCAATGAATCTGCAAATTTAAAAAATCGATTTGCATTATAGCCTGAGGCAAGACACTTTCACCAGAAAAATAAATAACAAACACGACTATCAGCCTGCAGACATAGGATAGCTATCCTGGCCGATTATTTTGTCCGTCTAATCATGTATTATTTACTTGGAAGAATGTAGCCCCTACCGCACTCAGTAGCTAATCAGTATACTTTCACGTCTCGAGCTGGCACGTGCTGCCCGCCCTGGCTCTACGGGGATGCTTGAGTGTGTAGTCTACACTGGATGTGGCGAGGAACACATTACCAACCGTAAACTGATTGCCCGCGCACTCTGTTTCTGACGCACTTCACGTTTGCTAGGCGGGGGGAGATTGATGTAATCTCTTGATGCGATCAGACCGGAGTCGGGGGACTTAGTTACATTTTTGTGGAGTACAGTCAACTGTTCTCCGACAAAACCTTTGGCTTTTTGGATTTACTTGCTGCTTCAGCTATGACAAGAGGGGAAAAAACGCTCATTGGGCTCTCGCGTTGGAATTTGAGCAACTGGGGGAAGTGACGTATGCCGTAAAGCAGTCAAATTTTGTAGTTCTTTTTGTGCTCGGGTTCCTACCCGCTCCCCGAAGTTACAGAGTGCCAGTAAAGCGAAACAGACCACGTCAGTCTATGGCAGACCTGTCATTCAACCTATTGTCAGTCGATGTGCCATCTTAAGGGTTTTGGAAAAATATTATAAAGTTTGAAAAAGTTGCATAGTGCTGCTTTAAGCTCTAACTTGCTAGCTCTCTAAAATGTTAATCTTTTGTGATTTGTTTGGGTCAGTTCTTTAATAAATGGGCTAGAGTAATGTTAATAAAAGCTTTCCAGGTTTGATATTTTAATGTAACATTTAAGTAAACTTTTTTCAAAATAACCACTTCAGCAAGGTATATATTTCATGTTTATTTCAATCACATAACATCCTAAGTATTCTAACAGCTACTTTTGTATATCAATATTTTACAAATGTATGTACATCCTTCAAAAAAAAAAAATCCCTCCAGTCCTTACTGTATCACTGAGCATAACAATGCTAAAAAATAGATAATAGATGAGTATCTAAAAAAGATGGCAAGAAACGAGACATTCACCGGACAGACAAACTTTTCCAGACAAAACCTTTTGACAACACATCAACATTGTAATTATACAATACGTCACTGTAGCATTTTATATACTTTACAAAATATGATTTACTATATTTAATCAGGCAAGCTTAATTTAGAAACTGTATTTGGAATGTTTTTTTAAAAGAGGCTAATGATCAAGTTTGTGCAAGTTTATGTTTTCCAATAAGTTTTTTATACAAACTCTCACATGCCTTCCTTTTAATTTTCATTACTATATTAGTTTAAGAACCCTAAATTTTGAACCTTTCAAAGTGCTTTCTGGAACCTCCAGATCCATTGCATGCATTTGCAGACGTCTCATTGTGTGTCTGCGACTATGTTCCGTTTGCCCATTTCCCCATCCATCTCTTCTAGGCATCCCTTTATAAGTGTAGCATATGTCATCAGTAGTGTAATTACGTCCAGGAACCATATGAGTTTTCCTATAACCTGCATTACCTCCCATTTGGGGTGACCTTTGCATGGTGCTCATTCCCATATTTGAATTTCTCACAGCCAAATCCTCTCTAATTCTTGAAACTTGAGGTTTAGGCACTGATATATTGTTCCAGTTGTCATCAATACCAAAGTTGTTTGCTTTTGTTTTATTATCTCTTGACTTGAGTGCCCCAGACATATCACTGTAGTAAACATCTGATGATGTTGGACGTACACCAGAGATTCTGGTCTTGGAGGTGGGTAAAGCCATTGTAAAATCAGGTGAGCCAGAGAGATGTTTTTGCATTGCAGGCCACTGGGCTTTATCTGAAAATTTCATGTCTCTGTTCAAGTCGAAATATGGGTCCT
Source organism: Pimephales promelas (assembly GCF_016745375.1). Next base: position 299,828 of record NW_024121843.1, on the reverse strand, counting down.
GCATGTTCAATTCTGAGGGACCGTATTTCTGATGAGACGGTATTCTGAGATCAAGATCATTTGTTCTGGCTGACTCTATTTTACCTCTTGGGACAGCAAAATTGTAAGTGTGTGCTTGAGTATAGGCACCAAAATCAACATCAGGCCCCAGGCCTTGAAAGTCAGGGCTATCGGTTCTTCCTTTAATTCGGGGGGTTTTTAGATTCATCTTTGGAGAGCTGAACTGAAGATTCCCAGGAGGAGCGTCAATGTCAAAGTCAGGTGCATTTACATCAAGATGGGGTTTCTTGACATTTGGTCCTTTAATTTTTCCTTTAGGGAAATCAACACTCATATCTGGGGCTGTGATATCTGCCTTATGACCTCTGATATTAAAGTCTGGGGAATCAAAATCAGTTTTAATCTTTGGCGCTGAGAGATCTATTTTAGGGGTATTTAGATCATAATCAGGTGTCTTTATTTTTGGTCCCGAGAAACCAATATCAGGCATCTTTAAAGTTGGCATCTTCATTTTACCAGATGGCATGTGCATGTTTGGAATTGTAAGATCTGTTCTTGGACCTTTAAGATCAGCATTGGGTCCATAAATGTCCATATCAGGACGATTAATCGCACCCTTTAGTGTGGGAGCTGATGTGCTCAGATTAAGGTCTGGCTGATCCATGTCCGCATCAACATTCATATGTGGCCCTTTCGAACCTGACAGGCCAAAACTGGGCATTTTTAACTTTGGCATGTTCAATTTACCTGAAGGACCATTGAAATCAATATCAGGTGATTTGAGATCTATGTTTGGGCCTTTTAAATCAGCTTGAGGCAGAGCCAGATCCATGTCTGGGGTATTGATTCCTCCCTTAATATTGGGGCTGTTAATATTCTGGTCTGGAGATTTGATTTTAAGATCTGGGCCTTTTGGTTTGCCACTTGAGAAGCCAAGTTTGGGAAACTTCAGTCTACTTGAAGGAGAATCCATTTTGAGATCAGGTGCATTCATGTCAATATTTGGTCCTTTAATTTTACTTTTAGGGAAATCAACATTCAGATCAGGTGCTGTGATATCTGGCTTATGACCACCAATGTTGATATCTGGGGAATCAAAGTCTGCCTTAAACTTTGGAGTTGACAAATCCATTTCAGGGGTCTTCAAATCATAGTCGGGTGTCTTTATTTTTGGTCCTGAGACACCAAACTTAGGCATCTTTAAAGTGGGCATTTTCATTTTTCCAGAAGGCTTGTCAATGTCTGGAAGTGTAAGATCTGTATGTGGACCTCTGAGATCTACATTAGGTCCATGTACATCAATATCAGGACCGTTTATTCCTGCTTTTAGTTTGGGAGTTGATGCACTTAGATTAATGTCAGGCTGATCAATGTCAGCATCCACATTCATGTGTGGCCCTTTCAAACCTGACAAGCCAAAACTGGGCATATTTAGGTTTGGCATTTTAAATTTACCTGATGGGGCATCAACATCAAAATCAGGTGATTTGACATCTAAGTTCGGGCCTTTAAATTCAGTTTGAGGCAGAGTCAGATCCATGTCTGGTGTATCGATTCCTCCCTTAATTTTGGGGCTTTTGAGATTCAGGTCTGGAGAATTGATTTTAAGATCTGGGCCTTTTGGTTTGCCACTTGAGAAGCCAAGTTTGGGAAACTTCAGTTTACCTGAAGGAGAATCTATGTTGAGAGCAGGTGCATTCATGTCAATATTTGGTTTCTTGAAATTTGGTCCTTTAATTTTACCTTTAGGGAAATCAATATTCAGATCAGGTGCTGTGATATCTGGCTTCTGACCACCAATGTTGATATCTGGGGAATCAAAGTCTGCCTTAAACTTTGGAGTTGACAAATCCATTTCAGGGGTCTTCAAATCATAGTCGGGTGTCTTTATTTTTGGTCCTGAGACACCAAACTTAGGCATCTTTAAATTGGGCATTTTCATTTTTCCAGAAGGCTTGTCAATGTCTGGAAGTGTAAGATCTGTATGTGGACCTCTGAGATCTACATTAGGTCCATGTACATCAATATCAGGACCATTTATTCCTGCTTTTAGTTTGGGAGTTGATGCACTCAGATTAATGTCAGGCTGATCAATGTCAGCATCCACATTCATGTGAGGCCCTTTCAAACCTGACAAGCCAAAACTGGGCATATTTAGGTTTGGCATTTTAAATTTACCTGATGGGCCATTAACATCAAAATCAGGTGATTTGACATCTAAGTTCGGGCCTTTAAAATCAGTTTGAGGCAGAGTCAGATCCATGTCTGGTGTATCGATTCCTCCCTTAATTTGGGGGCTTTTGAGATTCAGGTCTGGAGATTTGATTTTAAGATCTGGGCCTTTTGGTTTACCACTTGAGAAGCCAAATTTGGGAAACTTCAGTTTACCTGAAGGGGAATTTACGTTGAGATCAGGTGCATTCATGTCAAGATTGGGTTTCTTGAAATTTGGTCCTTTAATTTTACCTTTTGGGAAATCAACATTCAGATCAGGTGCTGTGATATCTGGCTTATGACCACCGATGTTGATGTCTGGGGAATCAAAGTCTGCCTTAAACTTTGGAGTTGACAGGTCCATTTCAGGGGTCTTCAAATCATAGTCAGGTGTCTTTATTTTTGGTCCTGAGACACCAAACTTAGGCATCTTTAAAGTGGGCATTTTCATTTTTCCAGAAGGCTTGTCAACATCTGGAAGTGTAAGATCTGTATGTGGACCTCTGAGATCTACATTAGGTCCATGTACATTAATATCAGGACCGTTTATTCCTGCTTTTATTTTGGGAGTTGATGCACTCAGATTAATGTCAGGCTGATCAATGTCAGCATCCACATTCATGTGAGGCCCTTTCAAACCTGACAAGCCAAAACTGGGCATATTTAGGTTTGGCATTTTAAATTTACCTGATGGGCCATTAACATCAAAATCAGGTGATTTGACATCTAAGTTCGGGCCTTTAAAATCAGTTTGAGGCAGAGTCAGATCCATGTCTGGTGTATCGATTCCTCCCTTAATTTTGGGGCTTTTGAGATTCAGGTCTGGAGATTTGATTTTAAGATCTGGGCCTTTTGGTTTTCCACTTGGGAAGCTAAATTTGGGAAACTTCAGTTTACCTGAAGGAGCTTTTATGTCAAGGTCAGGTGCATTCATGTCAAGATTGGGTTTCTTGAAATTTGGTCCTTTCATTTTACCTTTAGGGAAATCAACATTAAGATCAGGTGCTGTGACATCTGGCTTATGACCACCAATGTTGATGTCTGGGGAATCAAAGTCTGCCTTAAACTTTGGAGCTGACAAATCCATTTCAGGGGTCTTCAAATCATAGTCGGGTGTCTTTATTTTTGGTCCTGAGACACCAAACTTTGGCATCTTTAAAGTGGGCATTTTCATTTTTCCAGAAGGCGCGTCAATGTCTGGAAGTGTAAGATCTGTATTTGGACCTCTGAGATCTACATTAGGTCCATGTACATCAATATCAGGACCATTTATTCCTGCTTTTAGTTTGGGAGTTGATGCACTCAGATTAAGGTCAGGCTGATCAATGTCAGCATCCACATTCATGTGAGGCCCTTTCCAACCTGAATGGCCAAAACTAGGCATATTTAGGTTTGGCATTTTAAATTTACCTGATGGGCCATTAACATGAAAATCAGGTGATTTGACATCTAAGTTCGGGCCTTTAAAATCAGTTTGAGGCAGAGTCAGATCCATGTCTGGTGTATCGATTCCTCCCTTAATTTTGGGGCTTTTGAGATTCAGGTCTGGAGATTTGATTTTAAGATCTGTGCCTTTTGGTTTTCCACTTGGGAAGCTAAATTTTGGAAACTTCAGTTTACCTGAAGGGGCTTTTATGTCAAGGTCAGGTGCATTCATCTCAAGATTGGGTTTCTTGAAATTTGGTCCTTTAACTTTACCTTTAGGGAAATCAACATTCAGATCAGGTGCTGTAATATCTGGCTTATGACCACCAATGTTTATATCAGGGGAATTAAAGTCTCCCTTAATCTTTGGAGCTGACAAATCCATTTCAGGGGTCTTCAAATCATAGTCGGGTGTCTTTATTTTTGGTCCTGAGACACCAAACTTTGGCATCTTTAAAGTGGGCATTTTCATTTTTCCAGAAGGCTTGTCAATGTCTGGAAGTGTAAGATCTGTATTTGGACCTCTGAGATCTACATTAGGTCCATGTACATCAATATCAGGACCATTTATTCCTGCTTTTAGTTTGGGAGTTGATGCACTCAGATTAAGGTCAGGCTGATCAATGTCAGCATCCACATTCATGTGTGGCCATTTCAAACCTGAATGGCCAAAACTGGGCATATTTAGGTTTGGCATTTTAAATTTACCTGATGGGCCATTAACATCAAAATCAGGTGATTTGACATCTAAGTTCGGGCCTTTAAAATCAGTTTGAGGCAGAGTCAGATCCATGTCTGGTGTATCGATTCCTCCCTTAATTTTGGGGCTTTTAAGATTCAGGTCTGGAGATTTGATTTTAAGATCTGGGCCTTTTGGTTTGCCACTTGAGAAGCCAAATTTGGGAAACTTCAGTTTACCTGAAGGGGAATTTACGTTGAGATCAGGTGCATTCATGTCAAGATTGGGTTTCTTAAAATTTGGTCCTTTAATTTTACCTTTTGGGAAATCAACATTCAGATCAGGTGCTGTGATATCTGGCTTATGACCACCGATGTTGATGTCTGGGGAATCAAAGTCTGCCTTAAAATTTGGAGTTGACAGATCCATTTCAGGGGTCTTCAAATCATAGTCAGGTGTCTTTATTTTTGGTCCTGAGGCACCAAACTTAGGCATCTTTAAAGTGGGCATTTTCATTTTTCCAGAAGGCTTGTCAATGTCTGGAAGTGTAAGATCTGTACTTGGACCTCTGAGATCTACATTAGGTCCATGTACATCAATATCAGGACCATTTATTCCTGCTTTTAGTTTGGGAGTTGATGCACTCAGATTAAGGTCAGGCTGATCAATGTCAGCATCCACATTCATGTGAGGCCCTTTCAAACCTGAATGGCCAAAACTGGGCATATTTAAGTTTGGCATTTTAAATTTACCTGATGGGCCATTAACATCAAAATCAGGTGATTTGACATGTAAGTTCGGGCCTTTAAAATCAGTTTGAGGCAGAGTCAGATCCATGTCTGGTGTATCGATTCCTCCCTTAATTTTGGGGTTTTTGAGATTCAGGTCTGGAGATTTGATTTTAAGATCTGGGCCTTTTGGTTTGCCACTTGAGAAGCCAAATTTGGGAAACTTCAGTTTACCTGAAGGGGAATTTACGTTGAGATCAGGTGCATTCATGTCAAGATTGGGTTTCTTGAAATTTGGTCCTTTAATTTTACCTTTTGGGAAATCAAAATTCAGATCAGGTGCTGTGATATCTGGCTTCTGACCACCAATGTTGATGTCTGGGGAATCAAAGTCTGCCTTAAACTTTGGAGTTGACAAATCCATTTCAGGGGTCTTCAAATCATAGTCAGGTGTCTTTATTTTTGGTCCTGAGGCACCAAACTTGGGCATCTTTAAAGTGGGCATTTTCATTTTTCCAGAAGGCTTGTCAAGGCGAGGAACATTCATGTCAAGATTGGGTTTCTTGAAATTTGGTCCTTTAATTTTACCTTTAGGGAAATCAACATTCAGATCAGGCGCTGTGATATCTGGCTTATGACCACCAATGTTGATGTCTGGGGAATTAAAGTCTGCTTTAAACTTTGGAGCTGACAAATCTAATTCAGGGGTATTTAGATCATAGTCAGGCATCTTCATATTGGGTCCTGAGAGACCAAAATCAGGCATCTCAAAAGTAGGCACTTTCATTTTTCCAGATGGAATGTCAGGAAGTTTAAGGTCTGTTGTTGGACTTTTCAGATCAGCATTAGGTCCATGGATGTCAATGTTAGGACTATTTAACCCTGCATTTAGTTTAGGAGTTGATGCATTCAGATTAAGGTCAGGCTGATCAATGTCAGCATCCATATTCATATGTGGCCCTTTCAAACCTGACATGTTAAAACGGGGCATCTTAAACTTTGGCATATTGATTTTTCCTGAAGGGCCATTAACATCAATATCAGGTGATTTGATATCTAGGTTTGGGCCTTTCAAATCAGATTGAGGCAGATTCAGATCCATGTTTGGGGTATCAATTCCTCCCTTAATTTGGGGACTTTTGAGATTCAGGTCTGCAGATTTGATTTTAAGATCAGGTCCTACTGTCTTGCTTCCAGAGATGCCAAATTTTGGCAGCTGTAGTTTACCTAAAGGGACATCTATGTCAACGTCATGTGCATTCATGTCAAGACTGGGTGTCTTTAAATCAGGTCCTTTAATTTGACCTTTAGGGAAATCAACATTCGTGGCAGGTACTGTGATATCAGTCTTATAGTCTTTAATGTTGACGTCAGGAGAATCAAAGTCTGCCTTAAACTTTGGGGCTGACAAATCATAGTCAGGCGTCTTTATTTTGGGTCCTGAGAGTCCAAAGTCAGGCATCTTGAAAGTAGGCATTTTCATTTTTCCAGATGGCATGTCCATGTCAGGTAGTGTAAGGTCTGTTTTCAGACCTCTGAGATCTACATTAGGTCCATGTACATCAATATCAGGACCATTTATTCCTGCATTTAGTTTTGGAGTTGATGCACTCAGATTAAGGTCAGGCTGATCAATGTCAGTATCCACATTCATACGTGGCCCTTTCAAACCTGAAAGGCCAAAACTGGGCATCTTTAACTTTGGCATATTAAATTTTCCTGATGGGCCATTAACATCAATATCAGGTGATTTGATATCTAGGTTTGGGCCTTTCAAATCAGATTGAGGCAGAGTCAGATCCATGTCTGGGCTATTGATTCCTCCCTTAATCTGTGGGCTTTTGAGATTCAGGTCTGGAGATTTTATTTTAAGATCAGGTCCTACTGTCTTGCTTCCAGAGATGCCAAATTTTGGCATATTTAGTTTACCTGAAGGAACATTTAAGTTGAGGTCAGGTGCATTCATGTCAAGATTGGGTTTCTTGAAATTTGGTCCTTTAAATGTGCCTTTAGGAATATCAAAATCCATCTCTGGGACTGTGAAATCTGGCTTTTGACCTCTGATGTTGATGTCTCGTGAATCAAAGTCTGGAGCTGACAAATCCATTTCAGGGGTCTTCAGATCGTAGTCAGGTGTCTTTATTTTTGGTCCTGACAGATCAAAATCTGGCATGCTGAAAGTGGGCGTTTTCAGTTTTCCAGAATGCATGTCTATGTCTGGAAGGTCTGTTTTCAGACCTCTGAAATCAGCCTTTGGTCCATCAATTTGTATATTAGAAGAACCATCAAGACCTGCAGCTACTTCAGGGGATGATAATGCTAATTTTGACTCCTTCATACTTGCATCATAATTAATGTCTGTTTTCTTATTTCCAAAGGAGCTAAACATTTTAAATTTTGGCTTCTTGACATTAATTGATGGTACATCCATATCCATATCAGAAGAAATAAGCAATGCACTTGGGCTTTTGAAATGGCCTTTTGTGAGGTGCATTACTGGAGATCCTTGGGTATTTGGCAGTGTAAGATTTGAATCTGGCGTGTTAATATCAACATTTATGTTTGAATCTGTATATGTTCGACCCCGTAGGTCGATTTCACTTCCAACATCGGGTAAGTTCATTTTGGACTGATGTGCTGAAACATCACTTGCAATGTTGCCTTTGATTTTTGCTCCTCTCATTAGGTCAGATCCTTGTAGTAACATGTCTGAGTTGTATTCACCTGTAGAATCATTGGTACCATAATGGATCATAGGCCATTCATGATCCACTTTCTCATCAGGTTCTGTTTCATATGGAGTGTGACACTTCCGATCTGCATTCTCAAGTAAAGCTGCAACGTTTATCCTGCCTTTGTGGTCAAGTGTTTGGGCTGTCGCTGGACCATTCTGTGTGCCATGTCTGTATTCCTTAGCAGCTTTGTTTCCTTTCATGAATTTCCTGACTTTAGTATTGTAGAGTTTGTCATATGAATCTTTCCACACCTGTTGAAACAATGTAATCAGAACAAATCATGACGATTTATGATTTAGGGTTGCAAAAAATTGTGAATGCAATGTCCACAGACCTCATTTGGAGCTTTGACATCCAGACTTTCCAAGCTCTTGCTGGATTTCAAACCATGCTTCATCACCTCCTTGTCATTATCAATCAACTTCAAAATGTCCACAACTTCATTTTTCTTTTGTTTATTCCTCTTCAGATCAAACTGACCACTGGAACCCACAATTTCACTATCTGAAATAGAAATGTAATCTATTTTATCCTTACATTTTCACCATATTAAGGTTCATGGCAAAAGCAGATTTATTCACAGTAAAAGTGTTTTGTAAAAGAATGATGCTTAAAAATTATACATTGATGTACAAAATTCATAATCAAACAGTGCTGTACCTTCTAAAAAGTTCAGGTCCGAGTATTCCAATCTCTCTCCAGAAACATTATCATCTTCAGCCAGCAGGCTGTCCGAAAGGCTTCTTCGATAAAGAGCCTGCAAATTACAATATACTATTATGTTGTATTGCCCCTCTCAAAATTTCATGAAATTAAATGCATGTAAAATAAAAAAACAGAATAACATGAGTTTTTGATGAGAAACATGTAGCACCTACACCTCTACCATTTTTTATTAATAAATCACTCATCATTTATACTTTTTAACAAATTACATAAGGATTTAACATATATTTGATATCAGTATCACACACACAAAATGCATAAAATATAGTTTATATGATGGGATAAAAAATGTGATGCATACCATTTCACTTGTAAACATTTACAGTGAAGAAAAGCCTCCAAAACTCAAACCTGTAAATGCAAAAGAAATGATTCAGCAGCAACAAGACAACCAAGTTCCAGTGCTAATTATTATTGGCACACTTGTAATTGTTAATGGCTGGTCATAATGCAATGAGAGAATAGAACATATAAATTATGAACATATGGGTAATCAGTAAATGAAGAGAAGCACCTTCTCAAAATGAAACAAGACCGAGCAAATCTAAATTAAAGGACATTTATCTTGGTGCACAATTAATCCTGAAACACGTTAATGCTTAGTACAATTGTCTGCGTTTTTCCCACTGGCACATAAACAGTTAGACGAAACTGTGAGGTATTCAACAAATTGTTCAGGGATAGTGTAACAAGAGGGCGTTAGGAACAGGTTAGGTCAGATAAAGGAAAAATGTGAACAGACCTCAACTTTTAAACCACACCCTTGGTTTTAAACATGTGTAATCAAAGAGGTAGCAGTTGCTCCCATGATCATCTTTAAGGATACATATTTTGATAACCGGTTCAACTATAAAAATGTAATTGTCTTCAATGAAACCGGCTCCGAAAACAATCCAATTACAAACTACTATCTATAGTATATGATCTAATTAATATGCACATTTATAGTAATCACAAATTAAATATACAGGATCTGAAAATGTGCTTCAGAAGCATTATTTTCAATATAAGGTACTTGTCAGTAGCAATTTGTTGCTAAAGTGGTCCCTAACGAAATAAAGTACTCTTTCACTCAGTCACAACATAATATAACCATATATATAACCATCCCTGTGTAATGCTTCTCGTTTTAATAAGCTAGTTAAATGCAATTTGCAATATAACCTATTTGTAAATTACAGGAAAAACAAGATTAAATCAGCATAACTTGTGCAAGCGCTGCATAGTCATTCATTTACATTTATTCATTTAGCTGACGCGTTTATCCAAAGCGACTTACTATTGTTATATATGTCAGAGGTTGCACGCCTCTGGAGCAACTAGGGGTTAAGTGTCTTAGTCAGGGACACACTGGTGTCTCACAGTGGATTCAAACCCGGGTCTCTCACACCAAAGGCGTGTGTCTTATCCACTGCGCCATTACCACCCCATTCACACCCTCGTCCTCATTCATAACAGAAGCAGCTGCATTTGATATACATTCAAACTTTCAGTACTATACAGACGGTTTTACGTAAAAAACAGTGAAGTCAAAAGTACTGTTGTAAACTTTAACAGCAAAGAAAAGCCTTACCTTATATCCCATGAGCTTTAAAATCCTTGTTCAATATCAGCAGTGATAATGAGCCACACTGAAGAGTTTCGGCAGGACGAGGCTGTGTTTACCTCTGTTCTCTTCCTACTGTTTATGGAATCCTCATTGCAGCGAGTAATACACTTCAAGAGTGGACAGACTGGTTTAACCTCAATCTGGCCAAACACATATACCTCATAAAGCTTCAGCATCATTGCCTGTTCTACATTGGAGGCAGGGTGACATAACAATAACAAACCTCTCCCTAAATCTAGATTGTTGGGAGGAACTCAAAAGAAATGCTTGAAAAAGCCTAAACTATGTACACACGTACTCCCATATGACTCATATGTGTTGGGGAAACACACACCTGTGCAAGGTGTACTCACTTTCACACAAGCCTGGGTGGAGATGTGGTTAAATGTTCACACCTCTAATGAAACCAATTATGCATTATAATTTCTCCATAGAGGTAATGCATTCAAACCACAGAAATAAATATTAAAATACAGTGAGACTCTCACACGCGTTTTACCTGTTCGAAAAATTACTTTGAGTAGATCCTCTTATAAAAAATACAAACCTGAAACAGACAAATAACTAAAAAAACCCCCCACACATTTATATCTAAAATTTAAAAATGTGACTATTTATGAAACAAACATTTTTCCCTGAGTTTTACATTGTTCTACATGGCACAACATGATATAAACTGCAGGTTTTGTCCATTCATCGGACTCCAACAACATTCCGTCCTCAAACAGCTACAGTACTTTAAACTTGCTCTTCCCCTCCACGTAAAAGTTTCTGGAAAAAAGAGTCCTCTCTTTGGCACAGAGCAGCCGGGCTGTCAAACTCCACCACCTTCCCAGCATGCATCACCAGTACTCTGTCTGAGTCCATGATTGTATTCAGTCTGTGGGATAAGAAAGACCAGGTTGGGTTGTATGGCAAGAGAAATGTTCTTGACAGATGTTTTATATAATACATAAACATGATAATTTATGAAGTAGAAAAGGTAGCAGAAAAAAAGGGTCTCTACTAGGTTTTGATTCTTTGAGTACTATCAATCAGACAAGACACGCTAAAAACTAAATTAACTTCAATCTGACTTTAACAACTTCTTAAAGCAGTGATGAATCGTAATTTTCTGTAGCAGATTCACTTAAACTTATCATGCGCAAACTAGCATGTTAACATTACCTAAAAATACCTGCTAGTATGTTATAAATGTGGTTGTTCGGTACAAAGGTTAACAGAGATTATTCTGGTAACATCAATCATAAAAGAGTTGCAAATATACTTTTACAATGTGAACATGACAAATTTGTTGTCAGTTTCATTTAATAAATGTCTCACAAAACTGTGTGCTTTGGGTGTGACGGCGTTTAAACAACAGTTCCTCATTCCTAAAGAAAAGTTGGATAAAGGAATCTTATCCCTTGTTTTTTATTAAATAAAACAACAGCATCAAGTTTAATAAAAAAAAAATGTAAACACTGAAGTATAAATCATATGCAAGTAAGAAAGCAGTTTGTGACCTGTGGGCGATGGTAAGAACGGTTTTATCCTTGAATTTTTCTCTGATGGTTTTTTGTAGAAGCATGTCAGTCTTTTGGTCGACACTTGCTGTGGCCTCATCAATGCATAAAATCTATTGGACCATAAAATTAACAATAAAGTACATAATTGATATAAGATGGAAAAACGGATATATGTTTTAAGTTTTTTATACAATAGTTTTATACATTAGCTTCTGTAAGCAGAGCACGAGCAAGACACAGCAGCTGCCTTTGGCCCACAGACAGAGACTTTCCTCTCTCTCCAACCTCCGAATCCAGGCCACCTGTAATGTGATAGACAAAAAAAAAAATTCATTAATTAATTTGAAAACTAAAAAGTATTTTCTCACGTCCTGGATAAATCCTTTCAAAGAAGATGGGTTTGAATTGAACAAGCTCAACACAACAATCAAAGATGATCAACTCTCACCAATCCTCTGTACTACATCTCCCAGGTGGCATTGCATAAGAGCATCTAGCAACCGGAAGTCTGGATGATGGCCATGGGGATCAAGGTTCTCTCGAACTGAGCTGGAGAAGAGGAAGGGATCTTGAGGGATGATGGCCAGCTTTGATCTATAGAGCACGAAACAAAATGAATCCTTATTTAAACACAGACTTAAAGTCTAAGACCACTTTTTTAGGATTTAGGAAGACTTATATAACTTACATAAGACTTACATAAAAATATTTACAGTTCTGGACTATTCTTTGATCATTTGTCAAACACAAACATTTTTTGTACATTTCTTCAAAGGGTTGGGGGGGGGCTGGTGGGGGTCGGTGATATTTGTTATCTTTTTTTAGTTTTTTTTTTTTATCTTATGCTTACCAAGCCTGCATTTATTTGATCAAAAACACAGTAAAACAGTAATACTGTAAAAAAAAATTAAATAACAGTTTTCTATTTTCATTTACTTTTAAGCAGCAGTCCGCAGTTTTTCCTCTTTGTCGCCATCTCTGTTCGAAATTTGCAATTGCAGTTATTTGCGGAATTGGCTTTATGCCCAGCTGCACTACTTCCTGAACTTCAGCCAGCTTCTTGTTTCCTGTCTGCCATTATTGGCCAAATTGATTAATTCAGGTGTGTCTGATTATTGTTGACATGACAACTGAGGTCAGGCACACCTGGATTAATCAATTTGGCCAATAATTGCAGACAGGAAACAAGGAGCTGGCTGAAATTCAGGAAGTAGTGCAGCTGGGCATAAAGCCCATTATCAACTTTATGCGAGTTGTACCTCGACACGGCACAGTACGGATGAACACAAAGTTTGAGGAGACTGTGAGGCTGTCAGTCGCCACGCCGGTGTGTATACTGGTATTCAGAATCACAGATAATCCTTTTTGGAAGTATGACCAACATAAGAATTTTCACCGGAAAATGTCATTCCAACATATAACGTCCACTTTTTTTCTGGTTCTGACACTGCAGTGAATCGCACTGATTAAATCTAACAATCGCTTATCATATCACGCACAACTGTGCAAATTATACATTGTTCTTAAATTGTTAATGTTAACAACGTCAGCAACAATGTGACTACATCTCATGTCCTTCCGGTATTATCCTTGTTTTCGCATGGATTTGCATTTTACAGCGGGTGAATCTGTTGTCACTGGTGATTGTCGTTTGAACCTTTCTGGATCCGCCATCAAATTGATAAGTTTAATTATATCAAGTGCTGTGAGAAAAGACTATATTCTCCACCTCCAGCATCCTAACACTCAATATAGCCTACTAGGCGAGACTCTTCTTTATGTGTACAGAAGATGTGACGTAATGATTCAAAGACATGCTCGAATCTCCCGCAGAAATTCACCAGTACCACTGGAATTAAAAACATTGTTACAAGCTTACCGCTTTGAATAGATTTAAGCTAAGGCAAGCAGATCGTTTTGAACACTGGCTGGTTATGTATTTTTTCAAAAATGTATTTTGGATAATTTTTAACCCCAAAAAAAGCTACGGACTGCAGCTTTAAAATACAATTTATTCTTGTGGTGGCAAAACGGAATTTTCAGAATTTTTTTTTGAGTTTTTTGATGAATAGTTCAAAAGAACAGAATTATTTCAAATAAAATCTTTTGTCTGCAACACTTACCGCAAGTTACCAAGCCTAACCGAGCTGATATCAATTCCATCCAGCAGTATTTGCCCCTGGTTCAGCTCCACCATACGGAATAGGGCAAGGAACAACGAGGATTTCCCAGAACCTGTGCGCCCCACAATGCCGACCCTCTCCCCTGGTAAAACCTCCAAGCTGACCCCATCGAGAGCGTTGGGCAAACCTGGCCTGTACGCCAACACGGCACCCACAAACTCAACACTGCCCTTTTTAGGCCACGAGTCTAGAACCTGCAGAAGGTAGAGTTTTAGGCCAAGGTTGTGCTATACACTTTAAATTTTAAATACACACATTTTTAATGTTTTATATAGGCTATATGGATCTATTATACTGCAACACATGCATTTTCTTTCTAACATAATTGACTGTTTATATGTCAGAAAAAAAGAAAGACATTTTTCATTATTTTGTGTGTATTTGACTGTTTAAGCGCAAGAAGCAGTGAAAAAGAACTAAATTTAGTGCTGAGAGGCTGCTTTATGAGCGTGCACTTTGGGTGTGAGCACAAAATCTACGGGAATGACTAAAATTATGCGTAGTATGTGCAGTTTCATTGGACCCGTGAAGACCTCTAGTACATATTAAATATAAAATTCAACCCGCCAAAGTGGTTTAGCTAGTTTATATATACACACACACAATTGGCTGAATGTACAGACTTTCAGCTGTTTGCACTGAACAAGTCAAACAAAATTAATTGAAATATCAACATGACATCATGACTTTTGCCTAAACATACACGCCACTTTCGAGTCTACGCATTTTGAGCTATCCGTGTGTATGTCTACGCCATTAACGTCTGAGTAATTCCGCGTGTCTGTACATGCCGTCAAATGTCCGCACAAAACGAAGCAAAATGTAGATCTACATCTGGGGAGCGATCTTTTTTTTTTCCTAGGATGGTAAGGGAACAGTCATAAATGCCATTAACCCTAGTGACGGTTAGGTTTAGGGATGGGGTTGATGTAAGTCATATATTTATGTACACAGTAATAACGTTAAAGGAACACTCCGACTTTTTGGGACTTTAGCCTATTCACCTTACCCCCCAGAGTTAGATAAGTCCATACATACCTTTTTCATCTCCGTGCGTGCTATAAGTCTGTTTGACGCACCCACCACTAGCCTAGCTTAGCACAAAGACTGGATGTGAATGGTTGCAGCTTTCATACTAATCCAAATGAGTGACAAAATAACGCAAACGTTTTCCTATTTACATGTTGTGGTTTGTATAGTCACAGAGTGTGCAAATATCAAGGCCATATGAGACACAGACATCTTTTGACCGTGTAAATACTATATTTTCTGAAGGGGAAGCACTGCTACTTGGGCAGAGTGATAACAATCACCTGAGACGTACCGTGACGAGGAGCAGAGAGTTCTCTTCGCTCAGCGTTGGAATAAAGAGTCAGCAATTACTAACGTTAGATAGAAAAGCATAGTTTATCACGGGTGTTTGCTTTATTGTATGAGCTGTGACAATAAACAGGGGAGACCAGGTAATACAGTACCATGTTTCATTGATTTCCAACCAAAAACGCACCCAGATTTATAAATATCACATGAATAAATAATTATTATTACAGGAATCAATATATTTTAAATGCAATTTATTAGCTGAACCAAATGTATTCAACAGTAGCCTATATAATATACAGTATTGCATTACTATAGGATAGAATAAGGGGAAAGTAATAGCACAAATTGTTTTTGCACAATGAACTCACAGCCTATCGTACCCTTTTGCACGCTCAAGTTCGTTATTTCCATGGTTATTTCAAATTTAGGCTACTAGGCGCGCCGCGCGCAGGGTGCAAGTTCAACGCGGTGAACGCGCTCGTTTTTTTTCCCCAAGCGCGTCCGCACCGCATCAAGATAAAAACATATTCATACCCTAATCATATAATAGTGTCACTAACGTTACATTAGATCTGGCTAAAGGCACTGTTACAGTAGGTCATCTAAAAACATAACGGAACAATTACCTCAGCCGCAGGTGATCCACTTGTCCTGTCTGTGCTATCGATGGGATGGCCGTATCCTTCAGCACATTATGGTCCGTGTGGCAAATTCCATTTTTTCAAAATAGTCGTCCTCATTGAAATGTACCGAGCAAACATAATGTCCCTTGATAATCTTAGGTGTGTTTGGATCAATATCCAGAGTAAGTTAGCCATTTCTTCATCCAGTCAGCGTTTTTAGTTGGAATTCTGTGAAACATGGTATTACCTCCCCTGTTTACAGTCGCAGCTATTTACAATAGAGCGAAAACCCATGACTCTAAACTACGCTTTTACTATTTATAAATTGCTGACTCTATTACCCAAACACCGAGCGAACTCTCCGCTCCTCACCACGGCGTGTCTCCGGTGATGCGGTTATTACGCCGTCAAAGTAGCAGTGCTTCGCCTTCAGAGAATAGTTCCCAGGTTTTATACGGTTAAAAGATGTCTGTGTCTCATTTGACTTTGTTATTTGTACATTCTGTGACTATACAAATCACAACATGTAAATAGGAAAACAATTGCGTTATTTTGCCACTCATTTGGATCAGTATGAAAGCTGCAACCAGTCACATCGAGTCTTTGTGCTAAGCTAGGCTAGCGGTGGGTGCGTCAAACAGACTTATAGCACGCACAGAGATGAAAAAGGTATGTATGGACTTATCTAACTCTGGGGGTTAAGGTGAATAGGCTAAAGTCCCAAAAAGTCGGAGTGTTCCTTTAAGTCAACGGCGTTCATAAACACGCTGAAAAGCGATTATGCGTCTTGATAGCACGTCAAAAATGGAAATACGAATTGGCGTGTCATACACAGGCTACTTCATGAGATCAGTCTGGAAATATATATATATATTTTGTTTGACTTGTTCAGTGCAAACATCTGAAAGTCTGTACATTCAGCCAATTAACCTGATTTGCAATGCAGGTTGAATAATTTTGATAAAAAAAAAAAATATATATATATATATATACCTCAATGCTGGCTTGTTGAGGCTCTTGGGGAATGTTAGTGGAATACTCCTCGGTACGCTCAATGCTCACCAACTGCATCTCTGTTTGCGCAAAGCTGAAAATCAGCCCTGACAGCAGGTTGGTGATGGATAGTGCATAGGACAGTGACAGACCTACCAGACCTGACAGAACAGAGTACAGCAAAAGAGAAGAGAAGATTTAATTACTTTAAATTTCAATATCTTAAAACCATGTTATGGTTGAACTGGACAGTAATCTTATGAAATTGCATAATGGTGCAGTTGAGTGAGCAAATTTTCCTAAATGTCCCATAAGAGATCAATGAGGTACATGTGTGAACCTTTCAGTGTCTGCACTGCACAAGACACAGGCTGTGTCTGATTTTAGATTTGATGTTTGAGAAAAACAATTAAACTACAGAAATAAAAATTTTTGTTTGTTTGTAAAAGGTAGCACTTCCCAGCAGAGAATGCTCAGATGTCATGAAACCAAAGCCATTTTAATTCACTCCGGTAAAGAGCATTTGTTAAAGGACAAAAATGTTTATACTCTTGTCTCATTAAGAGGTTAACCTGGATCGATGGATTTGAGCTGATGCTGGATCACAGCGATCACGCTGATGCCGGTTACTACGGTAACACCAATCATCTGCAGCCGAATGTCCAGCCACTGCATGGCAGCATTACTGTTGAAGAGACATCGCTGATTCTGTTCTACACGCCTCTCATTCTCCTCCTCGAATCTGCTCTCAAACACATAAAAATTAAGTTTTATTCAGGATTACAATCATTATAAGTCAATTGTCAACGTTCATCTCGGTGTAATTTTATCAAGTAGATCATTTAATTAGTTAGTGATTAGTATTGAGAGATAACATAACACAGAACCACGATTATTTCATTATTAGTAAAAAAAAAAAACAAACAAACAAAAAAAAACTGAAAAATATTTGTATTCATTGTAAGGGGTGAATCTCCCTGTCAGTAAAATGTCCAGGTCATATTTCACCTCAAAGCCAAATGAAAAAAAATCCATGAGTGAGAAATCACTTGAATTATGCAACATAAAATATTAACAAAATTACACATTATTTAAATGTAAAATGGTAGCATCTGCTGTACTGATTTTAATATATGCTGATCAAAAAATGTATTATTTCATTATTGTATTGTGAGAAGGAGATTTCTTGCATCAATGAATAATGTCACAATGCAATAAAATAATTAATAATCCAAAAAATTGCAATTTTCTTTAACTTTCTTTATCTTCTTTACATATATATTTTCTTAAGTAACCCAGACATTTCTTTAAAACCAAACCCCGATTCAAGGTAATTTAAATGATTTGAGGAAAAAGTACAGCTAATTTTCATACCTGGCAGTGTGCCCACTGGCCCGCACTGTGGACAGGCCGCTGAGGGTTTCGGAGAAATGTGAATAAACTGGAGAGAGAGTAAGGCTACACAGGCGTTTCAGCTCACGGGACGAGTGACGATAAAAACTTTGAGTTTGATAGTAAAGAACCCCCAGAGGAACCAAAGGAAGTAGCACCCAAGGCAGCCCGTAGGTCATGACGACAAGCATCCCAAGCAGCCCAAACACATTGGCCAGGAGGATGTTTAAAACAAAGGGGAGAGAGTCATCCACGCAGTAAATATCTGAGGAAAATCGATTCAGGATACGGCCCAAGGGTGTAGTGTCAAAAAATGTCATAGTGGCCTAGAATGGGAGAAGAAGCATACGAATAATGTAAGCACACACATTTAAAGAACATGATGCAATATTATAATAATTGCAAAGGCTTAGATAATATTACACTTAGATTATATATTTAAATTGATACAAAATATTAAACCAAGTAGTGACATCTGCAAACAAATTGCAAAAGATTTTTTTTTAAAAATATTTTTGCACATTTTAGCAATTGCTTTTATTCAACTGGGCTTAGTAATAACTCCCAATCAGAGATGCAGAGACAACGGTCATTACCTTCAGTACACTAGACAGAAGTCTCTTATGAATGACAGTAGCAGCACGGATTGCTCCATACGCGAAGAGAAAAGCACGGGCAGCTGTAAATACAGTGTTCGCTGCCGCCAGAGATCCATACACAGTCATATAAAACTTCAGCTCAGAGCTCATCCTTCCTGAAGTCTCCAAACCTCTGTCAGATGCATGAAATCTGATAAACCAATCAAGTCAAGTTAAATGAGTTCAAACTTTGGCACAAGACAGATACAAAACTTCTGTAAATTATCTAAAACAGAACATTGTAAGACATAAAATAAGATTTTGACTGAGATTTTGACTTTTAAATGAGATATCCAGACTCCATTCCAATAAACATTCCAATGTTTTACAAGTTTTACAAAAAACATGACATTTCAGTTTTAGAATGCAAGTCTTATTGCATTGGAAAATATATGTAATTATGAAATGTTATGCCGTTATGAAGGTGAAGTAATTATTTTACTTAATTTATTTCCATTTTAAATAACTTCTGAACTTTCTATTCATCAAAGAATATATCAGTTTCCACAAAAAGATTAAGCAGCACTTCTGTTTTAAATATTGATAATTATAAAAAATGTTTTATGAGCACCAAATCAGAATGATCAATGATGCTGAAAGTTGTATAATATTAATATATGTGAAATCTTTCACATTTTAATTTTTTCCATTTTGCTATTTTTATTGATGTCTTCTATTCATTTCTCTTGTTTTGTTATGCATCTTATTAATCGTTTCTTTATGAATTCCAGATCCTTTTTATGCCATATGTTACACAATTTTTTCCTGTACATGTTATTGATTTCTTTGAGTGTATTTTCCTTCAGACTAGACTGCATTGACTAGCATTGACTATATAGTGACATACACAAAAGTAAAGACTTATAACTCCAAAAATATGGCAAGGAGAGTACTAAGCCATGTATTGTTTGATAGTATAATAGATAGAAAATATTTTAAATTCTGAGAAAAAAAATTGGACATTCCCATGCTGAGAAACTGCCGATAAAAGACAAAAAAGTGTGGTCAAGGGAAATTTTTCATAACTTTCTTATTTGACTTCATGTAATGCCTCTACAAAAAACTAGTTTGGGCCCTTTTTTTAAATCAGGAGAATCTGCTGTAAATAATGCTTTGCCACGATCTGAGCATGTTTTATGAAGTTACAAGCAAAATTTTGACAAATGCAATATCTGTAAATTATTTACATATGGGTCTTGGGGGGCTTCAACTACAAAAAATTGCTCAAAAAATTGACAAATGCAGTATCTGTAAATTATTTACGTATGGGTCTGGGGGGGCTTCAACTACAAAAAGTTGCTCAAGTTTAGGTAAAGGCCAAAACAATTATGCTTGTATTCTCCTTCGTGAGACCTTTCAAATGACAAGTGACATATGACTAAGCTGTATAATATTTTTGACATTTTACAGTACATAGTACAACAAATATATTTCAGAAATTATGAAAAAAAAAAAAATATTAATCAGTTAATCAGACTCTAAGGTTTCAAAAGATACCTATTTGTGCTGATCAAGGCAGTAGATTTTTAAGAGTTTTTCAAAATGGTTAAATTCACATGGTTATTAATAGACTTCAGAATTAAAGGGATAAAATTTACTTTCCATAGTCTCTTTGTTACATAAGCACAGCATATAAAATATTGTTTCAGAAGACTCTGAGCTTCTTCTCATGACAACTTATTTTAAGATGATGTAGTTCCATTGTAATTACTCAAATAAGAGTAATATTAATTAATTACATGTACTTATAAAGTTACGGTTTGGGTTTGGTTTAAAATTAGCTAATTTATGCAATTTACTGTTATTATAGTAGTAAGTAGTGTAACATGTTACTAAACTCACCTTGAAATAAAGTGTTACAGTGTTACCTTTTTACCCTCTGATCTTCACAAAATTCATCTATTAGATACACTACTTTGAAATGTATTATATTTCTATCTTATCTTGAAACTTACTATATCCTAATACAAATTGAATATTTACTCAATTCATTTGTTGCCTTTTATATTTAATAAAATGTGTTATTCCTTACTCAAGTTTGATCTCTGACATATTCATTGCTCGTCTGCATGCATCAATAATATTTCACAACAATTTTACTGTATTTTTGATAAAATAAATACAGCCTTGGTGAGCAGAAGATGCTTCTTTCAATATTAATAACACCAAAACTTTTATATGGAAGTGTAAATAACATGAAAAAATATTTAACGAAATGTGTAACTCACATAAGTGTCTCGGGAGACAGGAAAGTCAGAGTCAAGAGGGGATCAGCTGACAGTAACACCAGCTCAGTCGCATTGTCCTTCATATGTGAAATCCAGTGAGAGAGCCACCAGTCGGACACATTTTTGGTGGCTGTATAAAGCAAATCAAAGCATTGACTGTACAGTAGTGCAGTGATTATCTTACAGTGATCAATCTTACATATTGATACAGTTGTTAGTACCTTGCATTAGGAAAAGGGAGAGCAGAATAGCTACAGCCAAGCATCCACCCACTGCTCTCCAAAAGGAGCAGTACACAGCCCAGGACAGCTTTCCCATTTGCTTCTGCTCCTCCCCAAACATCCTTAGCTCTGATTCTAGCTCCGGCTCATTGGCCTCCACCTCCTCTCTGACTATAGCATCTGAGAAAGATTTATTTTTCATAATCACAGTTGAAGTGCACCAATAATAAAAATGGAAATGGTTCGCTCACTCATTTGAAAAGTATCAGTACCTTTCTCCTTAGCATTGCTGTTGTTCTTGCTGTCTTTAGGGGGTTTTACCAAAGAAAGCACCTCATTTGGTGTCCCTTAACCACAAAAACAGACAAAGCAGAGAGTTCAAGTCAATTCATTAATAATTCCTGTTTTTGACAGTAAATAGCAAAGAGGGCATGCCTGTGACGATTGGTACCTGTTTTTACAATCATCCCATTGTCCATCAGCACCACCACGTCTGCCTTATCCACAAACTCTATCCGATGAGTACAAAGAATTCTGGTCTTGTTTTTGAGAATTTCCAAGATGCATTTCTCCATGAGATGGTGGGCAACATCAGCATCCACAGCTGCTAAAGGATCATCCAGCAAATAGATTTCTTTATCCTGAAATATGAAATGCACTATAAATACACATATCATATTTCTGACCACATCTGTTAGAACTTTCTGTTTGGGCCTTTTAGAGTATCACAAACATCTTATATGACATTTAAAAAAGCAACAACAACAAAACTTGCACCATATAAACAGCCCGGGCCAAAGCGAGGCGGCTTTTCTGTCCTCCGCTCAGAGTCACACCATTCTCTCCCACTTCTGTCTGATCACCACCGGGCAGGATCTGAACAAAATAGCACAGCTCAGAGTCAGTTAGAACTTTCCATAGATTTCAAACAAGCAATTCATAAGAAAAACTGCACGCAAAATAAAGATAGCTCGATATACACCCACATTTAGGTCATCAGCAAGGGCACAGGCCTCAATCACAGCTTGGTAGAAAATGCGGTCAAAGTCTCTGCCAAAAAGAATGTTGTCCTTCACTGTTGCATGCTGGATCCATGACTCCTGGGCGGCCAATCCAAATCCCTGTTCTCTTCCCTGAACTGATACTTCCCCTCCACACCTACAGGAGACAAAACCACATATTAATGAAGAATGTGTAATTAGAGTCCTTTAAATATCAATATTTAAATATTGAAAAATGCAAGGATGTAATAAAAATTACAGTAAAGACATTATGTTAGAAAATATTACTATTTGTGCTATTGTATGTACAATATTTTACTATTATATTACTATATAACTTCCCATCCATTAACTAAAAGTATCATGACTTCCACAAAATATTAAGCAGCACAACTGTTTTCAACATTGTTAATAATAAGTGTTTATTCATTGAGCAACAAATCTGAAGGATCATGTGACACTGAAGACTGGAGTAAAAATTTTGGAAATGTAGCTTTGCATCACAGGAATAAATAACATTTATAAATATAAAAAAATACATTCAAACAGAAAACAGTTATTTTAAATTGTAATAATATTTCACAATATTACTGTTTTTACTGTAGTTTTGATCTAATAAATGCTGCCTTGGTGAGCATTCGAGACTTCTTTCAAAAACAAAATCATTATTTTGTTAATAGAAATTATTTAAAAAAAATTACAGACTCTAAATTTGTAAAAAGAAGTGCATATATTTTATATTTAAATTGCCTTGAAGAGTTACTTCCTAAATATATTGTTCTGGTATTTTGCACATTGCCATACAAAGGCAAAATACCTTAACTTGCTAGAGTGTGGAACTGAGAACAATGCCTTAAAGATATTTAGTTGTCCAGCCAAGTTAATGATAGGTACGACACTGGAAATCTAGCAATTAGATATTTTAGTAATGAAAATATGAAATGAAAAAAATCTTGAGCTCAAACTTTGTACTCTGCCTTTGTATTGTCTGCAAAAAGTGAGAAGAAGTCACACCAAGGAAACTGGCAATAACTTCCACATTATAAATATTTGGTTGCTGATAATAGTAACACCTGTTTATAATCTAGTGATCATGGCATTTATTTTGGATGATTTACAATTGCTTTGTTATATGGAGCAGTTTGGTAGCCTATTTAAATTATTGGATAGCGGACTAGCATATTTTTGCTATAGGCTGCTAGCTAGCTAGCTAGATTGCAATCTGTCTAATGTCTTTGTCTAATGTATCTGTTGTGTTACTTGACCTTAATGTCTACGTTTCAAAGCCATCTCAACAGGCGTATTTTGCGAATTTAAATGGAAAGTAAAACAAAGGGAGAATACGTAACTCCAGGCCGGCACAGTAACTTCTAAACAATGGCTAAACAATAGCAGAGTTGAGCGTACCAAAACAAAAGGTAAAGAAAGGTAACTGGTGTTACGGTGTTCTGCCTTGGTTTCTCCTGTGCTTTTGGATGTTGCTGTTAAGATAACCCATTATTTTCTCGAAAATACAACGGAATTGACTCAAGATACTTATCCACACGATAAAGAGGACTTGAATGTCCCAAAAACATCAATAACTCATTTTTGAAGAAAAATGAAGTTACTGCCTGTGGTCTTTGTAGGGCAGTAAAGATTTTATGAATTTGTACCTGGTAAGCTCTCCAGTTATGGCAGCCAACAAGGAACTTTTCCCACAACCAACTTTTCCCACCACAGCCACCAGAGAGCCCTGGAACCAGAAAGCAAAGACATATACAAACTAACATACTTTTCCATTATTCAAACCTGTGACAAAATATTTGAAGAAACAACCAAAAAAAACTTTTTTAAGGGAGATTCTTCTCTCTCTATTGATCAAGGTGAAACATTTGAGCTACTATTGGTCCAACTAAAGCACAATGCCTAGCTACTCCTCCTTCAGCACAAACCCTTTTAATGCTGAGATTAAGTGCATCCAGATAAAAGCTGTGAGGTGGTGGTGGTGACCCATCCTCTGTCTTGTCATCAGGCACACTGACAAAATCTGAATCCACTGGCTGCTTCCAGGAGAAACTCGCCTGGTCCATCTGAACAGCAGACAGAGGGTCCTCAGGACACACTGCAGAAAAATAAATGACAGATATCAAATATCCTAAATAAATCTATTCATCAATGTTGTTATTAATTATATGAATTTGCCAACATAAAGAGTTTCATTTAGGTGACCATGTTTAATTGACAAGTAATAAGAAAACAAAACAAAAACACTGATGAATCAGAATAGCAGACTGAGCTAATGAAATGGCGTATGTATGACACGCCCATTCGTATTTCCATTTTTGCCGTGCTATCAACATGCGTAATCAGTTTTCACTGGGGTTAATACGATTTATGAGTCTTCCCCTACCATTCTAGGAAAGTATATCTACATTTTGCTTCGTTTTGCTTGGACATTTAACGACGTGTACATACACGCGGAATCACTCGGACATTTAACGGCGTAGACATACGCGCAGATAGCTCAACAATGCGTATAGATAACACGCCACTTGACTTGAAAGTGGCATGTATGTTTACGCAAAAGTCACGATGCCATGTTGAGAATAGTGATTCCTAAACTTTTTTTTGCCATTGAAACCCCTTTACTTGTATTTACATTTCATTTCAGTTGTTATTCCATTTCAGGTCATTTCATTTCAGTTATTTTCTATATTTCAGTCATTTAAAAACACATTTGCATGTTTATGGTTCTCCAACATCAGATAATGTCACATCACATGTCAGTTTTTTTTACAATTATTTATTAAAAAATTTAATTAATGATTTCAAATAATTATCAGCTTTTTAATCAACAGAAACCCAGCATCAGAATAAAGTATTCCAGAAAGCCATGTTATAACAGTATAATCAATGAGAAAAACATAAAATTACTTTTTGGGTTGTGCTCTGGACTATTTTAACCTTTAAAGCTACACTGTGTGATTTTTACCCCCATCTAGTGGTGAAAAGGTATATGACCATCCAGTGAATATTAGTTTCTGTTCCTCTCAATTCCGATTTCGGTTTAATTCTTACAGTGGCCAATGCAGTCCAAGATTAACATGGCTTCCAGTTCGACCTCGTCCATGAGTGTTAACTCAAACGTAAACGAGAAAGGCGAAGCTTGAATTAACGGCTATGTCCCTCTTTGGCTAATGTACTTTCAAGATGGAGGGGCAACATGGCGACCGACATTAGAACCCCTTACCCGTATGTATTTTTAATGGCATATTATACACTCACGAAAATACTTTATTACTTGCACGAAGTAAATATACATTAATGAGCACATGTATTTTCGAAAGAACTAAGTGTTTTTAGCTAAGAATAAACTAAAAGAGTTACACAGTGTAGCTTTAAGAAATAGGTCAGGTACCTTGAGTGTAATAGACAGTGAGGTCCTGATCCTGTAGGGTGAGGAAGCGCTGAATGCGGTCTAATGACACTTTAGCTTCCAGAGTTCCATTCAGCACCCAGGGAAAGGCATTGAGAGGAAGAATGAGCATCCCCACAAGAGCCAGAGTACTAAACACCTGCCAAACAAAATGCAGTAATATTTAAAAGCAGAGCAGACTCTCTTCCCCTTTACAGAATCATTCCAAGCTGTGGTATATTACACTTAAAAAAAGAAGACTATGCGACAGCTGTTGTATTTAAGCCAGTGTAATTATTTAGGGGTACTCCATCATTTTTTCATATTAAACTGTTATTCCCTTAACTAAGATGAGTTGATACATACCTCTCTCGTCTCGTAAATCGCTCTTTCTTGCTTGCGAAACTTTGACAGCACTTAGCTTAGCCCAGTTCATTCATTAGGATCCAAATAGAGAAGCGACCTCCACATTTTCCCTATTTAAATACAGTTACACGAGTAGTGCAACTCGATCTAGAATGGTGACACAAAATAAAACGTTGCACTTTTCTAAGCGTGTAAATAGTAGGGAAAATGTGGAGGTGTTTGGTCGTTTCTCTGTTTGGATCCTAATTGGCTAACCTGTTAACTGTCACCCCCCCTTTTTTGAATAGACATGAAAATGCACATTTTGAACTTAAATGGTTGTAATTCAAGAATGCTTTGGAATATAGACATATGATTGGTCTTGTTTTAAAGAAGACATTTGGCAGATTTTTGTAGAAGTGAAATAAATTAAGAAAGTGAAACAGAAAAAAAGTTATAGAAGTTTGAGTTTATGGAAATGTACAATGTAAAAATATTAATTATATATATTTTACATAAAATATATATTTTCAAAACCTGGGCTACTCTAAAATGGCAGAAAGATCAAAGCCAAAAATCTGAACAAGTTGTGTTTCAAATTTTAGGTTGATATCTCAAAAAATGAGCTTTCAGTAAGATTTTGTTTGAGCGCAGTAGCAAACTTTTTCACTAGGGCACAATCAGACTCCATTACTGCCCATATAAGGGCGCCTGCATTTCCATTCGTGTTTTGAGTGAAATGATATGAACCATTATTTCCACAATTTTCATACAATTTCTGAAGTAGAGATCCTATTCAGGAGTAGCATGGGAAGTTTGGCAGATTTTGATATGAATTGAACCTCTAAGAAACATACAAAGAACATGCATGTAAGTCATAGCTAGCTGCCACGTCACAAATGGTGAATTTATTATTTTTTTCTTGATATTTTAAACTTTTCAGACCTTTTTTTTCCAAAATAATTGAATGGATTCTATCTTTTGAACTTTTGGCATGAAAACAAACTGAGGTATCTACCATTTTTTCATGATTTTTCATGTTTACTGCTATTTTAAAATAAAGGTCTGAACACGCCTTATGAGTATGAAAATATTCTTGTTTTATATTGATAAATTATGGCTCCTCTGTAATATATTTTGAAAATCAGTCACCAAATATGGAAACTAGAGATTGTAAGCTTTCAAATTATATATAGTTTGTCAATATTATTTAAGGTATTTACTAAGATATTATTGTTTTAAAAATATAGCGGCAAACGTCCCACCTGTGGGACGGTGACAGTTAAGTGGCTAAGCTAAGTTCTATCAAAGTTTCGTCGCAAGAAAGAGCGAATGAGTGCACACACTGAGACGAGAGAGGTATGGATCAAGGGAATAACATAGTTTAATGTGAAAAAAACAGTGGAATATCCCTTTAAAGTGTGACCTACGCACCTTGGCAGCAGTGAGATTGTTTCCCAGCAGGACGTATGTGATGAATGTGAGGATGGAGACGACCACGGGCAGAGCAGCCCAGGTGTACACACATATAGCATCCAAGTACTTCAGAACTTTCAGGTGATGGAGCTCTTTTTTCCGGGCCTCCGCAATCTTTTGAGTGAAGTGCTCCTCCCAATTATAATACTTCAGGACCCGAATTCCAATGAGTATCTCTGTCATAAGCTTTAGACAAAAGACATCAGACATTTGATTATCCACTGGAAGCACTAGCGGTAGAAAACCTTTTTAATCTCAAGCCTCCTGTCATCAACAACAATATTTAAAAGTCCCCATGACTTCTCCAGATGATTTAATGAATAATGTTTTTTTTTTTTTTTTTCAAATAATTTTTATGTAATTAAAACCCTAAAATATTTAAAGCTTTACTTTTTTATTATATAAAAATTTTATTCATTTACATTTTACCTGGTCTAGACAGCTCTAGAAGGTCTGATTTTTAGATATTTTAGCTCTTTTTAATGCTTCTTTTGTCTTGCATTTGTGTAAATCATCTAAGTCATCTAAGGCCCCCTGGTTGAGAACCACTGTATTACACAGATCAGTAAGATTTTTTATGTTTTTAAATGAAGTCTCTTCTGCTCACCAAGGCTCCTTTATTTGATGGAGAAAAATGACAAACAGTAATATTGTGAAATATTATGACAATTTAAAATGAAAAATGTTTTCTATATTAATATTTTTTAAAATGTAATTTGAAAGCTGAATTTTCAACATCATTACTGTTGCTGATTACACATCAGTTTTCAGTGTCACATGATCCTTCAGAAATCATTCTAATATGCTGATTTTATGCTCAAAAAACCTAAATTATATTTTTAATTGTTGAAAACAGCCGTGTAGCATTTTCCCCCCAAAATTCTATGATGAATAGAAAAATCAAAAGAACAGCATTTATTTAAAATGTAACCTCTAACATTATAGCTGTCTTTACTGTAACTTTTGATCAATTTAACTCATCCTTGATGAATAAAAGTATTTTCTAATTTCTTTCCCCCAAAAATAAAAAATAAATTCTTACTGACCCCAAACTTTTGACTGGTATAGTGATTAATGTTACTAAAGCTTTCCATTTCAAATCAATTCTGTTCTTTTGAACTTTCTATTCATCAAAGAATCCTGAAATAAAAATGTAAAAAACTGTTTTGAACATGGATAATAATCATAAATGTTTCTTGAGCATCATATTGTAATAATTTCTGTAGGATCATGTGACACTGAAGACTGGAGTAATGATGCTGTAAATTCAGCTTTGATCACAGGAATAAATTACACTTCACTATATTCACATAGAAAACCGCTGTTTTAAATTGTAATATTATTTTACAATATTACTGTTTTTTTTTTTAATCAAATAATTGCAGCCTTGGTGAGCAGAAGAGACTTCTTTTAAAAACATAAAAAAAACTTACTGATCTAAAACTTTTGACCGGTAGTATATATATACATATATATATATGAAATAGAAATAGTTTGTAACACTATAAAAGTATTTTACTGTCACTTTTGATTAATTTAATGCATCCTTGCTGAATAAAAGTATTAATATCTCTCTCGCTCTCAGAAAAAAAAAAAAATCTTAATGACCCCAAACTTTTGAATGGTAGTGCATTTACTTAAAGCCAAATTCAAAAGACATACTAACCCGTTTTCACAGACAGAGCTTAGATTAAGCCAGGATTAGGCCTTAGTTCAATTAGGGCATGTAGGTGGCTTTTAAAAACATGTCGTATGTAAAACATTACGGTGTGCATCTTGAGATGAAACAATGTAAAAGGCATATTTTAAGATATGTCAGTGCAAGTTGCTTTCAGCTAAAACATGCACTTTAGTCTGGGACAAGGCTTAAAGGGATAGTTCACCCAAAAATAACTTTTACTCACCCTGAAGCCATCTCAGGTGTACACGACATTCTTCTTTCAGACAAATACAATCAGAGTTGTCCGAACGTCCTGGCTCTTTCAAGCTTGATAATGGCAGAGAATGGCAGTGAATGGCTGTATGTCTTTGGAAGTCCATCAAAGCGCATCATAAAAGTTCTCCATGGGGGTTTCAGGGGTTAATAAAGGCCTTCTGAAGTGAAGCGATGTGTTCGTGTAAGAAAAAATATCCACAGCGTAATGACAGCAATTGAAGCCTTGAAGTCAAATAAACAGGGCTGGACAACCGCATTCGTCATTACATTATGCGTCAAGTTCAAGTGTTACTCTTTTGGCCTAAATCGATGCGTACTGTCGTCCGCCGGAAGCTACTTATTTTAGTCGATAAAGTTTTAAACGAACCCCGGAGGACACGTGGAGCACTTTATTAATTATTATGCACTTTGATGGACTTCCAAAGACATACAGCCATTCACTACCATTTTCAAGCTTGGAAGAGCCTCAGATTGTATTCATCTGAAAGAAGAATGTCATATACAACTAGGTCAGCTTGAGAGTAATTTTCATTTTTTGGTGAACTATTCCATGATTGATTCCAGATCATTAGATTTACATATACAAAACAGTCCCACCTTCACTCTCCCATCCTTGTGTAGCAGCATTTGTTTATTGTTTTCCAGAATTCGGGAAGCCAAGACTTTATTCAAAGGCACGAGCAGCACTGCCACGGCCACTCCTCCTAAGAAGGCCACGCCCACCTGTAGGTAAAGCAGGTAAAGTGCAAGGACAAACTGGAAGGGAAGACTCCAAACTTCATGGAAGCTGTTGAAGAAATTCACCACACGGTCTGTGTCTGTGCTCATGAAGTTGACAACCTCGCCCATGTTGAAGCGAGCCAGAGCAGGCGCACTGACTTTTAGAGCTTTGTTGTATATGGTGGAAATCACAGCAGCCCGAGCCTCTAACGCAACCTTTGATACTTCATAAACAAAGACGTTCCTCAGCAGGGCAGCAAGAAATGTACTAGCAAACAGTCCCACGGTACACCACACACCCTTGCTCAGTGGTGCCCCCTCAGTCTCCATGAAACCCACCAACTGACCGAGAAGCAGGGGTCCTGCAAAAGCTAGCATACTAGCTACTAACTTCAACACACCCAGCAGGTAGTAGCGTAGACCAAAGGCCTTGTGCAACACTTGCAGAAGTTTGACATCATGTTGCGTTCCTTCACACATCCTCTCCGGCTCTGCCTCACTCCAAGAGTTGTCCTGCAGGTTTCCTCTTGAAAGTCTATCCAGTCTCACAGGCTGTTTCTGACCTCTTGGATGGAGACATTTCTGCCAACACTGGTAGAACCGGAGATTGACTGCTTTGGTGCGTAGGTGAAGTGGCAGCTGGAAGACGTCACATGGCCTCTTCAGCTCTCCACGTTTACCTCGCTTCAGCAAAGGGTTCAGCCACAGGTACAGCAGCCTGGACAGCCAGCTGCAGCCATCCTCGGCTACAGTCACCCCTTCATTGGGTTCAAAGGAGACAATCAATGGATCTTCATCTTCTGCATTACAAGACAGAAGGTCCCTTTGATTATTTCTGTAACAGGGAAAGATATAACCAAAGAGGTAGACAAGCACCAGAGCAGCCCTGGTTACTGTTAGAGCGAGACGGACAACCAGCAGAGGCTCTGAGACTCCAACATGATTGATTTCTTGGATGTAGGTAGTGAGGATAAAAGCTAGATTAGGGATGGAGAGAATAAGGAGCAAAGGAAGCACAGCAGGACCTCGAGTCCTTCTGTACATTGTCTTTTGTAAGGCCAAAACGGCCCCAAAATGAACCATCCAGGCCAGTATACCACATCCATCGGCTAAGACATCCAGATAAATGTCTGGAGCCTGGAGTTCAAAAACCAGGACCAAGTCTCCAAAAAATAAGAGAGCCAACAGCACGGTCGATGCTGTCCTGAAGCCCCAGCCAATGGGAAGGGAGGATACAATATCGGTGAGTCTGTAGGTAATAAAACAATAATTATATACAGTATATATAAAAAGCATTTTGACATCAACATAATTAAAATAATGAAAGTCAATATCAAATGCAACCCACTTTAAATCCATTATCTGATGTATTTCTGAGAGGAAAGAGAGAATTGATTGGATTATGACTAAAGTTGTGGTCACATTTACAAAATTTTGGCAAATTTTAGGCTTAAATTTTAGCCAAATAGGCAGCTCACTTTCAAAACAATCATTTTTCTGTTGGTCAGCACAGCAAATCTGAATGACCATCTTGAACCTTTATAGCGAAACAGGTTGACCCTTTAGAATAAAATTGGGTTTTATGCAATTTCATGACATATTGACTTTCACTTTGAGATTTTTCTATATACACTAGTAACACTACCATTCAAAAAAAAGTTTGGGGTTGGTAAGGCTTTTTTTTAATGTTTTGAAGCGAAAAAAAGTATCTTAGGCCCACAAAGGCCACATTTATTTGATAAAAATACAGAAAATAGTAATATTGTGAAGTAACTACAATTGAAAATAACTGTTTTCTATTTTAATATATTTTAAAATGTAATTTATTTCTGTGATGGCAACACATTTTTAGCATCATTACTTCAGTCTTCATTATCACATGATCTTTCAGAAATCTTCTCTTATTCAACCATTCAAAAATATACTGATTTGATGCTCAAGAGATTCAATGTTGAAACTGGAAACTTGCTGATGCTAGTGTATATACCAGCATAAGCCTTATATAATAGCTTTAACTCACCTGGGGACACTAATGTAACAGGCACTGATGATGGCAATAATAGCATGTGCTAGTGATCCCAACAAAAGCTGGTTAACACAGGGACTGATGGTGCCATTCTGCCACAGAGGAAATGGTCTGTCTACATTAGTGTGACAGAGCTCTGATATGAACTCATCTGCTCCAAACACACGTGTATTCCCCCCCATGGCCTCTGAAGACCCCTGAGGGCTTTATTAAGGTCCTAGGGCGAAAAAAGGGTTAGGATGTGATGGACAGGCAAAGTGCATTCAGTACTTTACCTAACAAACACACAATGTTTACCTAGAGAGCAGACACCAATGTAGGCTACCTAGTGAGAAGCCTACCTAGACCGCGTTTTTGGGCAACATAGGTGCTGCCCAGGTAGGCAGCTGAGCTCCCTAGGTTTTAAGACACAGCCAATGTCATTTGGAGTGTCACGTCTAAATAATTTCATAATTACTGTCAGACATATTAGGAGAAAATTTGCATTTACATTTCTTTGTTGATAACCAACTATGTGACCTTATACATAGGTTTCGGCTTTTTCTGAAGAAAAGTATTATGAATTTTGCTTCCTACCTGTGAGCAACCAATGTTTTTATCCTCCAGGCATTTCAGCAGCGTGAAGCAAAACACTGCGAAGGCGTTTCAAAAGGCTGCGGGTGCGTGATTCGCCTTCAAAATAAAGGTCCCGAAGCAACATAAGAATAACAACGTCCCCAAAAATTGCTTACTTATTCACTTAATTCCAAACCCGACTTTATGTTCTTTTCAATACAATAAATGTAAATGAAAACTGGGGCTGCAAAATGTCGAAAACAGTATGTTAAAAAAAGGAGAAGAAATGTAAAGTTTGAGTTTGCACAAATAAAATGACTAAGAAATTAACTCAACTGTAGAAATTGATCTTATTCACAGCTGTTTATTTCATTTGTATCTTTGTTCTATATTTATTAGTGCTATTGCATGTAATTGTTTATTTGTTCTTATTTGATGACTGTTTGGTTGTCTATTAAAAATGTCAGTTAGGCTGTTATAAATCTTCAATGGTCGTTGCTCAGAAAGTTTACACAATGTAATTACAAGTTATACAAGCACATGAAGGCTTTTTTACAGTTCAGATGTCATTACAGTAATTATAGGGCTAGATAAAAATGATAGATTTCTCAATTTTAATAAATTCTCATGCAGTTTTACGAACTGAAATCAATTCTTAGGCTAAATCCCAAGAAATAACCAATTAGGCCCATTCACACCAAAGACGATAACTACAAAGGTAAAGATATAGTTACAAATCATTCTCAAAGAATAGCAGAATTCACACCACAGCTGTAACGATAACGGCCCAGAGAAACGATATTGTTGGAATCACTGTTTTGGACTTATCACTTATTAACGATTTTAGCTGCATGATGACCGAGAACAATATTGACATGCAACCAGAATCTTTCTTTGCCTGCTGTAATGTGTGTGTGTGGACGATAATATATCTTATTGATGCCCAAATTCAATGTCCCACTTTATTATGAATGTTCCTTACTCTTTGGAATGGACAAGAGCATGTGTTTTGGCCTCTCCTTTGCCCAGGTGTGAGCTGGCTTCCAGTTTTTTCCAAAGAGGAACCTGTCTCTTGTGACTTTGACTAATTAGATAAGGATTAGATAAGGACAATTATACACCCTTGTAGAGGTCTACCAGGACTGCTTTTTTCGTCAAAGATGTCGGGACCGGCCGGCTATTGTCAGTCCGCCTACTCCAGTCAAACTACACCAGAGATAACGACTGCTACCATCTTTGAAATTGAATGAATCCACTCCCTGTTGTCGCTAATAATCCAGGGTCTGTGACGGGTCACTTTTCAACCTCTCAACTGGTAAATGGCATTGGTAAATTGTAAATGGACTGCATTTATATAGAGCTTTCATAGACACAATGGCCACCAAAGCGCTTTACAATTTGCCTCACATTCACCCATTCATACACTCATACACACACCGACGGCGGTGTCAGCCATACAAGGCGCCATCCAGCTCGTCGGAAGCAGCTGGGGTTAGGTGTCTTGCTCATGGACACCTCGACACTTGGTCAGGTGGAACCGGAGATGTAGACAACCTACATGAATCACTGAGCCACTGCCGCCCCCGGAGAGGGATTACGAACAACGAAGTGGCTCACTGGCACACTAGAGACAGGCTACAGTCTTCAGTTCCATCACAGACTCCTATTATGCATACGTGCTTGACCCACATGGGTTTGGGACCTTCGTCAAGCTACGGGAGAGGGTGTAATAGTTAAAGTAAATCCCTGAAACCATCCTGTGGGATTTTACTCAAGATACTTCCTTGTTTGCAAGAAGGATGGAAGTTT
This sequence comes from Pimephales promelas, assembly GCF_016745375.1. The sequence continues at coordinate 265,338 of NW_024121843.1, read as the reverse complement.
CAGGCCCATCCTAGACCTAAATTGGAGTCTATGCCTAAATAGGAGTCTCAAACGCCTTCGTTTCTGCATGCTGCATGTCATAGATGTCCTCGCCATCGTACCTTGCATGTGGTTTACTTTTGTGTATCTGAAGGATGCATACTTCCACATCCCCATTGCACCTCATCCCAGAAAGTTGCTTCGGTTAACGTTCCAGGGCAGGACATGATATTGGATATTGGTATGCAATATTGTGGCCTCTTCCTCTCTCCCTGTGTTTTCACACGGTGTATACAAGTGACACTAGGACCTCTGCAGCGGGAGGGCATGATGATTCCCCTGTACCTGGAAGACTGGTTGCTCTGTGCCAGCAGGACACCTCAACAGGCTGCCAACAACACAATGCTTACTGGAGCATGGGTTAGGACTGAAGGTAAACCCACAGAAAAGAAACCTACAGAGCTGCCTCACTTTGTGATAGTCAATACGCTTCCTGGGATTACATGTTGATGAGGGCCACCCTCACAGCATGCAGGAGGCAGGTTATATGGGGAGGCATAGTAGAGATCCAGGTTTGATGCAAGCCAGCTACCTTATCTCAGTGTCTTACAGCAAGCTAGCCTTCTCGCGGAATCCTCATCAGCCACATCAGGCCTGTCACACCTTCGCTCATTTCAACGCTGGCTGATAGCCAGTCAGTTGTTGGCAGTCCTCAATTGGAATACCCCTTTTCAGATCACAACCAGTTGTTCTGTTCATCTGAGGCCTTGGAGACAAGTACGATTTCTGTGAAGGGGTGTACCAATGGGACCACCTCTGGCATGCAGGTAAGTAATGACAATGGATACTTCCCTTACCAGATGGGGAGGACTGTGGCAACATTAGGTTTTCGCAAATGAATGGGGAATATAAATTGGTATGAACAGATTAATAGCAGCTTTCCCTAAGGAAGCAGTAAGTCTTAATCCACCAGCACAGGTAGTACAAATTCAGTAGGACCTCCAGGTGGTGCTTAATAGTCCATGCTCAGCAAAGTCATTTGAACAAGTGGACACTGAAGGCCAATTTATACTTCTGCGTAGGGTGCGCACAGTAGGTACGGCGTAGCATACGCACAGACGCGTCCCATTGCGCGTACCCTTCGCCGTCGCCTGACGCGCACCTCCTCAAAAATGTAACTACACGTCGCGACAACGCGGACCGCAAGATCGGTGATTGGTCGGCTTGGTAGCATCGCATTTCCTCCTACGCATTTCCGCACGTACCTTCTCACGCATTTCCATCACTGTCTATGATTTCCACACGTACCATCTCCTCCGACTTCTTCTCTCATTTCTGCCTTTCAGTTTTAGTAATTTCACTAAAGTGAACTGTTTTTCCACCTCAATAAACTCCAACTCCAACATGATCCACTCTCTTTCAATCGCTATTGCTTGTAGTACCCTAGCCGCGAGGAATCTAAACACAGTGGAACATTAAAACCCTCCGCCGCCAACTAGCGTTTCGGAGCAGTACTGCAGAGCAACAAGACCTGAACGCAGAAGTAAATGCTCATAACGGCGTCGCTTACGTGCGTAGCCAACGCCGCACATTACGGCGTACCCTCGACGCAGAAGTATAAATTGGCCTTAAGAGTTTTTGTATGAGGACTGCTTTTCTCTTAGCTATAACGTCAACCAAAAGGGTTGGGGAGCTACATGTCCTCTCGGTGAGCCCACACTGTCCCAGATAGGAACCTCATAATGATCAGGTTATACTTTCAGTAGCACCTCAATGCAGCATATGAGATCCACGGGGAGGAGTCGGATCAAGATCCAAGGGGTGGGGATGGGTAGGATTAGGGTTGGGTTTAGGGATCAGGGGGTGGAGTTGGATAGGTTTAGGTTTATGTGGGAGTAGTTGGATCTGGATCTGACTCCTCCCCGTGGATTTCATGTTCCGCAGTGAGAACCATCTCTATACTTTGGCCAAATCCAGCTTTCCAACCTTTGGTATTGTCTGATCGGTTTGTGGACCAACCTATTCAGCTTGCGGCACTCAATCTTTAAGTTTATGATCATATTTTAATATTCCTTTTATCAATTTTGTTTGTATACATGACTCAAAGCCCTCTAGTGAATGAAATCAGTACGTTCCATGTGATTTCCATTTTGTACTTCTGTTGTGCAAAATAGTGACTAATTAGAGACCCATAATATGAATTAGGAGTTAGTCTACACTTGTAAAATGTACCAGCCATTTGTTGACAAATTTAAAGGAGCCGTATGTAAGATTGTGGCCAAAACTGGTACTGCAATCACTTTCAATTTACTGTAGAGAAGTGTATCCCTTCCCCCTGACTCGTGGTTGCCAGATAGGCTGCAGGGTCCAATTTTTTTTATACGACAGAATTTGTATGTGCAGCTGTGGTAACTAGAACAGAGCTGGCAACCCGAATGCTGCAACACTACAGACTCCGTGATTGGTAGATTGGTGGAGGATGGCGCGTCAGACCAAAACACAACATGACAACATCAACATCAGTTGAGGGCTGCAAGTTCACTTTTTAAATGACAATATGCTGGCCGGACTACTGTTGTCAGTGATATAAGTATTTGAAATGAACATGATTTCTTAATGTCTAGTGACATATCAGGGTCATTTTATGATTATTTGAAATAAATTTCGTATATACAGCTCCTTTAAAACATGCTACCCCCATAGTTTAATTGGGGCAACTTGATCAGGTCACATTTATCTCTCAAGTCTAAAATGTAACAAGCTTTGCCCCTGATGTTTGCAGTCATGACAAAAAGCCTATTTGGGTTAAACATGAGAATGATGTCAGTGATGAAGAATGTTATTTTTGGCTGTAATAATTAACAGAGAAACACTGGATGTTTTGTGTTATGCTTTATTAGGTGAGTGGGAGAGGTGGTCTGACTGTAGAAAAAGATAGCGAGTTCTCTGGTCTAAGCTCCTCAATACAAGTTATACAAACACAAGTTTATCTACCGATATTCAAAGCCAGGGCTCTTAAATGTGGGGTTTATCAAGGATAGATAAAGAACTTTTTATTCTTTCAAATCAAACGTAGGTACATAAACCAAATAATTAAATTATCCACTCAGTGAAAACCCTGAATTTGGTCAGTGCACATAAATTGGCATTTCATAACACTTTATAAGTTAGACAAAAAAAATAATAATAAAGCAGGTCTACAAATGCAGTTCCCTGGAAAAAGACAAATCTCTTTAAATATGGGGTGCTGCAGACTAAGGCAACTTTTAGTCAATAAAAGGGTATTCTATTAGTCTTACATATTATAGGAATGAAACTATACAATGTTGTTGTTTTTTTCCTTCTCATTTACACTGTACACAGTCCACATCTTTCATGTTTTGGCAACAACAGCCAATACACATTTATGTAACAATTATCCTACATTTTACACCCAAACAGAGCAGTATGAACTCAGACACTATACAAACATACATGAGCACAGATTTTGTTTCCCCTCTTAAGGCCTCCTTTAGAGAGCTTGGACAAAAACTTAGATTAACTTAAATGGAATGACTGAATTTAACGAACCATTAAATCCAGTAGCCGCTTTACTTGTACCTTGAACGAAATAAAAACAACATTTAAATTGGTATAACCACAATAACATTTTCATCACATTTGTGTGAAATTTCTTCTTGCTTTACAACAGAACATAAACATGACTTCTTATCTACATTTTTTTAAATGGACACATTAGCAATCTTTTAACAGACACAATCTGCATACATTCAATTCCATTTATGATTTCTTTTAAATAAATTATTCCTTATTTCATATGATCAACAACCTTTAAACGTGTAGCAAATCCCAAGATATTCACTCTCCTATGTATCTCCTTTATACACGACATGATTGTCTAACATTGGACAAGTATGTAAAAGCCAAAATATTTTTTTTTTTCCAAACCTTCACTAATGTTAAAACCAATCAACTAAAGTTATACAAAGTTTCAAGCTTCCGTTTAAAATCTAAAGCAGACGTTAAAAAAAATCATTTAATAACTGAAAATAATTTAACTGGGTCAAAGAGTTTGTCCAAACCGCTTATGTATTCAAATTTGCCATAGTATGTACAAATGTATGTTTGTATGTATGAAAACAAACATTTACACAATAAAAGCCAGAAAACACTGTCCATTAGCTGCTACACTTCATTGTGAGGGGCATGATATAGCTAAAACAACCAAAACATACACGTGAAAAATTGAAAATTGAGGTGGTGGGGGTTAGGGGGCTGTAAAGTAACTTATTTTCTTCTTTTCTTGGCTGGAGTGTCTGTTGGTGCTGAGACGGATGTCCTTTCCGCACCAAGACACAATTGACACCCATGTTCTTTGTGAATCTCAGGTGACGGCCTGCCAGCCTTCCTCTGACAATAAGAGCGAGTAAAAAAGTGGACAGCGGGAGTGTAGTCTACCCTGAAACAGCTGGTACAAACAGGTAACTTTCCAGGGTCATGTCGTACACGTGAAGGGGGGTTGACCTGTCTGTTTCCTCCCATCCTTCAAGCCCTGGGAAGAGCGTTTTTCTTATTTATCCCCCAAAGTTCCTTAAAACCTTGTGAAAGATGATGTTCACAGGGTCTTTGTGTTGATATGTGTTTTGTAATGCTTTGTGAGGTGGTCGCTCCGCATGAAACGTTTCTGACACTTACTGCACTCAAAACGTTTGTCTCCTGAAAACAGACAAAAAAATAATAATAATGAAGAGAATTTACACAGCGAAGCAACACATATGTATTTTGTGCACGTGTACATTTGGAGGTTGCATACCCGTGTGTGTCCTGGCGTGTCGCTGGAGCTCGTCACTGCGTGTGAATCGTTTTCCACAGAAGACCCAGCTGCACACAAAGGGTCTCTCTCCCGTGTGCAGTCGGACATGCGCCCGCAGCAGGGACGTCTTTCGAAAGGTCTTTTCACAGCCTGCTATGTGGCAGATGTGTTTTCTTTTCCCCACCTCTCCTGGCCTGTTGCAAATAAAAACCAACTATAAGCACCCATAATGAGTATTTCCTTTCATAAAAGCTAATCATTATAAAATGATTATCAGAAGTGTGCCATTGAGATCTGGCCATCTGAAATCTGCATCACAGTTTTATCCAAAGGGTACAGAACCAAAAACAGTTTTCAGCTGAACCAGCTTCATTGTTTAAAATTGAAGCAGATTTACTACCTGGGTTCAGATTTCATTAGGAAAGCAATCTAGGTTTTGGCCATAAATCAAAACGGATATTTATCTGAAAAAATAAATCCATGATATTAATAATTAACATTAATTATCAATATTTAGCTTACATCTAGATTATCAGGTGTGCATCCCTATAAAGTCTGCATGTAAGTCTGAATATTCTGCAATTATTTGTGTGTGAATGAATGGCGCAGTTCTGTCTAATACAAACACTTGCGTACCAATAATTATTTTTACTATTTTAAGCAAGAGTTTTGTTGTGTACTGCCTTTTTTTGACAAAAAAAGAGTTTTAATTTTAATTTGATTAGATTTAAGATTCATTCCATTTTTGATGATAAATATGCAAGTCATAAAATAACGAATCCAGAAAACAAAACAGAAATATTTATTTCAAATAAATTAAATTCCACCAATCGATTTTGATTAACAAGTTTCAATTTGATATTGAATCATTGGATGGATATATATCAGGTACGGTATCATGGCACATTTTCTCATGGAAAAAAATGTCGAAAAACTCATGCTGTAAACCAGGGCTATTCAATTAGCTCCATTCGAGGGCCGTGTTATTAAATCGAAAAGTTGAGATGGGCCGTTGGGTTTAGCTTATTTATTGAAACATAACAGTATCAATAAGTAAGCTAAAGTAAACAAAAAAAGTATTGCATTTACTTGGAAATGTGGTACCCAACAGGTATGGTATGCAGACCATAATAAATAACTTATTTACAGCTATGTACAAATATATGAATTATACAAGATAATAGCCATTGGTAAGAATTATTTTATTAATAATTATTATAGGCTTAAATTAAAATATCCTGACAGTGAGACTTAGTAACCATAGGTAAAACCATGCATGGCTCACTACCACTGTATAAAAATGCAGGTAAAAACAGGTAAAAACTATACACACAATGAACCCTAATAAATCTAATGCAATATAAATGACTATAACATAGTATTCAATATAAGTATCCCACATTTCTGCCCAAACCATGGTAAATTATTACATTCATAGGCTATTACATGGTAAATGTTTGTAAGGGTGGTGATTAGGGGATTTATAGTCTTCTAACTTTGTTCATGTTTCTGCTATTTACCTCATCAGTAGTGTTGGGAATGTTAAGACTGTTTCATTCAATTTAAAACTAGTTAAAATCATTGAGTGATTTGTGGTTTGTAAGAGAGAGGAGTGTCTGATTGAAACGCTTCTCACTGGATGTCGCAACGCTGTTTAATAAGTGTCCGGGACCGGAGTAAACGCAACTCCTTTAAGCTTTGCGTTCCGTTATCCACTGGGCCGTGCTGCCTAGTTCAAGGTAAACTAATGAAACAATTGAAACCAGCTCTATTTTGTTCTCTATTTGTTGTTACTGACCGAGAAACCGCTTCAGATGATTCAGTAATAGCGGTCCAAACGAATACGAATCGTTTCAGACCGTTATGAAAGCGCGTTTGGCCAATTCATGAAAAGGAAATAATCGAACCAAAGAATAATTAATATCTCTGGTTCAGTCGACAGAAATACGGGACACACATAATAACTGTATACATGTATTTGAATACACAAGTTTTTTTATAATAATAAAGTTATGATAATTACATAATTATGTTTCCACACCAAATCGTTCCTTTACATTTAACATATAAACATTTAAATGGTGGCTGGCTGTCATAAAAACTTGACGGAATTATTCAACGAAAAGAAAAATGAATATGTAATATAGTGCATATAAAAAGAAAATAATTTATTTTTTGAATTTGTAATAAAATGGACAGGATTTAAAATCCGAGACTTTGTTTCAAATCAAAAGTAAAAAAGCTTATTGCGATTGATTGGATTGTGGAATTTCACACAGATTTTTAAACGCCTTTGTAAATAAAAGGTTTGCTACCTCTTTTCTGCGTCTTTGCAGTTTGGACAGGTGCAGGCCATACGCCGTTTTTTCTCTCCTGGCTGACTCTGCAGTTCCAGTGCGAGTGTCTGCGTCTGCTCCATCTGCATGGTCTGTGTTTGTGTCTGCACACCGCCCAACTGCAGACCTGCGCCTGGAACCGTCTGCACTGTGAGATGCTGCTGGCCTGAAAGACACAAACGCATCAATCAAAATGCAGCTCATATTAACATCACTCACAATGTCTTTGCGGGAGTTAAGTAACACAAATCAATAATAATTAAACACAGCCTTTTGCATCTGTTTGTCAAAACGTAGCACTCACTCACCCCCAGCGTTGGTGATTGTCACAGGAACACCCTGCACCTGGACACCATTAATATTGATGGTCTGAACAGCCTGAGCAGCAGAGGCTAACTGGGCTGCATTCAGGGTTATCAGACCCCCCCCAGCTGGGGCAATTTTAGGCAGAGTCCTTTCTTTCCTTGACCCTGTTTGAGCCTTTTTAGTGACCATCGCAGATGTGAGGGTGCTGGTGGGTGTTGTTGGCGTGGACACAGTGGTCTCCTGTAGCTGTACAGCCTGCCATTCACCTGAGGCTGTTTTAATCAGCACCTAGCACAGCAAAGCACATGCATTAGATAATTCATTATTTATTTAGATTTTTTGCAAATGGACATGTAATAAACATATTAGATAGATTCACTGCCCATGTTGATTATTAACTCTAAAGAGATTTGAGGTCGACCGATTGATCGCTTTTGCTGATTAATAGGCACCGATAACTGATTATCGGAAAAAATGCTACAAATAGTTTTTCTGGATTGTATCCACTGTTGAAGTGGCTGAGAAGGGTGCGTTTTCATTAAATAGTACAACAGTGGCCTCTAGGGTTGAAATAAAAAACATCATGATGCCTTGTTTTGACACGTGAAACAGCGCTGCACTATGGAAGCTTGTTTCCGCCACTGAATAAAAAAAATAAAAAAAAATTTTTTGTGACTTTTTATCTCACAATTCTGACTTTTTTTCCTCACAATTGCGTGATATAAAGTCGCAATTGCGAGTTTTAAAGTCAGAATTGCGAGATATAAAGTCAGAATTGCGAGAAAAAAAGACAGAAGAGCGACTTTTGACAGAAGAGCGAATTCTGACTTTTTTTCTCAAAATTGTGAGTTTACATCTCGCAATTCTGACTTTATAACATATAATTGCGAGTTTATATGTCCAAATTCTGACATCTTTTCTCAGAATTGTGAGATATAAACTCGCAATTGCGACTTATCAGTCCAATTCTAAGGGGGAAAAAAAGAATAACTTTTCCCCCCCTCAGAATAGTTTAAATCTCACAATTCTGACTTTATATCATGCATTTCTGACTTTATATCTCGCAATTCTGACTTTATATCTCGCAATTCTGACTTTATATCACGTAATTCTGACTTTATATCACGCAATTCTGACTTTATATCTCGCAATTGTGACTTTGTATCCCGCAATTCTGAGAAATAATGTCAGAATTGCAAGATAAAAACTCGCAATTGTGAGATAAAAAGTCACAATTACCTTTTATATTTTTCATTCTATGGCAGAAACAAGCTTCCATAATGCACAGAGAGGGTACACTTTAGATGCAGATTAAAAACAGACTGCACTACACTACAGGTTTTCATATCATTATAAAGTAATTCATTTGTTGACTAGATTCTGCATTAGTGGAGAACAGCAGTTATGGCGAGGCTGAGAGGATGCCAAGATTACTAGTACCTAAAGCGGTTAAAACAATGAAAAACAAAAAACCCACACAAGCCTGACCAAATTGTTTAATGTCATGATTATTACCATCTATTTGCATTAGTTTATATTCAGCTGGTTGCTTTTATGCCTTCGTTGTGCAGCGAAGTTGCATATTTAAAGCTAGAGTCATGAAAAATCAAAATGTATGTTCATGCAGCCGACACAAACATGTAAACAAAACAGAAATGTTTTCGATTTCAGTTTTTTTTTTCAGCACCACTGTAATACATGTTTAGTTATTCCTTTTTAATAGATAATCATTCTAAAATCGAAGCAAATAAAGTGGGCTTTGGCACCAGAGGAACCTTTTCATAGATCCTAGAACTATTGGCGAAAGTACCCAGATGTCGCGTGTTCGCACCGCACGAACTAAGAGTGATTTTAGTTCTAGGAACTCTTTTGGAGGAACTTATTTAGCTCCTATTTTCAGAGTAGGGTCTAAACCAGTGCTATAGGAACAACTATCCGTGACGTTAGTGATCGCGGATTGGCCGCAAGCACGCAAAGCAACCGCCATTTAAAAAAAAATGCTATGTAAACCACACAGATTATAGCCTCTATAATTACTCCACAAACTAGCTCTATGAACATAGAAAACAGTGATAGATGGGCCTCTTAATCTTTACGCTGAGGAGAAAATCCAACACAACTTTGAGGGGACCAAGCAAACATGATTATGTGTTTCTGCTCAGCTAGCAACACTGGACATCAACCTCACTGCATATGCTAATAACTTACATTTACTGTCTACTTTCTATAAAGTATTAGACTGGACTGTTAGACAGATCGTAAACTAATGAACATGCAGAATGTGAGCACTGTTTGTTTGCTCAGGCAAACTAAAGGTCAAATTAAAGGTCCGCTGTGCCGTCAAAATAAAAGCCACAACAATGAGCGTGGCTTGCGTCACTTCAGAGTTCTTACTGGCGGAGCGAAAGCAACAGGAAAACGTTCCTAGAGGAACCATTAGTTCTCGGGAAACCACCCTGGTGGCTAGTTCCTATAACTAAGTTCCTAGAACTATCCGGTGCGAAAGCCCCTAAAGTGTGCAGGTAAATATATATGTCTAATTTCAATGCTATGGTGTTTGTGTAGATATTTAAAGATGGCCATCTTTAAGGATGACTGCTTGGATTTATATGAAATGATAACACTTTACAATAAGAGTCCATTTGTACTGTAATATTATTAACTAAGGTTAGAAAAAAGAATTGTTCATTGTTAATTTCAACATTTACTAAAACATTTACAATGTTTTAATGACTAAAACATTATTTTGATATTTAAAAAGTACAGCACATTTTTATGGTTCGGTACGGTTTTGAAATGTTTGTAATAAGGTTCAGCACTATTTTATGTGTTATGTTTGTTTTCATTCAATATCCAATAAAAAACAAAAAAAAACAATCAGTTGATTAATCGGTTATCGGCCAACGTGAACACACTTAGTTATCGGTAAAATACACTATCGGTCGACCTCTAAAAGAGATAATTAAGTTTTTTGATGTACCTGTGTGGATTCTGGGGGGGACACCTGCACAGTGGGTGTGACTGTCTGTCTCTGTGGTACAGGAGGAAGTGTGGCAGAGGCGGCCTGTACCACTTTTAGAGCCTGCGAAGGGATCTGGACGACCTGCTGATCGGATTTCTGCTGAACCAACTGCACCTGCTGCACCATAGCAGGCTGACTCCCCCCTGGACTCTGCACGATCAGGAGGTTATTTCCTGCCTGTTACAGGAAGACATTATTAGAAAAAAAAAGTTGCCCACCAAATTAAAGGGAGAATTTTATAAAAATTTGTCCGGGTCATATTTCACTCAACATTTCTAGCGTTGTGACATTATTGATGCATATTTTCTGCCAAATTCTGCACTTTATAATGACAATTTTAATACCATTATTCTCATTACATTTTCATGATTTTAATAAGGATTATTAAACCATTAGCAATACTTCTCGTAAAGCTGAAATAAAATTAAATATAAATATTTGAGGAAAAGAAAAATACTGCCTTGGTATATACCTGATACAATTGAATCACTAAAATTATTAGCTTAAAAGAAATACAAACTAAAACTGAAATGACAATGAATTATCTCTACATAGTAATATTTTTTTTAAATGGCAAAACATCAAAATCACCAACATAAATGAAAACCAAATATCAAAAAATCTCAATATTAATACAAATTTAGAAGTAGATAATAGGGATGCACGATATATCGGCCAGCATATCGGTAGCAGCCGATACGCGTTCATTTTAATGTTATCGTTATCGGCCTGGTAAGAAAATGTGGCCGATATATTAAAGCCGATAAATAATGTATTGTTCCCTTCAGCTGAGACACTTGTTGATCACTGTTTATGTTTTTGAATTTCTTGAAATATGATTGAAATCTCTTCAAAAAATTAAAATACGGTTCGCAAATCTGTTATATCGGCTACATAACACTATAATGAGAACATCATTATAATCGTGCGCTTGGGACATGGGTTTAATTGTGAGTCTTTTGTTTTTGTAATCAGGCTCTCAAAATTAGATAAAAATTTATAGCACACAAATATATCAGCTTTTAAATGTAATTATAGTTAAATATTAAAGATTAATAATTATCCAAGATTAATACAAACTATTTTACTTAAAATCAGTTTAAAACATTAAAACAAATATGATGTGAATATAATTTATAACTTTTTTACTGTAGAGACTGAAATTATTGCATTATGATAGTGATAATTACATGGGTCCTACAGTCAAGTACAATGTCAAAATCTTAAAAATAGCATATTTATTTTACCATAATTTCTAAATAGGTTTTAATTGTGAAATAGGACAGCTTGTGGAACAACAACAGCAAAACAACTTTTTTTTTTTATAACAATGAATGAAAAGGACAGATAATGTTTTTCCCTTAAGTTAACACACGTGCCAACAGCACAAACAAACAAGGTCATTTTAATGTATGAATCTGTCAAACGACATCCAGGAAACCAGCAATTCACAAATTTACACTATTATGAGCTAAAAGCACTCAAGGATTTAAAAAAGCCAAAGCAGAATGATAGAAACGCACATACTTGTATGATATTGTCGGCTGTGGTCTCTATTAGCAGCGCTTCAACCTGCTCGGCTACAGGTGGAGGTGAGGCCGGTTGATGGGCAGGGGGGGGCGGGGCTATAGCCACCTGTCTCTTCCTTCCCCTCTTGCCCTTCACTGGAGCAGCAGCAGTCTCTGTTACAATATGCGCTCCTCCCACATCACTAGTAGTAACGTTAAGGGGGAGCGTGAGTCCACTAGGGAGTCGTACAACGTTAGAATTTACATTGGCATTATTCTGCCGCCGCTTTTGGGAGGACGGCTTGATCGCCACCGTCTTATGATGGGATACCGGTGCTGGGGCCAGAGGCGGCGGGGCCGGTGTGGCAGCCTGAACTGTGACAGGTGAGGTGAAAATGGCCTGGTTGGTTCCGGGGATGATCTGGATCTGTCCTCCCTGAGGCATCATTTGAATGGTCTGAGAGCCCTGGAACTGAGGGATCACTTGGTACTGGATGTTGGCATTGGATGTGCCTGCTGGACGTGAAGGGCTCTGAATAGTGAAGACAATGGGACTGGCCCCTGACGAACCAAGTCCCGCAGGCAGCTGGATGACATTCCCTTTCGCTGAGAGGAAGCCAAGGTTTTTGGGTGGAGCCGGAGCAATAGGGGCGGGCTTGATGGGGTGCAGACGGCGCGTGGTTGGCTGAGATGGTGTGCTAACCGGTGCCTGGGCGGCAGGAGGCCCGATCTTACTGCAGGTAGCCGCCAGAAGTGCCAGTGGGGAAGGCTGTGAATCCTACACGTGAGCATTCAACACACAATCAATACAAAATACCAGAAGCAAATAATTAGTATACAAGCATGAAAAAAAAGAACAATATTTTTTTATGTGTGGAGAAAGAGACAAAAAGACATTAAACTGCCACAGCTATGTTAGAAAACTGTCAATACAAATAATAATAATAATAATATTTTTTATTTATATAGCATCTGGTGTCATTTAAAGCCATTTGAACCTTGAACCGTTTGGTTCCAAATGAAGTCCATTATATGGAGAAAATCCTGAAATGTTTTCATCCAAAACCTTAATTTCTTTACGACTGAAGAAAGAAAGACATGAACATCTTGGATGACATGGAGGTGAGTAAATTATCAGCAAAAGTTTTTTAAAAGTGTACTCCTTTAAGCATTTCAAATGACTGATTTATATTTAATTGAAAACATGAATATGATTACTGTCTTCTCCGTTTAAAAAAAAACAACATCAGTGCATCTCTAAAAAAGAAAAAAGGTGTAAAAATATTGCCTCAAGGGACCTTACTTGAGAAGCGGTGGTGGAGGGCTGAAGATATTCACTGGGGCTGACTGCGACAGTGGTGGCCATACTGTCCTTTTGATCTGGAAGGAGGAGGTGGATATTTATGCAAGGAAAAAAAAATAACAACTCTCCAAATGTGACTTTCATTTGAGAATGAAATAAGGTAGCAGGACTTATTTGTGTATTCTGTGCTCAGACTTTACATGTCCTTATCTTCTAAAGCACCACAGTTTGTGATCAGTGTTTGCATAGAGAAAAGGAAATACTGAAATCGAATAAACGGATTGTTCAAATTAAACAAAACACTTTCAGTTATGAATTATGACTGTACCAAAGGAGGCGTTACCTGCTGTAATCTAAACCCTGGAGAGGAGCAATTCAGAGGGCAAGGGTTTAAAACCCAATCCACTTATAGCACTCAGTGGCACTTTACACCATAAAATGTTCTCAATCCTGCTCCTGAGGTGCTGGTCTCCTCCAAATCCAGAACTGAGATCCACTGCTCTGTTATATTCATCTTTAGTAAACAACCAGCAATGTCTCGACATTGACGACGCATGTAACGTTACAAATAACTCATAACGCAACCCAAATAAACACTTGATGTTATGATGCTTTCTAACTGGCTGTCAAGAGCTAGCAAATAAATTAGTTATACACTTTATTTGAAGTTGTAACATTTCATAATAATTCGAAGGGAATTACACCACAGGTATCTTTCTGCCATCAAATTCAACGGTTCTGCAACTTTATAACATTAAAAACTTACTCTCACAACATGCTAATCAGGCTGAAAATCATAACACACACGCTTATAACCAAAGGGAGCGTATTAACAGTAAAATTCCTGGTTGGAGGTAAGAAAAAAAAAAATTCAAGACTATATGAATGTAAAATAGTTTGATTAAAGCTGCATGATGAAGCCAGCGGCTAACGCTACGCTAACAGGCTAAACGTCTGATGTCTGTAAGTGCTTGAGCTATTATGATTGAGTGCTTTAAAGTATATTTCTTTATATCATGTTTTAATCAGCCGTCCACACGTTTGAGTCTTTCTATGACCATGCAGTGCACTATGAAAGAGTTATTCTGTCTGCGGGCACACAGACTCAAGAGTGCGCTGATGGAGGAGGAAACTGCTTGCTTAGCATGCTAACTAGCCAGATAAACTATTCGCTGCGGAAAAGAACCGTGTTTCCGGAAGTGTGCATTTGGCAGAATCGCCGTGCTACGTGTGATTTTTAAAACTCGTGTGTGCAAGCTACGACATAAAATATATATATCGGTTCATTCTCTCAATAGAATGTTTATGAAAGTAACATAGTAATATAAACACCAACGTTATAATTCCTACCCACCGCTCATGACGACATTCACTCTCCGTGAAGCCTTGAAGAGCCCACACGAGATACCGCCCCACCAGCGCCCTCTGGCCAATCTGGTTACTTGTCAATCAGCGAGAGCTAGCGGTTCTGACCACTCAGAGTGCAGTATTTGTCTGATTGACGTTTGTTCCGGCCAATGGTATATGGTAGTATTTCGATGACAGTTGAAGGATATCTATCTGGCCAATAGGTTGTCGAGTTTTCAGGAGGAGGGCGGGAGCTGTGAAGACGTCAAAATAATAAGCCGAACCAATAATACAACGGGTTGAGTTTGATTGACGTTTATATCGCCCAGTTAGAAATGGAAACACCATTTCACTCAAAAGTAATTGACAACAATTCCGATCGATCAACCTGCGTGGACTGTGGGTGCTCCATCAGAATATGGTTGTTGTCTTCTTAAATTCCAATAATGCAACCAATCAACAACAAATTGCTTTCACTCTCCAACGTGACATTTTGCTTTTTGTAAAAGCTATTTGTTTTGTTACCCCAATATTAGTTAAATTTAGATTTGATGCATTCCTAGCTGAGTATAAAAACTGAACTATGGAAACTATTTGGGTGTGTAAGTTACCTACTTTTACATATGTTGGGGACAAATTTGTGCCCATAATTGAGCTAAAATCTCCTTTTGAAGGAAGTCCTCATTTATAAATGGTATATTATACTATTTATAACCAGCTGCATATAAAAACGTTCTCGTTTAGATAGCCAACGTTTGTGTGTGGGCTGGTAAACCCTACTGTACATTATGGGGACAAAATGTCCCCACAAAGTTGGCAAAATCCATTTTTTGGTCCCCATGAGGAAAACAGCTTATAAACCATACTAAGTGATGTGTTTTTTGAAAATTAAAGTGTTTCTATGATAGGTAGGTCTAGGGGTAGGGTTAATGTGGGGATATTTACAGTTTGGACAGTATGAATATCCTTGTCTATGGAAAGTCCTCATAAAACATGAAAATACAACGTGTATATCCCCAGCCAAAAGTTTAGGATAACATTCCTCAGAAAAAAAAGAACTGTGGTGTTACCATTATATAATGATGGTAGCAAATTGGTAATACCATGGTACTGAACAATTACCATTGCTATTGCTATTAATGCAGAACACCATGCTAATTAACCATGGAATTAATTGAAATTAGAATAACCATGATAATACGTGCCCAGATCAAGCAAACAAACAAACAAGCACATGGTAACTCATGGAGATCTGCAAGGAAAAACAGATGGATTCAATGGAGGGACCAACTTAAATTCAAGCAATTATAATCCTTAATCATGAATAATGTGAAAAAGTCAACCATCTTATTTTCAAGTTTACTTTGTCTTTACTCAAAATACAGTTCATGTGGCCTGACCAGACTGAAGGAGTTACAATCAGGGAAAGGACAAATAAAGGGGTCACACACTCCACCCAGGGGCAGGGGCCTGATGAGGAAAGCAAGAAGAACCAAACAGAGACGGATTCACAAACAGGCCAGTTTAAAAACTCCAGTGTAATATAACCTACAGATGAAGGCTTTTGCTAGTACCCCAAGTCAAATGTCCTTGTTCGATTTTTTGTTTAACTTATTATTTTTTTTAAGTCCACTGTTTGGTGTCCAGTGTCATTTCAAGTCTTTTGTCTATCAAGTCAGTCTCTGGATTTATTTGCCTGCTCAACATAGACAGTATTCCAGCACTCCTCTGTACTCCCTCTGTCCACGTATTGGTCAAGAGGAGGGGCCAGTCGGCTGATGTTCATTGGCTTCTGCTGGAAGACTGGCAGGGAGTTGGAGCAGAGCTGTGCACCAGGAAGTGTCCATGTGCTGTTCCATCTATTACCCACACACAGAAATCCTAAAAAAGAACCCATTTATGTTTTGTTAATTTAATACGTTGGCTACGTGGCATTGAGTGCAACATACTATATGTAGAACAATCATTGCTGCAAGTACTTACAGTGAAAAGGAGCGTTCTGGCTATGTTTCAGACTCGGCTTCCTGTTCCACACCTGCTGCCTGGCGCATGCCTTTGATTGACAGGTACATTTCTTCCTCTGGATCATAGTAATAGAACTTCCTCAAGTAGACAATGAGAGGTCTAAGATAGTAAAAATAGGAAAGTTAGTATTTATAGACACTTTGTATGCACATTTTTTTGCCTTTTAATTGCTAAGCAACTTTATTTCAAAAATTCAAAATAACAGTGGGTAGACCTCATGTGACACATCCATAACCTTTGAACATAACCATTCTAGCTCAAATAAATGCTGTTTTTTAAAACTTTCTAATTATCAAAGAGTTCTGAAAAAATGTGTCATGGTTTACACAAAATATTAAAGGACAAGTTTGGTATTTTACAATTAAAGAAACCTATTTTTGTAAAAAAATAAAGTTGTCCTTTAAACAGTTTTTAACATCAGTGATTTGGAATGATTCTGAAGGATCATGTGACACTGAAGACTGGAGTAATGATGCTAAAAATAAATTGACACCACAGGTATAAATTAGGGCTGTCAAACGATTAATCGCAATTAATCGCATCCAAAATAAAAGTTTGTGTTTACATAACATGGGTGCACTGTGAATAATTATTTTGTATATATA
Source organism: Pimephales promelas (assembly GCF_016745375.1). Next base: position 248,094 of record NW_024121843.1, on the reverse strand, counting down.
TAAATACACACACATACATGTATATTTAAGAAAAAAAATATTGTTTAAATATAAAATATTGATATTTATATATAATATCAATTATATATAAATCTACGTATATAGAGTATATACATGAAAATATTTCTTAAATATATACAAGCATGTGTGTGTATTTATATTTATAAAATAATTATACACAGTGCACCCACATATATTATGTAAACACAAACTTTTATTTTGGATGCGATTAATCGCGATTAATCGTTTGACAGCCCTAGTATAAATAATTAAAAAAAAAATTAAAATAGAAAACAGTTATTTTAAACTGTAATCATATTTCACAATATTACAGTCTTTACTGTATTTTAATTATAAAAATATGCAACCTTGGTGAGCAGAGCACACAAGACATCTTTCAAAAGTATGTTACAGACCTAAAATTTTAGAATTATCGTGTATCAGAAAACTAAATGGGCAAAATAATTTAAAGTGTGAGTGAGTCATACTTGGGGAGGGGCAGCTCCTGGATGTGGTCTATGCGGACGAGTTGTCGGATACAGAAACGGCAAAGATGCTGGAGTGATTTCACATTGCTGAAGCGTGAGACTGGGTAGAGCAGCTGCACAGGGGTCGGGGGCAACCCTGAGACAGACACCACATGTTTCATTACACTAACCTTTCATCTCTCACACCCTCAAACCTGTTTGTGGTCTTACGAACTAAATAAACCCTGCCTCACTTCTGTGCACATTGCTACCACAAACACTTTAGACAAAAAACATAGTTGTTAACTAAAACTACTCAAAATAGTTTTTTGCCCCAATTATGCTATTTTAAACTATTTTTGGTGATGTTCTAGTTCTACAATAGATTTACATGCATCCAAGGTCAAAAAACACTTTAATTTTCTCATAATATACATTGCAGAATCACCTCTTTTCTCATAGTGTCTGAAACTGTTCAATAAAAGATCCGTTGTCTTTTTTCCGAGCGCCTACTCTGCTCTGATTGGTCAGATGGCCCAGTCTGTAGTGATTGGTCTACCACTTACAGCACGTGTCGTAAACAAAACGCCCAATTTCAGCTCCGGAGGCTTTCTTAGCACTTGTATACACAGTGATTGGAACAGTAACAATGGCATTGATTTTACCATTTTAATTCACCCTTTGCCGGAAGTTTGATTGACAGGTGATCTGACCAATCATAATGCCAAATCTGCCATTTTGTCTGACAAACAAACCAGACAGGAGGAGTTCGGGCCATATTAACTAAACAGGGCAAATTAGCATGAGAACCCAAATGCACAAAAGCAGCGATGGGAGTGGACAATTCAGCGCAGGATCTACTGATGACATTCCGGATCATTTCCATAATGACCAACACAATCAACCAAGATCAGCGCAAATTAGCATCTGGTTTAAGACATGCTTTTTTTGGGCAGTAAATAATGGCGTAAAACCAGTACATCGACGAGCGTAAACCTTAGTAAATCACCTTGCATGACTCATTTAAATACTCTCCTCCCATTAATTGAGTCTGAAAGGAAAACTCCCACAAATGCATATGCAATAAGATGAGCCACAAAAATAACCCTGTCCACGCCTTTTCAGCGCAAATTTTTCACTGCATGTCTTAAGTAAATCCTGACAATAGAAAGTGTGTATTGACATCTTTCTGCGTTTGAAACAACATACCTTCTGATGTTCATTCATGTTTATTTTGTGCTGTAACTAGTATGAAGAGCTGATCGGTTCACGTGCCGCTTGAACTGAGGTGCTACAATGATCTTTCATGACACATTAATGTAGCGAAAGTATCTAAGGGGGACGGGTCTTTGCAAAGGTTCGATTCCATCGCAAGTCCTCATGCTTTGGGAAATGCATGCAAAGTGGAAACTGTATCCTCTTGACAACATGACATAATGCTACAACATGTTGTTTCACAGCTACAACTACAGTGTTTGAGGGTGGCTAAAAGAACTATGTAGACATCGTTCACAGGCATGTTACAGAATTGAGACTGGGATTGCTGACGACTCGTTTCAGTAATTCCCCAGACAGCAAACTGACATTGAATCAACGTGGAAACGACGTCTCTCATGACATTGAAACAACGTTGATTTTGCTCATCGAATAAACGTTGAACCAACGTCAGACGCGGCATTCTTCAAAGCTAAATGAAAATCGAAAATTGGTTTGCTTTCATAACGTTGAAACAACGCGTTGATTTCAAGTTGATTTTCCGTTAGTTTTGAAAGAATGACGCGTCTGACGTTGGTTCAACGTTAATTCGATGTGCAACACATTGTCAGATCAACGTTGTTTCGATGTCATATTTCCACGTTGATTCAATGTCAGTTTGCTATCTGGGTCAGAATCGATTATTTATTTTAGGAGACAATAACTTTTTTTGTTGTGCACTTTGATCATTAAAACTTTGCAGACCTCTTATATTCACACACTGCTATTTTACACACTACATTAAAGATAACAGTATAGTAGGGCACTTTAATTTAAACAAAGCTGTAAATATAGAATAAAATGAAAATAAACACTTTATATTGAAGTACTAATATTACTAAAACTAAAACTGAAATAAATATAATTTAAAGCTAAATAGCTTCTAGCAATTTGTCGCTATTTCATTAATGTCATAGAAGTAGGATATTTGTAGCCTTACCAGGTACACGTGAACGTAGGAAGTAGAGGAATTTTCCATTTTTAGAGTGCATGATGGCTCGCTCAATGAATTCAACCACAGAATGGCAGCGGTCCTCAAATTTAGGATGGCACCATAAACTGAAGGTTCCTGAAGATTTAAAGGCAAATTTTAAGGAAAAGAAATACACAGGAAAAAAATTCTTTGTCACAGCAAAATTTGTTAGTATTTCTCAAATCGGATGGCAATCAAGAGCTTCCTAGTAGCTTATACACTGAGTTTCGATACATTTTTGGAAGCACTCTAGCCTGACTACGTCAGACTTAGTACTTCCGCTCTATTTAATTTCGCTTCTGTACTCAGTCTGAGACAGCAACATGTCTCTTCGGTTTCCTCCGCCTGAAAACAGCCGGCTCAATCAACGAACAGAGGGCGGGCTGAGAGCAGTGATGTAGACGCAAAGCGCCGAGTTTAAGACTGGAGAAATTGAAAACAACCGCGAATATGGAGACACGGGATGCAATTCCCTCAGTTGTGGAGAATATTCCCGGCATTTGCGAACTGAAGCCTGAAAACATCAAGAGTGTTTGTTAAACATTTTGAATGGAGGTGATGTTGTGGCCGTACTCCCGACAGAGGGAGTATCTCGGTCTCTTTTATCTGTCGAGCTCGAACTAGCACCCTTTTGACAGGTCAGTGTCTCCTTTCTTTTCCAGTTCTTAAATATTGCCATTTCTTAATTGTCTTGCAATTAAGTTGCAGCATTTCCGACAGAACTAATCCAAACTTTGACAATTGGCTGCAAATATTTTTTTGTTTCTCTCTACTGTCAAATATTAGTTTAGAGGCCCTGATTGTGCTGTAGATGCTTAGATTTACTTCACATAATCTACAAAAGTCGTTCACAGCCATGTGCACTGCGGTATTTCGCTCGATGGTTTCGTTTTCGCATCATACATGTGTTTACAGGTTTAGTTCGATGCGGCTGAGCTGGCGCATAACTAGGGTTGGGTATCGAGAATCGAGTATCGATTGGAACCGAGACTAACTTTTAGTTTTTCCCGGAATCGTTCAAAAGTTAAAATTTCGATTCCTAGTTTCGATATTCACAGTCCGCCGAGAGGAAGAAGAAACCGCTGAACAACACCGAAGAAGCGTCTACCGGAAGTGTTGGCATAACCACGCGAGTCGAACATGAGTACCTTACGTCGGAGATCCAAAGTGTGGCTTCACTTTTCTAAAAATAACGAAATCTCGGCAAAATGCAAAATTTGTGACAAAAGGAGTATTTTTACAGAAGGAGTATTTCCTTCAGAAAGGATTTTTTCCTTCAGAAAGGCCATTGGTTAGCAAGGTTAGCTAAACTTTTTTGACCCTGCCCCTTAAAAGAATCGGAATCGAGAATCGTTAGGAACCGGAATCGAAACAAGGAATCGCAATCGGAATCAGAATCATTCAAATTCAAACTATACCCAACCCTACGCATAACCAAACGTTATGTGATTGGCTTACGGGTAACCAATGAGTTTATACTTCAGACAAGCGCCCCTCTCGCGATAAAGAAAACACTTTTCAATGATGCCACTCCAGACTCTGTCTACGAAGCAAAGCGAAGTAGCAGAGTTTGGTATTACCAGGCTAGAAGCACTCCAAAAACTTCACAAAAAGGAAACCGGGACGGCAGATAGTGAAAGTTCGTTTTCTTTATTTTACAAAAGCACATTTGTTTGTTTTTATTGTGAGTGTACACAAATAAAAATAGACAGTTTCAGATGATGTACTACTCTTATCTGTATGACCCTAAATAAGTTGTTTCTGCTGCTATAGACCATTTCACAAGATGTAAACAACACTGGTCCAGAAACACTTCCTGTTTCATTTTGTAACGGTTTTCTTTATTTCACATGTAAAGAAAACATCTTAAAGATGTTTGTTTAACTTTTTGATTCAGTTTTAAATGTTCTGTTGGTTGTATTTTATCCCAGCTTTTATGTAGTGTTAAAAAACTGAAACAGGAAGTGCTTCTGGACCAGTGTTGTTTACATCTTGTGAAATGGTCTATATTGAGACAAGATCATTTGCCATTGTGCTGATTTGTGTCGTTGAATCTCACTCACTGTCCAGTGATGAAATATGCATGTCCTGGAAATGAAAAGCCTCAGGTGATGCTTAACTCGCTGTCTCCTCGTAGAAAGGTGAAGTAGGCTCTTTATTTCCTTCGTGATTTCTTGAAAAAGCCTAATATTGAACATTTTTGCATCTGCCATTGTCATGTTATTGAACTCTCCCACACAAAGAAATCGAATCTTTTAGTTGCTAAACTAAAAAAAGTTATTTTTCATTTTTCTATTTATTCTGTACTTTTAGAACACAAGAGATGCTTTACATTTTTGTAGCTAACCCAATACCTTTTGTTTTTCAGCATTACAAAAAAATATGACCTATGGGTAATGCTTTCTTTTACAGTACAGTCCTTACATGTACTTACAGTGTAATACCTAGAAAGTACTGGCTAAAATAAGGTAAGTACATGGGTTAGGGGTAGGTTCAGGGTTAGTACCTAGTTATTACCCAGTAATTGTAATTACTATAAAAAGTACATAGTATGTACATGGGTAACAGGACTTTAAAAAGGAAGCGTTACTGACCTACAGTATGTAGGTTGGATTCACTTATAGCGCCTAAAACGTGTAGAAAACGCTGGGCGTGCTGCATTCTCCTTTTTCCAAAGCGGGCAATTGCGCTCCGGTTGGTTCTTATCACATGACCTACTGTGCGCTTATGGTGTGCTTGGAGCATTCTGAAAAGTTGAGATGTTTTTATCTCGATGTGGCATGGACGCGCTTGGAAAAAAACGAAGCGACCACGTCGCTTCCATTACGAGCGTGCATACCGCGCACCTACAATTGAAACAACGAACTTGAGGGCGCAAAAGACGCGATATGTGAACAGGCCCTAAGAGTGCATTCTGTTTACTACTTAGAGCTTAATAATACATTAAAAGAGGCTGTACTGTACCAACTAGGGGACTAAATGCTGCTAGGTGGAACAAACTGAAAACTGCACTACTGTCAGTTCAAATAAATCAAAAGAAACCTATCATTGGGGATTTGCTGCTTTTTCCTGTTGTACCGAACTCGTATCGAACCATGACCCAAAAAACCGAGGTAAGTACCGAACCGTGACCTCTGTGTACCGTTACACCCCTAGTATATATGTGTGTGTTTACCTCTGTAGTGCTCCATACGCGTGTGGTGTGTGACTCCCTGTGAGCGAAAACTGAGGCTGAGGATGTATCGTGGGTCTGAACTGTCCCGCACCAAAAACGAACCATCTGGCTTCCCTCTTAGCTTCATTTCAGCATCCTCCCAGTTCATCGGCCCCCAATACCAGCCACACTGCAGACACACAAACACACACTGACCATCCAACGGTGCTAAACAAAAGCTGATTATAGAGAAAACATGCAAAACCGACAACCACAGGAAGCCACAGATATTTTTCACAGCTAAAAAGGCCTGCCCATAACCATGCCCAATGATATTACAATCATGTGACTGGAAATTTTCAGTTGTTTCTCACCCGCTCCAGCTCTCTCAGGCTGGCAGTGAAGCTGCTGGAATCGGCTCCTCTCAATGGACACATGATCGGAGCCGGGGCCACTCTGGCAGGAGCCGCCGTGTCCATCGGTGACGCGGCCGAATGAGGAAGTGCTCGGAAGAAAGCATCTGAGACACAAACGGAGCAATTTTTGAATACACCAGCAAATTTGAATCATCCTAGTGCAGAACTAGACTAGTATCTCATTCAACTAAATTAATACTTCTACTTTTTCTTTGGTGTGGATCGTCTCTTGACAAATAACAAATTTACAGAACCCTACTATAGACAACGTTTTGTCACATGATCTAATATGCTGAACTGCTGCTCAAGAAACATTTTGTAATATTTTTAATGTTGAGAAAAAGCTTAATATTTTTGTGTAAACCTTGATACTTTTTTTTTCAAAAGTTCAAAAGAATAGCATTTATTCAAAATAGAAATATTTTGTCTTAAGTCTTTACTGTAACTTTTGATCAATTTCATGGATTTCATGAATAAAAGTGTTTTAAGCTGACCATAAACTTTTGAACAGTAGTATAAGTTGACAAATAACAGTTTCAATCATTTTACTTTAAAATGTAGTCTAAAATTTTGTCCATTTTGTCAAGTTTTTCAGTAGTATGACAAGCCAGTCAGTGTTATAATCGCAAACTGTTAAAAGTACAATCATCCCAAGTTAATAATATGAGGTTATTAAAACTGTTGTATATAATAATCAGACAAGAATTAAAGAAAATATGTTATTTGTTAATATGTCATTTAAAATATGTCTAAATAAATTCGGATGAACTAGTTGGTCCCACTTTATTTTAAGTGGCTTTAAGTACTTTGAAACAAATAATTTGATACAATGGACTTCTTGTGTACATGCATGTTTTACATTGTACTTATATTTTTAAAATACCAGCATGTAATTACAGCTGTAACTAATTTATGCAATTACATCTGTAATTACACAGCTGACCCATCCCTTACACTTTAACCTACCCATACCACCACACCTGTCCCTAACCTTACCCAGATCACACCTCAATAGCAGCAAAAAGTGTTTTACAATACAACATGAGCAGAAGTACATTGTACTTATTTTTCAATGTAAGTTCATAGTACTTAAAGCCACTTGATATAAAGTGGGACCCATTTTTTTATGTCAGTGACTATTTATCAGTGCAGGTTAATTTCTGTTTCAACACAAACTTTTGTATTTGATACAAAAAAAAGTATATTTTCACTATTATTGTCAATGAAAAAGATAAAATTCACTGTACACACATTGACCTTTTGTGACAACATTCCCAAGTAGTGCTATCCTGACAGCTAGAGCAAAACAAAGTTGTTTGTTTTCAAAAAGAATTTAGAAATATTATTCCAATAGGGTTCTGAACTGGATGTTTAAAACCAATCACACAACTTCCCTCAGTGACATCTTGTGACAGTATCTCCCATATCACAAACCAGGACACATTTTTCACTAGCTATGTTTCCATACATATATTTTTCTAAGCTTTTTGTGATAAAAAAAAAATGCTGGACAGAAACGCCAATATGTGCATACATTCTAAAAATACACATAAAACACGTATGTAGTCAATTGAGGCAGATGCATTTTTATCAGATAAGAAGAACAAACTACGATTGAATCATATTTACCAAATGAATCCCTCGATGCGCAACAAAAACTCTTTTCAACAGTGGATGTGATTGATAACTGGACTAATTTCAGTGCACAGCATCTCAAATGTTGGTTTGATCATTCTGAAATCATCTGAAGTCATCAGATCAGAATGATTTGGTTTAAGGACCTCCCAGAAGCGTCTCACATGATTGTGTTCCCAAACACCATACATCTAAACGCAAGATAATATGACAGCATTTTTATTTGTTATGATGTAGTCATTTATGATGTATTGTAGACACATATCTAGTCTTCCTGAATTGCAGCAACTTCCATTTTTACTATAGAAATGTTGTGCTAATTTCCCAAGAATTGATCGTTTCGTTCTCTTGAACACATGGGTGGGAAACGATATTCCAATTTTGCAAATAAGTTAAATTCGCAACTTTAAACGGAAACATAGCTAGTGATGAAATGTCATACCACCAACTACATGTGTACATGCTGTTATAGATAATAAAGTTACCAAATCTGTAATATTACCATCAACCTTCAAAGTTATATATGAGTTCTTCAGCAAATAACTACAAAACTTAAGTTTGAAGTATGGCACCATTACGTTCACACTTCCTCTCTAAACGCACATTAGTCACACACTGCCTTCTTCCTCCGAACAGCGAAAGGAACTGAGAAACGAAACCACGCGGTCAACCAAAGTCTTTGTTTGACAAAACGATACATGTGGCAGATGCCATGTAATGTATTGTCTTTGCCTTTGCTTTTCACAAGAAACATCACAGTGAGTTGCATTCACACTTTATTCCATTTCCCTTTACGTTTGATGGAATAAAGTTGCTTCGGAGAAAGGGAAGAGGATGTTGGAGTTGGCTCGCAGAACCAGAAAGGTGCCCTGAAACACCCTTAAACACACACCGCCCCCTCCACTGCACCCAAGTCTTACCATTGAGGCTGAGACTATGCTGGATGGTGGCGTGGAGAGGGGGAGGAGGAGGAAGAGGCAGAGGGAGAGACTGCAGGGACGCCCCCATTACACTCACTAGGAAAGGCCCAGGCTGCGGCCCACCTATATCGTCTGGAAGGGAAGAGCAGGAGGGAGGGTTCAGACTGAGCCAGGAGAATAAGGAGATGTCATAGGAAAAGCAATGGAAGCGTAGAGAAGGTTAAAGTCTATTAGAATGAGACAGGAGCCTGGGGCGATGAAGAGGAATCAGAACATGACTAAAATCAGCCCTAACACCATTCAGCAACACCGAACAGCAACAATATTCTTGCACATATTACCAAAAATAGATCAAAATGCAACCAGATTTCAGAAGATTTTGATTAGACCAATCATATTACATTCTATGACTGGTGATTTATGTATGGATAATGTAGTTTTGTCTGTATGAACTTTAAAGGAGCAAGACAAATCCTCCAATTATGTTACAATATCTGATCCTCTTATAGCACTTGAAGACTAAGACACCGTGACAGGAAGCATATGAAATGGGGAACTGCAGCATGGGAAAACAACATGGGTAAATCCACACACTGGTATGTGCATTCAATCACATACTCACGACACTGGAAAATTTAGCTTTTTTTTACTTTAAAGGAACATTGTGGGTTTAGTAAGGTGTTTCATTGAGATACTATTCTAGTTTTTAGTATATTATGAATTTTTCTTTTTATATTTTCGTTTTCATTGTACTGACTTTGCTAAACTAGATGAAAATTTGTAATGTTGTCTTTTAATATTTTATTTTATTTCAACAAAAGTGATATTTTTTATGGATTTAGTTTTAGTCAACTCTATGATAACTCGATGGTTCAATACAATCTTATTAAACAGCATTTGTGACAATGTCGATTATCACAATTTTCTTTTTCTTTAAAAAAATGATGGGTTACAGTGAAGCTTTTACTAAGGAATTGAATGCGGCCAATCCGTACAAGTAACAAAATACTCATTGTTTCAGTAGCAAATAATAATAATATTTGAAAACAATAAGAGTGTTAACATGATTGTAGTGGAAAAATCATTTACCTACAGTGTAAATTTATATCCAATTTTTAGTAACTCTAAAACATCTGTAAAAATTATTTAAACACATAACAAAATAATTCATGTAAGTGATTGTTTTGTTATAAAGTTATACGCTTCAAATTTCTACTTTTAAGTACTCCACACATTGTTTTCTTTTCTTTCTCCACACCTTTTTTCTTTTTTCAATAAACAAGTCAAGTTAGACTTGCTTATCAACATCATGCCACAAATGCTATACATTGCGCTTAAAGGAACAGTGACTTAAAAATAGAAATTCTGTCATCATTTACTCACCCTCAAGTTGTTTCAAACCTGTATGAAATTCTTTCTTCTGCTGAACACAAAAGTAGATATTTTGAAGAATGCCGGTAACCAAACAGTTGATGAGCCCCACTGACTTCCATAGTATTTTTTTTTCCTACAATGGAAGTCAATGGGGTCCATCAACTGTCTGATTACCGACATTCTTCAAAATATCTTCCTTTGTGTGCAGCAGAGTTTGAAGACTTGAGGGTGAGTAAACGATGAATTTAACAGAATTTAAACTTTTAAAGGGAAACTCCATCGTTTTTTCATATTAAACTATGTCATTCCTTAACTAAGACGAGTTGATACATACATCTGTGGTCTCAGTGCGTCTACTCAATCGCTCTGGTGCGCAAGACACTTTGATAGTTCTTAACTAGCCCAGTTCATTCAATATGGGCCAAGCAGAGAAGTGACCAAACACCTCCACGCTTTCCCTATTTAAATACAATTACTCGAGTAGTGTAAAACGACCTAGGATGGTGACACAAAATAAAACGTTGGGCTTTTCTAAGCGTGTAAAGTGGATAACTATATTGTATGGCGGAATACCCCAGCAAGTGCTTGGGAGCACTTCGACTCGGTGCATTAATATCATCACTCGTGAAAAGTCCTCTCCCCCCCTCACTCTTCGGAGTGATGATATCACTGCGCTGACTCCATAGATAAATATGTCGAAGTGTTCCCAAGCACTTGCTGTGGTATTCCGCCATACAATATAGTTCCAATCCACTACTCGTGTAACTGTATTTAAATAGGGAAAAAGTGGAGGTGTTTGGTCGCTTCTCTGCTTGGCCCATATTGAATGAACTGGGCTAGTTAAGTGCTATCAAAATGTCTCGCGCCAGAACGATTGAGTGCACGCACTGAGATGACAGCGGTATGTATCAACTCATCTTAGTTAAGGGAATAACAGTGAAGTATCCCTTTAAGTGAACTATTCCTTTAACTATTGAACCCAGAATATTCCTATATACCTCTACTCTCAACCTAAACATACTTGAAAAAAAAAAATCTACTTCAAACATGACGACTGAATAATCATACATACCTAATCATCTTTGTTCCCTCATGACAAAGACTGCTTCAGATCTAAAATCTATCTCTCTAGTGCGGAGATTATTTCAAACTTCAATCTCAAAGACCACACTGATCTGACGAACAGGAAGAAACTGTGCAGTGGTCTAACTTTATTAGAAAAGGAACTGCTCATCTGTCCCAAATACTGGTAAAGTTTAACCACATGTAAGGCTTGCACAATTACTAATTTTAGCAGGCGCTTCTCTGAATTTTATGCTTTCAGAGTGCAATCAGAGATTCCGGTAAACCATGAAATGAAAAGAATGAAGGTCGAATAAAAAAGTGGAAATGAAAGGACAAAGTGAAAGAATAAGTAAGTACGTTGACGTCCTACACGGCATCTTTAACATCCGCCCTGGGTTTGCTCACAGAGGTGAGGTGATTTCAGATCATCTTTTAAAACTGCAGGAACATAATCCCTACATTCTTTTTTGAAAACTTGTGTTTAGATTTTGAGGGGAGGTACTTTGACATATAACTTTAAAAGTCAAAATAGAAATAAAAAACTGTCAAGCTCCTATATTATCAGATCTTCAGGAATATTTGAATGACAGGTGAGTAGGCAGTCATTTGGTGTTGTCTGAGACCAACAATGAAGCTGTGAGTATAGGGTTTTTTGCACCAGGTAGTTGTAGGAGGTTCCCTGAGAACTAATGGTTCCCGTAGGAACATTTTTCTGGTTGCATCCGCACCGCCAGTAGGAACTACGAAGTGATGTAAACCACTTAGTTCTTGTGACTTTTATTTAGACTGCGAGGAGGACTTTTATTTTGACAGCGCTGAAAATGCCAGCCCGAGCACTCTCCATGTTCATTAGTTTACAATCTGTCTAACAGTCCTCCTGTCTAATACATTATTAGATATAACTGTTATACATAGAAAGTAGACAGTAAATGAAAAGTTATTAGCACATGCCGTGAGGTGGATGTCCAGTGTTGCTAGCGGAGCAGAAAAACATAATCATGTTTGGCTTTGTCCCCTCAAAGTTGCGTTGGATTTTCTCCTCAGCGTAAAGGTTAAGGTTACACTAACACCACTGATGGTTCTTATAGCGCTGGTTTAGACCCTACTCTGAAATAGGAGTTAAATTAGTTCCTCCAAAAGTGTACTTAGAACTAAAATCATTCCTAGTTCCTGTGGTGCGAACACGACAAATACCAGGTACTTCCGCCAAAAGTTCTAGGAACTATGAAAAGGTTCCTCCGGTGCGAAAGCCCCTTATAATCACTTAAAAAACAGCGACTTTACCCCCTCGTGGCTGAGAAATATAATGTAGCTGTTCAGTAACAAAGCTATTTTATTAATAATAAACCTTCTGTGTGTGCAGTGCAATCAAAGATCTCTGTGTGCGAGTGGTGTGTGTGTGCTTCAATGAAAGCAGCGCATTAATATAGAACAGTGACTAAGGCCGTGTGTCCACCAAAGCCTTTTTCCACGCGCCTGGCATATGTTTTTAATTGTTTTCAATGGGTGCGCTGCATTTTTTAAACGCCATGAGCATAACGAGGCGCTGAGCGTTTTTTCAAGCTGAAGAGCCGAGCGCCCAGCGTTTTTACTGGTCGCCGGGAGTTGAAAAATCTTCAACTTTCGATAAAACGCAGCGCTCATCACTGTCACTTTTTACCCAGCCGTCCAATCACAGTGGAGGAGGGGCGGGACTAATACCACACCGACCAATTGTCACAACATTCTTTCTGTACAACGACATCAACCAGCAGAGCTAACCGAACAAAATGGATGAAAAATTATTTTTTTTGTATGAAACAAAATTATCTGCGAAATCAGTTACAAGTAAACTGTGCTGCGGATATTCTGTATCATAGCAACGAAACGTCTCAACGGAAAAAACGCTGCACTGACAAAACGCTGTCAAGCGCCCAAAGCTCGGCGTCTTAAGCAGAGCGTCAGGCGTTTTCAGCTGGCAAAAAAACGCTTTGGTGGACACACGGCCACGAAAAATTTGAATATCGTGCAAAAGTTAATTTATTTCAGTAATTCAACTTAAAAGGAGAAACTATATAATATAGACTCATTATCTGCAAAGTGAGATATTTCAAGCCTTTATTTATTATGGCTTACAGCTATGAAAACCCCAATTCAAAATATAATATTGTGAAAAGGTTTTCAGAGCTGTAAGCCATAATCATCAAAATTATGACAAATAAAGGCTTGACATATCTCACTTTGCATGTAATGAATCTATATAGTATATTAGTTTCACCTTTTAAAGCTACACTGTGTAACTCTTTTAGTTTATTCTTGGCTAAAAACACTTAGTTCTTTCAAAAATATATGTGCTCATTAATGTATATTTACTTCGTGCAAGTAATAAAGTATTCTCGTGAGTGTATAATATGCCATTGAAAATACATACGGGTAAGGGGTTCTAATGTCGGTCGCCATATTGCCCCTCCATCTTGAAAGTACATTAGCCAAAGAGGGACATACCCGTTAATTCAAGCTTCGCCTTTCGCGTTTACATTTGATTTAACACTCATGGACGAGGTCGAATTGGAAGCCATGTTAATCTTGGACTACATTGGCCACCAGAGGAACAGAAACTAATATTCACTGGATGGTCATATACCTTTTCACCGCTAGATGGGGGTAAAAATCACACAATGTAGCTTTAAGTTGAAGTACTGAACTAAATAAACATTTGCAGGAAATTCTAATTTTTAGAGTTTCACCTGTATATGTTTTTACTGTGTTTTTGATCAAATAAATGCAGCCTTGTTTAGCATAAGAGACTTCTTTCGAAAAGTTCCAACAATCTTACTGACCCCAAACTTTTGAATATAAGCGTAGATAGAGGTGACAGTACAAAGGATGAAGGGAAGATACCCGGGGGTAGGCTTACTGGAGAATTATTTAAAAAGTATGAAACAGGTGGAGATGTGAAAGCAGAAGCGAAGGAGATCAAGGGTGTGTGTGAACATCTGTAGTGAGGCTCACCTAGCAGACTGAGGCTCCGCCGAGGGGGAGGTGGAGGAGTGGGAGGGTGAGGGGAGTTCCTCCCTCTCTGAGAGATGTCCACATCCACCAACGACACCGTCTCTCCTGCAACCAGAGCAATCGTACTTAATGACAAGAACCATAAGAACGACATTAACAACATTTGTAACAATAATGTAGCATAATTTCTAAGATTGGCCTAAAATGAGACTAATCTCATCCAAATCGTGTGCCTGTGTCATTATATTTCCCATGCACTGTGTAAGCTTATTAGTGGCTTGCAAATGTGCCATCATTTAATGTATTCCAAGGATTCCTTTAGCTTCTAACCCAATATGTTCCCCTAAATCTTCGTTTACCTGTGAAAACGGGAGTAAAAGAGGCCGCAGAGAAGGCACTTTGTGCCCTTGTTAGTCCAGGTTGGCTGCAGAAAGACAATCATCATTTAAATTATTCAAATAAAAAAAAGACAACACATTAATTTACAATGATTCTGTATCTCAAAGTTTATGACATCATTATTTATTTATCTACAATTTATAATGAATTAGAAGTATGCACACTTGACTCACCTGAGGTCAATTATGACTTTGCAACTTAAAAACAAATCAAAATTACAATATGTTTAATGAAATGTGTTTTATGATGGACATTTTATGAGAAATAAAAAAAATTAAAAAAGCAAAAAAAGTTTCCAATTTCTTGGTTAATTTTATTGGCTAAATCATCGATTGAAATGTTAAATATTTTTGGGATAAAGACCATAGTTGGTTCCATTATGCTGTCTATTTGTTGGTAAACTAGAATACTTCAATACACCAGATTCTCTATGCAAATTCAAATTGGTTTTTAGAAAGAGGTTTATTATTTAATAGTACATCAATGTCTGTTTTCCTACACTCCTATGAAAATGTGTCATTTTAAATAAAGTTTACCTTTAGGGATACAACAGCTTGTTACAATGGTAGTGCCCTTAAAGGGACAACTCTACCTTATTTACCCTCCTCTATAGATATTCAGATGTTCCGTTTAAAGGGATAGTTCACTCAAAAATGAAAATTGTCCATCAATTGTCCATCAAATTTTCTGACAGTGTAGTCTACTGCATATAAATGTTGAAGGATCCATACATATTTTACTAACCAGGACTATGACGGTTGCACAAAAACTTGTTCTTGTGAAAGTTTTAGTCATTAAACGTGGCAAGTTATCACGTTTTTAAAGCAACATTAGTAACACTTCATAATAAGGTTTATTACATTAGATAATGTATTAATTTACAAACATGAACTAACAATGAGCAATACATTTGTTACAGTATTAGTGTGAGTTTTTTAGTGTTAGTTAATAAAAATTACAGCTTTTCATTGTTTGTTTGGGTTACTTCACAGCACATTAACTAATAATAACAAATATTGATTTTATTAACATAATAGTAAATGTTGAACTTAATATTAAAGAAACTAAGATTAATAATGTGTTCTTTCTTAGTTTGTGTTAGTTAACTATGGTGTTAACTAATGAACCTTTTGTAAAATGTTATTTAATAATATATTTTTTATTATTATATTAAAAACAGCAATATTAAAAAAACTGCTTAAAAATCTACTTTTGAGGTATGACTGTGTAGTTTATGTTGTATGAAAACAACTATGAAATTGTCTTCAAATTATGTTAACCTCAGAGCTTTTTAACTAAAATCATTAACTTATCATAAGATGCCATTCTAAAGAAAGAAAGAAAGAAAGAAAGAAAGAAAGAAAGAAAGAAAGAAAGAAAGAAAGAAAGAAAGAAAGAAAGAAAGTTCCTGAGGGAACTCGAAAATCATAAAAGTTGTTGTCGAATAGAAAAGAAGTTAATAATAAAAGAATACAACAACATAATCATAAGATCTTCAATATTTAATTCCAAGGTTGTTCGGGCAGTCAGAAGAACTCACCTGGCTGTGTCTTGTTCCCCACCGCTCGCTCCAGACATGTCCACTAAACTGCCCGCTGATGATATGGAGAACGTGACTGAAGGTCTCTTGTCCAAAATGTTGTTAGAGCCACTACAGCTTTTAGTTCTAAAAAGTTTACTCAGGCGTATTTTAAGAGAGCCCTTCCTGGATTTCCCTGGTACTTTCAAAGTCTTCTCTCCTCCGCTGGCCGGGGAAAGATGCGCCCGGGTCGACCGGGCCTTCGGTGTGGACGCCTGGCTGGAGCACGGGGTGTCCTGGTTGGATGCGGCTTGGGATAGAACCTCGGGAGTCAGTTTATCTGTGGTGGGAGCCTGAGGCCTGGTGTTTACAGAGTCTCGCAACAAACAACACGCCGGTGTGCAAAGTCCCCCGGACACTGCCATAGCTTGTCCGGACAGCACAGACGGGAAACATTTGAGCGCAAACGCACCCGGCTCGTTGTTTTGGGAGTCGGTCTTCTGACAGGCATTGATGCCCAGGCCGTTCACTTCTTCTGACCCGAGGCCCTCCAGAACCAGCAGAGCATCGCTGGTCTCGGTCGGGTCATCTCCCTGCCTGATTCCAGCCGAGCCGAGCATGCTTTGACACGAGCAGTGCTGCAGCTCGCCGTCCTTCAGTAGAAATTCGGGTACCGGAGCGACTCCCAGCTCGCCGAATTTCCTCGCCAGCTCCAGCACAGGACCCTCGGGCAGAGCCGTCGTGCAGCTCCAGCCCGGCTCTGTCATCGAGCCCGTTTTGTGATCCACCACCGGCGGCCAGTCTTGTTTGTCTGTTATCAAGCGATGCCGGTGACACAGTTCGGCTCCCTCCGTATCCGTAGCAACCGCTGGCAGTTTGAGCTGTGGATGCAGCGTCCATGTAGGCGGATGCTGAGCGTCCACAGCGCCAGACTCCGAAGCGAGTACCGCTTGCTCCTCAAAAGCCCTTCGCTGATCGTCCGACTTGTTCTCGGCAAACCCTTCAGAGTCTCTCGATATGTTTCTGAATACCAACAGCTGAGGCCCCATTCCACCTCGGTGGGTGAGATCGTACCCGTGGGCCTCGGCTGAATGAAGAGGAGGCGGCGGCACAGACAGCGCAGGTCTAGTCGCCATCACTCCCGCGTCAGGTGCCTCCGTTCCGCTGGCCTGCGGAGCTTTGTTCACCGCCGAGATGTGGCCGTGATTCTGCGTGCATTCAAAGTTCCCCTTGATAGCCACCGTCAGTCCAGTGCCCGATGACAGATTCCCATTCTCCTCGTCCAAGCGGTCATCCTCGGCCGCGGAGACCAGGCGCATCAAGACAAAATCGGGAGACATATCTTGCGCGTTGTTCATTATTATTCCTCAATATACTGAAGGAATGAGCGATATCAGCGTTTCACATAGCTCCAGTCATGAGATCTCGTTTGTGTGGTGATGGTAATCCTCTTGGTGTTAGTTAGCCCTCTCACTCATAGCCAGACAATTAGTGCATTTAAACTCTATTTCAATCGCTCCTTCAACATTGCGCACGTCCTCGTCTCATTTCGCGTCCGGCCTTAAAAATCTCCACGGGTCTTTGTAGGGTCATACATAACGCTTCGTTTCACGCAATCCTAACGGCGTCTGTGGTCACATTACTGCCGAGGCCCCACCCGCCCGCTCACTTCCGCAAATTCGATGCGTTTCGTGTTTGGTCTTATCGGTGCCATTGCTGTCCACTTGGCTGCAGGCTATGTGCTGTCCCCCTTAGTGACGTGCACCGTGCTGTAATGTTGCTTTCATGTCATTTACCGCGCTGTTGTCCGGAAGATGGCCTTTCCAACTGATGTTTATGATGCTTCAATTATAGTGGCATCGCCTTACCGCACGAATTCAACACAAATTAAACTCTCCTTGCAATTCGGTTGCATTATGAGTCAACGATAACTGACTTGCACGCTTTAATCATTTGAATAATGACTCTCACCCTAATATACAAAAAATTAAAAAATAATAAAATAAAAAATACAGCATGGTGTCAAATAGATATACAACCAAAAGACTATCATGACAGTGCCAGTTAGGCTATTCATTATATAGCCTATGTAGCAATGATAACTTATTTAAACTAATAATTGATCATAACAGGGTGCTTTTATCACGAATGCACATGCAATTTTTTTTAAAGTACAATGTCAATGCATTTGAAATAATATGCTATAATAAAAGAGGCAGCAATAATAATTTGAAAAGATGTAGCATAATTCTGTTAGTTCTTGATGATTTTCCAAAAGTAGGCTATTATAGTATCATCTATGCCTACATATTGTAAAATCACTGCGCATGATGTGTATGCCAATTAAAGGACAAAATACAGTTATTGTTTACATCCACCCATTGTTCTGTGGTCAAGACTTTAAATTCGAGCTGTATTTGTGAAATGCAATTTCTTTGACCGACCGAATGATGTCGCTCTACTCAAACAATTTACACATGCCCATAGAGCCCTTTAAAACCTGCTGTTCACAAGGAGTTTATGGGTTTTAACACAGTTATGGGTTTACACAAATATCCAGAAGAAATGTGTTTTCACAATACTGAGAAATATTGCATGCATTGACATCATCCTCTCCCATTAAATGCACACAATACTGTTACACATAGCCTAACACACACAAACACATATATCCATTAAAAAAATAAAATAAAAAAAATTACACAGTTCAGGTTTTGAGAAGGGTGTGTACATAGACACTCACACATATGTTTAGGGGGGCACACACACACACACACACACAGTCACAGCCTCTGCAGTCCTGAGTGGGGGTGGGGCCCCACAGGAATGAGTGTTGAATCTCAGAACCCTGTTGCCATGGCACCAAAAACAAGGATTTGCCTGCATTACCCAGTATGAGTGGATTTGTCTGAATCATCTCTCTATCTCACTCACGTACACATCTATGACAGACGTTAATTCATTTATACACATGTGCAACATGCTTTCTTCTTTCTTTCTTTTTTTTAATTTCCCTGATTGATGGACAAAACATTTGCAGTCACAAAACGCAATTTGCTCATCAGAGATTAGCATTTCAGTGCACTTCATCTGCCAAACAGATGCAGACTTGTAAACCGCTGCATGCACATATTCCCAATGTCAGTCCATAAAAAGACCACTCATGACTGACCCAGTCGGTGAGTGTTGGGTTAATCCACAAAGCGGTGAGATTCTGATGCATACACACAACCGAGAGGATTACCCTCCCATCCTCTCATCCATCAGCCCATCCTCATGCACATACACTCATCATAACAATCCAACATTAACAGATGTGCCTCTCTCGGCACTCACCACAACTGGGAGATTGGGAGAGGGAGCGAAAGAGATGGGACAGATTTACAGGAGGACTGCAGAGTAAGTGAAGAGGTGAGCAGAGAGAGAGAAACGGGTTGTTCCACATGTTCTCGATGGTTTCTTGTTGATCTTTGTTACTCACTCCAGTTTCTTGCAGGCCTGTTAACTCCAGCATCACATCCAGAAAGGACGTGACCAACTTCTTGTGGGACGCGTGGAGCATAAATGTTGTCGATCTTCATCTTTGAGAATGAGTAGTGCATGTCAGTTTGTGTGTGAACTCACACTTCTTTGACACAGTTGGCTGTAAAGTGCGGTTGCACTCAAACGATCATCACCAATCGGTTAACAAGAATAGGAGAGAAGAAGAAAAGCCTGGGAAAGAGACGAGATGGAGAAAGCATCTTTCAGGATGTGAGGAAAAGCAAAAGCTGGTCTTTTCCTTCACGAAAAGCATTGGAGGAGAAGTTTCTGCAAGGATGGGTCTGTGTGCTTGTGTGCTACCTCTTCTGCTTCTGCTGCCTAGCCTGCTTTCTGCTCAGCTCAGCACCGTGTCTGAAGTTGAGGACACGTCCAGCTTGGAGTTCACCCCAACACCTTGTCTTACTGAGGACAGCTTGTCACCCAGCCCCGCACCCACCAGTCCGGCTCCTGTAAAAGTGAGCACGGAGGAGGAACGCTCCTCCGTGGAGAACTACCTCTACTTTGGCGATTCGTCCTCCTTGTCCTCCTCCACCTGCACACAGACGTTCCAGCTGCTTGTTCAGCGGAGATCTCCACCTAGAGAGCTTCTCCCTCTCTTGCACCAAGCCATAACGTCTCTGACCAATGCGGCCAACTTTCTCAACCTGATATTTCAAGCTAGCGAGCTGAGAGAAACAAGCGTACGAGAAGACATCGAGTGGTACCACGCACTGGTCCGGGCCATGCTCGAAGGGGACAGGCCAGGCCTGGTCAGGCGAGCTTTTCTAACATTCGACGCGGACCCCACAATCCAACAGCCCCAACTGGTGCTCCGCGCCTCCAAAGGCACAACCCAGGACATTCTCCTGCAGGACCTGACGTCTGTCTGGAGCAGCTTCCGTCCTCCTAGCCCTGACCAAAGCTGGTTTGATTCGTTCAAGTCTAGCTCTCCACCCCTCCATATCTTGTCTAAGCGGGTTCTTCTAAATGACCTAAGTACCCTAGATACTCCCAAGTGGGCACGTGGGGATAGTTATGTGATCAATAGCAGCGGGGTTCTGTGGGGCGACGTCCCTTTCCTCGAGTGTGTTGATGGCCGCTTTTTGCCAGGGTGGTTGCTCAGCCTCTCAATGCCATTTTACGGATTGAAACCCGACCTCAGCCCTGAGTTTAGGTCAGTGCACTTTCTTCAACTTCTTGTTTAAACAGTTGCTCGTTTTTGTATGTAATCTCTGGCCATGCACTTGAATGGATAGTCCCCTTAAAAATTGGTATTCTGTCATCTTTTACTCATTATCTTCATAACTGACTTTCTTCTGTGGGATACAAAATAAGATATTTTTGAAGAATGTCTTTACAATGAAACTCAATAGGGTCTGAAACAAAACCTCATCGGACCCCATTGACTTCAATTGTTTGTTCACTGAAGAAAGACAGTCATCAAATTTGGAATGACATGAGGGTAAGCAAATGATGACAGAATGCCCATTTTGGGGTTAACTATCCAATTAATTTAATTTCAAGTCTTCTGTCATTACCGTTACATTGTTGTCACTACCGTATCTTTGTCGTTTCTCTCTGTGTTCTGGTGGTAGGGGTGTGATCCGTATTGATGTCAATATCCAGGGATTCAATGTGGATCAGTGTGCCAGTGGAGACTTCTGGTTTGCAAACACACACCAATGTAATCGTACCAGCATGGAGGTGAGAGTACACCGTCACTGACCAATACTTTATCCAAAACTTACCAAGACGTCATACAACTGACGTCTTGGGACGTCTTTTGACCATACGTCAACATCCGCCGTTTTAGGGTACCCTTTAACGTCGGTTAGATGACGTTATCGGATCCTAACCCTACTCCAGACCTAAACCTACCCCGTCACCTAACTGATGTTAAAGGTAAAGCGTCAGTTGTATGACGTCCCAGGATCGTTATGTAACTGACGTTAAAGGGTACCCTAAAAAGGCGGATGTTGACGTATGGTCAAAAGACCTCCCGGATGAGACTGTGTTAATGGGACGTACTGCAGACACCTCACTGGTCTTGATGCCATGTGTGCATGTCATAAAGTTTCATTAAAATTTTCCAAACCTGTAGGACTTCTGCGGTCCCATTGTTTTGTATTAGTAGTATAAAAAATGTATTAGTATATTTAGTAATTAACTTAGATTAATAAAGATTGTTAGCTCACATAATGCACAGTTAATGAATACAACCTTATTGTAAAGTATCACCACTTTTTTTTATATAAAAACAGAAAAAGCAGGTTCTTAAAGGGTTAGTTCACCCAAAAATGAAAATTCTGTCAGTATTTACTCACCCTCATGTGTTTATTTGATCTGCTGAACACAAAGGAAGGTATTTGGAAGAATGTTTTAATCAAACAGATCTCAATCCCCTTTGACTACCATAGTATTCATACTATGGTAGTCAATGGGGAATGAGATAATGGGGAATGAGATCTGTTTGATTAAAACATTCTTCCAAATATCTTCCTTTGTGTTCAGCAGAACAAATAAACACAGAGGTTTGGAACAACATGAGGGTGAGTAAATACTGACAGAATTTTCATTTTTGGGTGAACTAACCCTTTAACACCATTTGGGTATTTAAAATGACTTTAAGAAGCTGCTACATTGTAGGTTCAGAGCTCTTCTTCAGATGGTCAGAATTCACTAACCAGGAACAAGCAGGGCCAGAAAAGATTCAGAGATCCACTCAAAACACTCTGTCGCTAAATGTCAAGAGGACATTTGTGGTGAAGTGATTTATTTTTGTAAGTGTCTTTGTGAGCACGTTTATAGCTATTATGATAGCATTAGAATTTTGTTATCAGCTATGCTCTCCTTAATTTTTTTTCCTGTATATATCATCATGTTTTTGGATTGCCATTCCTTACTAATTAACACAATTGAGATTTTACTGTATGTACCTGGGAAATTACTGGGGGGTAAATTTAAATTCTGTCAGAACGTACACTTTATGTTGTTGCAGATCTGTGGATTTATTTCCTTTGTGGGACATAAATGCTTCAGTTTTTTTATTTATTTTATTTCTCCATACAGTGGAAGTCAATTGTAATCAAAACTGTTTGATTACCAACATTCTTCGAAATATTTTGGCTATATTTCACTTTTTGAAAATTAACGATACTTTTAACTTTAATACAGCACATTTCATAATGCCTGTTGCCATCAGATCTGGCATCTCAATGTTATGTTGGAATATTATTAAGTAACATATTCAAACATCACCTGCTTTACTTGTTGGATAGCTGGACTGTTCGCCTATATACATTACCCCTTTACATTACCCACTGTTTTCCATCATCATACTTCCACTTTCATCCAGACCTAAAGATGTGAGCACTGGGTGCAGGATGATCTGAAGGATTAGGCTGATAATCCTGGGATGCTCACACACCACAACCCAACAACCCAACAACCACCCCCCCTCCCCCACACACACCTCCCAGAAGGCAGAGGCTCATACCCCTTCCAGAGCACTCAGACCCCCCCATCATCATGACCTACCAGAACACAGGCTCACAGGTGTTGGCAGGTTAAGCAACAGCAGGATTTGGCCCACTGAACGAATTTAATGAGAATTGAGTTGATCCGCCTACGGTGCAATGTATTAATAGAACAGTTTTGTGTCATAACAATGCATTAATTGCATGAAACATTAAATTGACGAGATCTATGATATAGTCCCAAGGTTACATACTGCTAAGTAAAGTGCTGGTTTTACTCAATAATTATTTGACATGGTAAAGATCTGTAAAATAAAACATTACACCACTCTAAGAATCAACAAAATTATTTGTATGAATAGACACTGAATAGAGATTCGTAAGTAATTATTATTGTTTTATTTATTCTCAATTACTCTTTTAACAATATTGACAATATCCTCTTATAAACAGGAATCTTGTTCTATGAACATATAAAATGTATGTGAACAGCCCTGGATTTCCTTGAATAAAAAGATAAAGCTCTGCCAATAGAGGTATTACCCCTCCATTTAGGATTTAGCTTAGATTAAGTCTGATGTGTGGGTCGGCCGACTCTCACAGATAAACTGCTGATGAGAGACCACACATGCAATTAATGGCAGAAAGCAGAGAGAACACAATCATACTGGCAGAAACATCTGTGTTGATTTCGCCTTTCTAGGAGCAAGTCGTTTGCTTACAGATGAAGGTAAAACGGATGAGCAGACTTTTGACTTTACTTCTCGTTCTTTCTCTTCCCCGTAGTGTGAGCCCATCCCGCAACAGGGCTTCCGGATGGGTCAGTACTGCTGCCGATGTAAAAAGGGCTACTACAGTCCAGTTCCAGACTTACAAAACAAAAGTAAGAGGCTTGAAATAATCAAAAATCAGTTGCATGATTATATATATATATATATAGCTAACATGATGCCATATAAAAGTATCTCAATTAATGATTGGGCAAGGGTCAAAGTTATAACAGAAAGGCATTAAACCATTAGCTTTGATGTATTTTGTATAACTTGTTCTGTGTTCTTTGGAACGATTGAGCTTTGCCTCTCTTTATGTATAAATGGCCTAAAACCAACTTTTTACCGGCCATAAATATATTTTTTACCAGGCATGAAACAGATTAATCCTTATTAAAGTCACAAAAGTTATTCAATATACTGCAGTGAGGGATTTTCTTTGTCTTTTTTTGTTTAAAAAGTAATAAAAACCATAGGTGTAATTTGTCCCCACCACTTTTTGCGGCATGGATGTACCTAAAGAAACATCTCCAGTTGACAAGCAGAACATTCATTTTGTTCGTTTGTTAAAAAAAAAGAGTCGGTCTGGCGCTGGAATGAGAATCACGCTGAGTGTTCATTGCCTCCCTTATCAGGCTTGGCACAGACGTGCGCTTCAATCTATCGTGAAAAGATGTTGCGGAGACTCTCTGAGAAACCTATACGAGGGCGGACTAGAACCCAGACACGTTTAAAAAAAGTTTTACCACCTGACCATGGGGTCACACAAACAGCTAAAGGGGATTTATGTATTTATTCTCTGACGTGAAGAATCTCGGGGTTAAATGTAGAGTAGATTTTAAGGATGAAAAAGTTGATAAATTAACCTCAATATACAATTAAAATTGAACATGGATTATTGTACATATCATATCTGATATAGCATTGTTGGTAAACCCAACACACACACAAACACACACAATCCTTTCCCACCCAGTTATGACACAGTTAAAAACACAGCCAGCAGCAGGAATATTAGGCTGCTGTCACTTTAAGAGCTAATGCAGGTCCAAAATACTGATAAGCATCAGTACTTGCATTCTCTTAAGACAAAACTGACTATGTTTATTGAGATACTTGTAATACTGGGATTTTGACATAATTTGGTTTGGTTTCAAGCGCAAGACAACGAGAAGCGCCCAATTTTGTAAACGTGACCTGCTTGAGATGCGAATTTCGGGGCGCACGCTCTGGATGTTTGCGCACAGAAAACTTCCCACACAGTAGCCATGTTTCCATCCACTTGTCAATCGAATTATCTCGGTTAAAAAACTCATGCGGATAAAGCTGGAGAAAGTGTGTTTCCATCCAACGGCTTTAAAGCGAATAAAAACCTGTACGTAATGACGTCACATGCTGTTTTGCGATCAAATTGGTATATCGAATTGATTTGAGACTTTTTAAGGTGTTTCTATTCATTTTCGCACTGAATCGAACAACAATAATAAACTAAAATAATAAAATATTGGTGTATCGAATTGATTTGAGACATTTTAAAGTGTTTCCATTCATTTTCGCACTGAATCGAACAACAATAATAAACTAAAATAATAATAGTAATAATAAAATATTGGTATATCGAATTGATTTGAGACATTTTAAGGTGTTTCCATTCATTTTCGCACTGAATCGAACAACAATAATAAACTAAAATAATAATAGTAATAATAAAATATTGGTATATCGAATTGATTTGAGACATTTTAAAGTGTTTCCATTCATTTTCGCACTGAATCGAACAACAATAATAAACTAAAATAATAATAGTAATAATAAAATATTGGTATATCGAATTGATTTGAGACATTTTAAAGTGTTTCCATTCATTTTCGCACTGAATCGAACAACAATAATAAACTAAAATAATAATAGTAATAATAAAATATTGGTATATCGAATTGATTTGAGACATTTTAAAGTGTTTCCATTCATTTTCGCACTGAATCGAACAACAATAATAAACTAAACTAATAATAGTAATAATAAAATATTGGTATATCGAATTGATTTGAGACATTTTAAAGTGTTTCCATTCATTTTCGCACTGAATCGAACAACAATAATAAACTAAAATAATAATAGTAATAATAAAATATTGGTATATCGAATTGATTTGAGACATTTTAAGATGTTTCCATTCATTTTCGCACTGAATCGAACAACAATAATAAACTAAAATAAAATAGTAATAATAAAATATTGGTATATCGAATTGATTTGAGACATTTTAAAGTGTTTCCATTCATTTTCGCACTGAATCGAACAACAATAATAAACTAAAATAATAATAACAATAATAATAAAATAATAATAGTAATAAACTGAGATCCCATTTGTGTCTTCTTGCGCTTGAATATTTAAATGGGCAAGGCTTAAACTTTCGTGACGATGCAGCACTGGTTTACATTTGTTCATGTTCATGTTCTCATGTCTTAGAATACATAAAAATGTTACCGGCCAACTGGGGACTGTTTCATATACTCGCCAACACTAGTTTTTACTCGCATTTGGCGCTTGACGAGTGTTAATTTTAAGCCCTGGATACACCCATCCAAACAGAGGGGTCATGATTTTAGACCAAAGCGCATAACTTAACGTTATTTGTATTTTTGATAATTAAGCTATATGATTATGTAGGTGAACGTATTAATTAAATACACTTAAAAAAAGAGAAATGATGATATGTTATGGTGTTACAGTGAACAGCCGTGTGAATAGAACCCAAGCTTGTTACCCAGAAGTCCCTGTGTGTCTGCCCTGTTGGCCCGGCTGTGCTGAGTGTGAGGACGGAGGCCCGTGTTGGGTGCAGGAAGACTGGCTCCTGAGAACGGGCGTCCTGACTGTGCAGGGTCTCTTCATGGTCCTTGTGCTTCTTAGCATGCTGGCAGCATATCAGTGCAGAAGAACCAAGGTAAGATTTCAGCATATGACATATCTGAAAATGCCACATGTTATGATGCATCATTTCAGACAGCTGTAATTTCACCTCTGCTTCTCACCATCTTTCTGTCTCTCAGCGGATCCGATCGTCAGGGCTTTTGCTGCTGGAGATGATCCTGTGTGGCTCTCTGTTGCTTTACTTTCCAGTGAGTGCTTTCCAGTGAGCTTCTTTTCAGATTACTGCACAGCAGTTGAAATCATAATAGCTGGGTGGCACTTAGGAGGCGGAAAATGATCAAGAAATGACACAATTGAAGGTTACTTGTTTACTAGGTTAGAGATACTGAACAATGAGCACATTAAAATGATTTCTGAATGGTGTTCAGCTGCAGAAAAATCAGCTTGGCCATTATAGGAATAAATTACGTTTTAAAATATATTTGCATGGAAAACTATTATACTAGTTCACAATATTACTTTTGATCAAATAAATGCAGCCTTGGTGAACATAGGACACTTTTAAACAATTTTTTTGTAAAACAAGCATTTTTGCACCTTCCACCAATAATTTCTTGTTTTCAGGTCTTCATTCTATACTTCAAACCCAGCACTTTCCGATGTATCCTCCTCCGCTGGGTCCGTCTGCTCGGCTTTGCCATTGTTTATGGAACTGTGACACTCAAGATGTACCGGTCTGTGGCACTTCAGTCCAGTCCTTTATTAAACTCAACCCTCCCTTCTAACTGTCCCCCCTGCACATCTGTCAATGTTCTGTAATAAGATGCAATTCTTAAAGGAGTAGTTCACTTAAAAAAAAAAAAAAAAAAAAAAAAACTTTTGCTGATAATTTACTCACCCCCATGTCATCCAAGATGTCCATGTCATTCTTTCTTCAGTCGAATTTTTTTTTTGTGATGAAAACAGCATTTTCTCCATATAATGCACTTCAGTGGGAACCAAACGGTTCAATTAAAGTCCAAAAGACAGTTTCAGTGCAAACTGTAAACTGTTTAAAGGGCTTTAAACGATTTCAGAGGATGAATCAAGCGAAACGATCGCTCATTTTAAAAATAAATTAACAAAGTATAATAAATTAAAAAATTAATTTTGATAAACGAGTTCGCACAGGAGAGTCACGAACGTGCATCACAGAACAAAGCAAGGCGACCATTTGAGCTTATAAAACTTAAACTTGAGCTTTTAAATGAGCGATCGTTTCGCTTGATAAGACCCTTATTCATTTTCTGAATTCGTTTAAAGCCCTTTGAACAGTTTGCAGTTTGCACTGAAACTGTCTTTTGGACCTTGAACCGTTTGGTCCCCATTGAAGTCCATTATATGGTGAAAAATCCTGGAATGTTTTCATCAAAAATCTTAATTTCTTTTCGACTGAAGAAAGAATGACATGGATATCTTGGATGACATGGGGGTGCGTAAATTATCAGCAAAAGTTTTTTTAAAAGGACGATTTTTCATGTTTTTTTTTTTGTGGTACTTATTGTAGAATTGTAGAAATGTATAGGTATATATTGATTTATATGAATTAATTGAATTTCTCCATTGTAGAATAAATTTAGTCCCTTAACAAACGTTTCCAATAACAAGGTCGCTACAACATGTCGGCCTCCGTGAGTGAAATTTAAACAGCTTTTATTAGGCTGCACAGAAGAGTGCATATAAATGTATTTTTTCTACTTTTTTTCAAAAGTTGTATTGTTTTGTATGTAATTAGGGAAAACCCCAAAATGATTCAGTCTATGTGATGTGCCATATTTCCAGGGTTCTGAGGGTTTTCCTGTCTCGTACGGCCCAGAGAGTGCCATACATCACCACCACGGGTGTGCTGAGGATGCTGGGAGTTATAGTGCTTACTGTCAGCTGGTTCCTGTGTGCATGGACAGTTGGCGTCCTGCAGAATCGAGACCGAAATGTCCCATTGCTGATCATTTCCTCCACCTCAGAAGGACAAGGCTTCAATGTGTGCGACCTGGACCGGTGGGACTACATGATGGCTGTGGGTAAGTGAGGTCATTTCTGACTGGTGCGGTGGTGGTAGTCCATGGGTTTTCTTGGGTGTCTGGCAGAGAGATTAATTGAAATTGGGGCACATTAGTAGATCAGACAAATGAAAGGATGAATGCTCCTGGATAATTTAATGTTCTTTGAAGCATTTAGTTGATGATTTGAACACAGTACCATTGTCATTGGATATGATTCAGCATTAACCACTACCTGCCATACTAATAAAATAGCACAAAAATAATGATGTTACTGCTATAATGTCATAAATAAATGAGGGACTGAACTGAAATGACACCAGGAGATAAATAGATTTATACAACCATTCTGGCATATTCAGACAGCTTACACAAATTGAACCTTGCATTTTTTATACAGCTACAATAATACTCATACTCAACACTGTATATATTCTTCTAAATACATATCCCTTCTTCTGTTGATGTTTGTACATAAATGGCTCTCTTCCATTTAGTTTTGATGCTCACTTTTTAGTTTGGACTTTAGTTATTAAAATATTTAAAACATTAAAATGCAATTCATACAACTTAAAGGAGTATTTCACTTAAAAAAAAAAAAAAAAAGCTTTTGATGATAATTTACTCAGCCCCATGTCATGAAAAGAAATTAAGGTTTTTGATGAAAACTTTCCAGGATTTTCTCCATATAATGGACTTCATTGGGAACCAAACGGTTCAAGGTCCAAATGAGAGTTTCAGTGCAGCTTCAAAGGGCTTTAAACGACACCAGACTATGAATAGGGGTCTTATCAAGCGAAACGATTGGTCATTTCAAAAATGAATAAAAAAAGCACGTTGGTGACTCTCCTGTTCGAACTCGTTAATCAAAATGAACAAATCTTTTTCCGAGTCATGACTCGACGGGTCCTAGATAAGACCCTTATTCATCTTCTGGTGTTGTTTAAAGCCCTTTGAAACTGCACTGAAACTCTCATTTGGACCTTGAACCATTTGGTTCCCAATGAAGTCCATTATATTGAGAAAATCCTGGAATGTTTTCATCAAAAACCTTAATTTCTTTTCAACTGAAGAAAGAAAGACATGGACATCTTGGATGACATGAGGGTGAGTAAATTATCAGCAAAAGTTTTTTTTTCTAAAGTGAACTACTCCTTTAAATACACGTCTTCCATGATTAACGTTTTAAGATGAAGTCATTTTGATAGTTTCATAGGGTTCAAATTTATAGTTGGTGTAACTGTCTGAAGATTGTAATTTCAAGGTTAACATTTTTAGGAAAAAAACATGCGTTGCTTGGCATGTACTTAAAACTATTGTAACATGTCAAGAAAACCATTAAACAGGACACTACACAGAGAGAACATCTGTAAACATTTACAATTGTGCCACCGTCATTGTTTTTTAAAGAAAACATTAAATATTAGATATTTTGACCTTATCACAACATTATAAAAGGCAACATTAGCTCAAACCAAATGGAGTAACCCAGAATAAATAATAATTAATTAATTATTTCTGCTGTGTACATTTGTGTATGTGACAAACTAAAGCTTTGAAATAAAAAAGTACGTTGTTTTTCACTCTCAGCGGAGCTGTTGTTTCTGTGCTGGGGCAGTTTCCTGTGCAGTGCAGTGAAGACGGTACCTTCAGCATTTCACGAACCACGTTACATGAGCATCGCTATCCACAATGAGCTACTCCTCTCTTCTTTGTTTCATCTTCTTAGGTATGGGAATAAAGTTGTTTTGCTTTAATAAATAAGAGTTTGTTCTGTTGACTTCTTTGTTCGTGTCGCTTTCAGATTTGCCAGGCCATCGATTCATCCTGACTGGATGCTCTTGCTGTTCTTCACTCACACGCATGTCACAATTACTGTAACACTCGGCCTGCTTTTCGTACCTAAGGTACTGTCTAAAGTATCATTTTTTACTTGTGCAATTTTTTTTAACTTATTCATTAATTATATAGTAGGTAAAAATCACAATTGGCATAAAGTTAGCTATCTATATACTGTAACACATAAAACACTTCTTGCATGCTAATTCACATACTGTAATGTCTAAATATTATGCCTGATTATTATTAAAAAGCCAATGGAGCTAATTTTTGAAGTGTGCATTATGCATGCTTGCTGGCAGATATCACCTAAATCTGTTTGCGTAGTAGAAGAGGATTGTGGCAACGCAAACCTTTTATGTTGTAATACGTCCTACAAAAATAAAACATTTATTACACACTCAAAATTATGTACATTTCCAGCAAAATACATATTTTTAATACATAGCATAAACATGCAAACTAGATTCTACTTATTAAATTCTGTCACATTTTTCACATTTGTTGTGTAGCTTACCCTATGTACAAATCAGCGTTGGTGTTTGTTGCAGTTTCTTCACATGTCACGGCCAGGCCGAGAGGAAATAGCTGCAGAGGTGTACGAGGATGAAGTGGAATTGCGACGCTCATGTTCTTACCTCAACAGTAGCTTCACCTCGAACTGTTGGGGTGACCACAGCCTGGACCCTGATGACATTCGGGTAAAACACTTTGCCCTGCCGCAGCCCTACTAACACACATGCACAAACCTCCATTTTAAGAAAAGGACACCTACTAACACTTTATGACAATGTCTACTTTGGAATTACATTAAAAGTGTACATTTTAACTTTTCAATAGAGTAAATTAGTCAATTAATATTAACAAAGTCTAAATTCTCATATAATAAATTTTCATAAAGGTTACACAAAAGCTCAATGTATACTTGGTCCATCTGCGTTGTACGACTGTCTGTGCGACATAATTTTCGTCATCAGGTCTGCTGTACTGTACGCATGCAACCCAATTTTTTGTGTTGTGTACAACAGAGCATGTGCAAGGTGAATGTTGAGACAGAAGAGTCCACCAGGTGGCAATATGCACAGTCATGATCAAGGGGGTAATCCACCAGCCTCCCCAGGGGCGGCCATTGGCTAGCAAGCCTTCAACTGCTGTTAGCATTCCATTGACACCAATTCATTTTGGCGTCACTTTGACGGCGAATAACTTAAAGCTACACTGTGTAACTCTTTTAGTATATTCTTAGCTAAAAACACTTAGTTCTTTCAAAAATATACGTGCTTATTAATGAATATTTAATTCGTGCAAGTAATAAAGTATTCTCGTGAGTGTATAATATGCCATTGAAAATACATACGGGTAAGGGGTTCTAATGTCGGTCGCCATGTTGCCCCTCCATCTTGAAAGTACATTAGCCAAAGAGGGACATACCCGTTAATTCAAGCTTCGCCTTTCGCGTTTACGTTTGATTTAACACTCATGGACGAGGTCGACCTGGAAGCCATGTTAATCTTGGACTACATTGGCCACCGTAGGAGTTAAAACGAAATCGGAAGTGAGAGGAACAGAAACTAATTTTCAGCGTGTTTATGAACGCCATTGACTAAACGTTACATTACTGTATACATAAATATGACCTACCGCAACCCTATCCCTAAACCTACCAGTCACTGGGGTTAATAACATTTATGAGTCTTCCCCTACCATCCTAGGAAAAAAAATATCGCTCCCCTGATGTAGATCTACATTTTGCTTCGTTTCACTCGGACATTTAATGGCGTGTGCATACACGCGGAATCACTCGGACATTTAACGGCGTAGACATACACGCATGCACGCGGATAGCTCAAAATGCGTATAGATAACGCGCCACTTCACTTGAAAGTGCCATGTATGTTTACGCAAGTTGTGATGCCATGTTGTAAAATGTGTCGTTTAACTTTGGTTAATTCACACTGTCAGTGATTTTCTGGAATCTGTGAGTGCGTTCACACACATCCCATGAAGACACGTAAAATCAGGATGTGACGTGGAATATCTCCACAGTGTCCAATTAGCTTATAATATGCACATTTTTTTCTGATTCGATCATAAACGCGCATATTGCGTACCATTCCACTAAGCTGGCGAACCATCTTAGCTTCCTTCGTCATCACTACGAGACACCCGTTATGGCATTGGTCTTGCCATTTGCTCACACAGGGCACGTTCCGGGACTGAATCCTGCAATGTTACAAGGTCCCCATCCCGGGATCAATCCCAGAATGTGTTTGCGGTCACAATAGCAATTATATGGCAATTTTCTGGGATTAACGCTGTTTGAAAGGGGTAAAATAAATATACAGAAAGAAAAATTCAAAACAATATTCTTCTCCATAGTTTTCGTTTTGTTTCTTGTTCTAAACTTTGCATATAATGGTGGAACCACCCTTCCCTTCTATCCTTCTGAGCGAATATCTTGTAAATGACAAGACTCAGTCCTGCCCTCTGTCTGGCAGAGTATAAAAAATGCAATTGTACTGCGCATGTGTCGAACTCGTCCATCCAAGGTTGAGTGTACTTTGAAAGCTAACACAACAGTGCATGAGACGGAGCAGAATGCAGAAAATATAACTTAAAAATAACAAAAAGCTCATAAATTACAAGATAAATAAAGGTATTTTTCTGTGGTGTATGTATTTCTGATATTTTTAAATAGCGAGAGAGGGGGGGCGATGGAACTTAAACCTGACTCCCCATAAGCCAACATCCCCTGAGTATCTTTATTATTAAACATCAACTTACATATAAATACAGTATTATTACTTATGCTAGCCTCCTCCTCTTCCTCCTACTCCTATTTTGCCTTTATCTTGCCCTTTTTAAAAATATTACCCTGTAATTTGGTGCATTTTGAACATCATGTTTTGTACAGTAAATACCATCTCAAAAACCGTCCTACTGTATTGCTCCCAATGACTTTCCTCAATTGAAACCCTTTTTTTCCTCTGCACCAGGATGAGCTGAAGAAACTGTATTCTCAGTTGGAAGTCCACAAGACCAAGAGGATGGCAAACAGCAATCCTCACCTTCCAAAGAAGCGCAGCTCTCGCCTCAGTATTGGACGATCCCTTATAAAACGGATCACTGAGATTCCAGAAAGTTTAAGCAGGCAATGCAGCCGTGAAGACAAAGATGTCAGTGCTGCAATAGGAACTATAACCCGATCTGGATCTTATTACAGATGTCATCAAACCACAAGCATTAACACGATGAATGAAACTTTAATGCAGCCCTCTCCAAAACTGCAAAAGTCCCATAGTGCCTATGACTGTACCCCAGAAAGAGAGGTCTCCCTTTTAAACTGCTCAATAAAGAGCAAAACAGACAGAAGGGCTTCACAGCAGTCTGACGCAGGATCCATCAATGCAGCATTGCTGATCTGTAAGTCTGCAAGTGCCCACAATCTATCGTTAGACACTAACCTTCTACTTCCCGAGCCTACCAGGTTTCAAAAGTCACTCAGCGTTATAGAACGAAATGACCATCGCTCTGTGACTACTTGCAGAAGCATTGAAAATGTGTCATTTCCTGGCAAAGCTACCCCAGCAGAAAAACCCCAGCTAACTGTGGATGTCGACATAAAGAAGCAGACTTCAAGTGCCTTGCTCTCAGAGTCATTTGACAAGGCAGAGGTCTGCCCATGGGAGGTTCCAGAGGAGCAACCAGCAAACAAGAATCAGAAACATGTCACATATTCTCTATCAAATCAAGAAGAACCCAAATCACCTGGTGCGGACTCATCACCAACACTAATATACGTTTGTCCTTGGGAATACTTACCACCTCCTACTCCCACTGCAACAGAAACTGGCAATGGTGTACAGTCAGATGTTGATTGCACAAAACCCAAGCCTACGATCTCCTGTAGCGTTCCAGGGTCGCCACTTACACTCTCAGACAAGCCAAAGGATTTTCGAGCTTTCTCTTTCCGCTCTGCAACCAAAAATCTCCTTACAGCAAAAAGCATTGCGGAAGTTGGAAGAAGTATGAGCAAAGAGAAAGGCCTACAAGAAAGTCATGTTAAGGAGGGAACACTTCAAAAATCCCAGTCCACATCTATGAGATTATCCCCAGGCAGTGCAGCTTCAGACAAACGTACCCCGCAGACACACAGACGGGCTATGACTACCATAGGCACAAAACCTTTCCTTGTAAAGCAAATAGCAATACGGCAGCCATCTACAGAGTCTCCTGAAAGGAGCCCCAATCATACTGCTCCAGTTCACATCTGTCCATGGGAGTCAGAAGAGGTAATCTTGGAAGTCAAGAAGCAAAATGTGAACGACAGTGTATTACAAAGACAACATAGTGACAAGCAAATACTCTCTATGGCAAAAAGTAATGTTGGCTTCAAATCCCCTGACTCCCAAGTAAATTCTTTATTGTCTGTTCCAAATACTGAAGTGTGTCCGTGGGATGTCCCAAAACCTTTTCATCAAACTAGCATTTCTGACGTCTGTCCTTGGGAAGTTGTGGAAGTAGAGCAATTGCAAACCAAGAGCACATGTGCTGATGCCTGTCCTTGGGAAACCAACAGTGACCCATCAAGGATCACAGAAGACAATATATGTACTACCACTCTTGAAGTCCCTTTGTCTAGAGACACCCATAAGCAGGTAAACGTAAAGCCTGAAGCATGCCCTTCTTATGTAATAGACACAAATAGCTTTCAGGTTAGACAGGGATCCATCAAAACTATCAGTGACACAATAAAACCTGCTGAAAGGGTAATTTATGTCAATGTAAGTCCAGTACACCAAGAACCAGCTCAGAGAGCTGCATGTTCCGTTGAAACAAGTGAAACACAGAAACAAGAAGAAAGTGATTTTCCTGAACCCCCACCACCTGTAACTGACATAAGTCCTTGGGAGACAGAGTCAAAAACAAGAGACACTACAAGATCCTCTTTAAAAGAGACAATGACTAAAAAAGCAACATTGGAAGAAGGGGATTCTGAGAAGTTAGAAGAGAGGGAAGGTGGTACGAACAAGGAGTCAATGCAAGTAGACCAAGAGCAAGACACTGTTAGTGTAATTGTGTGTCCATGGGAAACAAACGAGTCTGTGAACTCCATACAGAAAGAAGAAAGCGTCTGTGGAGTTGTCTGTCCATGGGAGACAAGTGAAACTATCAAGACCTTGCAGAAGCAGAAAAGTGTTTATGCAGATGTTTGTCCATGGAAGGCAGAAGAGCCAACAAATATCTTGCAGAAACAAGACAGTGTTCGTACAGATGTCTGTCCATGGGAGACAGGAGAGCCAACAAAGATCTTGCAGAAACAAGACAGTGTTCTTGCAGAGGTTTGTCCATGGGAGACAGGAGAGCCAACAAAGATCTTGCAGAAACAAGACAGTGTTCGTACAGATGTCTGTCCATGGGAGACAGGAGAGCCAACAAAGATCTTGCAGAAACAAGACAGTGTTCGTACAGATGTCTGTCCATGGGAGACAGGAGAGCCTGCAAAAGCCTTGCAGAAACAAGACAGTGTTCTTGCAGAGGTTTGTCCATGGGAGACAGGAGAGCCAACCAAGATCTTGCAGAAACAAGATAGTGTTCTTGCAGAGGTTTGTCCATGGGAGACAGGAGAGCCAACAAAGATCTTGCAGAAACAAGACAGTGTCCGTACAGATGTCTGTCCATGGGAGACAGGAGAGCCTGCAAAAGCCTTGCAGAAACAAGACAGTGTTCTTGCAGATGTCTGTCCATGGGAGACAGGTGAGTCAGTGAAAACCTTGCAAAAGCAAGAAAGTGTCTATTCAAATGTCAGTCCATGGGAGGCAAAAGGATCCCCCAAACAATCTGTGTCACAAGACTCTCAGGCTTCCCCATCAAAAAGGCAAGACAGTGCTCTAGAATCTATCAGTCCCTTGGAAAACGACATAAGAACAGCAGCCATAACAGAAGGCAGCAATAGTCAAACTGCCCAGGACATACACCCTTCAGACACAGGCACACAGGCCACAGAGGAGACGAGAGTTAACCTACCTCTAGCTCGCCGTGACGCGATGTGCCCTTGGGAAATGGAAGGGGGCAGACAAGAATCTATACAAATGCTTGATAATTCAGATATCTTCACTTGGGAGGAGACGATACCAGAGGAAGATGACGATGATGCAGAAACTGCTGCAGAGGCCTTCATCTTTCCTTCAGACTTGTGACCCACAAGGGCAGTATCATTGTGCTTTATATGTCTTGAAAGACTTATTACAAAATGGACCACTGTTCATACATTTCAGCTTTATGCAGAATACCCCTCTACTGCCAACAGAACATTTCACTGACCGTCATTTTACAGCGGCAACCTTCTCCCTCCTCAGCTTAATAAATGAAGACTGACTGACTGCTCTCCTGTGCACATTTCCCTTTAGCCTTACATTAAAACAAACCCCGTCCAATTTGGTATTGTTTTGTGTGCATTTGTGTTCATATGGCTATGTAGATTATATTGTCAGTAAAACCTGTATCACCAACATACCTTAGGTGGAACATATAGAAAGTTTATTTTTACACATTTTCAGTCAACAAACATTGCACTAATGTTTGAACAAGCAAGTAAGTGAAGAGACAAGCTGTTCTGGATTGTGTTTATATGTTCCATGTTGCTACTGTTCATTGCTGCATATTTTAAACGGATCTTTAGTCTCTGTACTAAAATGGTTTAGACAAACATGTTCTAAGTTTTACTTCAAAATCTCAAATAACGCATTTCAACAAGACTGGTTAACAATTTACAAATGATCTCACCATGGTATTTCCTGATAAGAAGTCAAAAATTCAAAAATTATTAATTAAAAAGGATCACACTTTACTGTATCAGCTATTACATATCCATATAACATACTTAATACAAAGGTGTTGTTATTGTGTATTTCACTGTATTTCAGGCATTTTCAGCCACATACCTTCTCCTCAAACTCCACCCTCCAAAAATGTCAGTCAACTAAATATTGGCAAACCTTAAAGGAGAACTCCAGCGCAAAATGAACCTTCGGTCTAATAAAACATCGGTACCTAGTCAATCGTTCTCTGAGATTTGTTTTCATGATAATCGAATGTAAAGAGTTTTATCTCTAAAAATGGTTTAGCGTAGCTATAATGCTAGTACTGGGGGCATTTACTAAGTAAAAAGAAATCGCTAGTTTATACCACTAAAAAGGCTCAAAATAGCCCCACACTAACACAGTAACATAATGAGGGTCCCTACATGCAAAACAAAGCATTGAGAACGTTGTAAGAGTTCAGACCGTTTAATACGAAGATACTTTATAAAGACAGTTCACTTCATGTATACAGACAGGAGCCATCTTGGGAAAACGACAAGTCGACAAGTCACGACAAGTCGAACCACGAACGACGTGCCAAGTGAGCTGAACTGTATGAAGTTCAGAGAACTTCTGAACTGTATGAACGGCGTTCGTGGTTCGACTTATCGAGTCTGTTTTCCAAAGATGGCTCCTGCCTGTATACACAAAGTGAACTGTCTTTATAAAGTATCTTCTTATTAAACGGTCTGTACACTTAAAAAGTTCTCAATGCTTCGTTTTGCATGTATGGACCCTCATTATGTTACTGTGTAAGTGTGGGGCTATTTTGAGCCTTGTTAGGGCTTTAAACTAGCGATTTCTTTTTACTTAGTAAATGCCCCTATTACTAGCGTTTTACCCTCAACAGTTTTTAGAGATGAACTCTTTACATTCGATTATCATGAAAACAAAT
The DNA here is from genome assembly GCF_016745375.1 of Pimephales promelas. Next base: position 209,646 of record NW_024121843.1, on the reverse strand, counting down.
CTCAGAGAACAGTTGACTAGGTACCGATGTTTTATTAGACCAAAGGTTCATTTAGCGCCGGAGTTCTCCTTTAAAGTGCGAAGTGATACAAGGGCCAACAAGGTTTATGATTGTGGAAAAAATAGGCTTTATTTGCCATTTACAGAACCTAAGTTTATAACACTGTTGTGATTTTATAATATTGTTTATAGCATTTTTAATTACAAATAGCTTCACAAAACATTTCAATATTAATCCCATTATGTTCATGACTTTTACTCATTTTTAATCGTACGCTGTGAGAAATTACAGTAAAATGGACATAAAATATAATCTTTATCTAGGGCAAACTCTTGATCTTTAAGAAAACGTGTTTTAAATATGATTAAATTTGGTTTGTGAATTGAGTGGTTTAGTCCAGAAAATTCTTCTTGTTGTTTATTAGAATACAATTGTATGTCCCAATGTGGGCAATGAGCATGTGAAACTAAATGAGGGTTTACAAAAAGTGTTTACTTCAACCTTTTCCCATGCTGCTTTCTTCTTAAAATAACTAGAGATTAGCACACGTAGACCATTAGATTGCACTTATACTTCCTACCAGATTTACAGTTTGTTTTTTAGTTATTCTGTGATTTTGAATGTACTAGCAATGTTAGCTTTTCAAACCAGGAATATAAAGACTGTGCTTTTGTATGAAGCAAGTAAGATTTTTGTAAGAAACAACAGTCAATTTTCAACAGTAGCCAAAAGAAAGTTTCCACTAACTTCTGCCATAGTAAAAAATGCAACATTTTATTTTTATATTCTTGAAACTCTGTCAATTGAGCATTCTGAAATAAACGTTTCAACTGCAAGGTGTCGATTTTCATTCAGTTCCATGTGAAATGAATTAACATCATGTTGATCACTGTACGTGACAAATGAATATGTGCATGTATTTCAAAGTACCTGAGTTCAATTAACATTGTTTTAATTAAATGTGGGGAAAAAAGCAACAACCCAAGGTTTTATAAATACAGTAATATTTATTTTGATTATCAGGAATCAGTCTGTACAGAGTGGACCTGTGTTGGGCGGAGTAAGGCACCACATTCAGAATTACTTATGCCACTGCACTGCCTTCGGCTTTGGTACCTGGTAATTCAGACTCTCAAACTCTTCATCGGGCTTCAGCTTTGGACCAGGAATCATGACAGTCTGTTGAAATCAGATGTCAGATATTAAGTAACATCTCTCAATTTAAAAAATATTCCACGTTCTGCTCCTTCACACATCTAATCCAAACATCACATTTAATAGATTGTTTTTAAATTGCACATACAATTTATTTAAAAAACTCATATGTTATATATATATATATATATATATATATATATATATGTATTAGTGTTGTCACGATACCAAAATTAATGTTTCGATACCGATACCAAGTCAAGAATTGCAATTTCGATACTTTTCCTGAAAAGGAAAAGTAGGCCTATTTCTTAGAAGGCGTTTTACATGCACCTCTTTTGCAAAGATCTGTGCTCTTTAAATGCTGCAATAACCTATAAATAAATCACTGACAAACATGCTCATGCTCTTATTATAATCATATAGCCAATAGATCATTTTAGCTGATGTTTTGTATGCTTTATTTTAGCAGCTTGCAAATTATTTATGCCATCTATGAAAGTTGGGGGGGAAGTTATACACCTAATACAAAAATAAATAAAGGATCTCCAGTTAACTAGTAGAGCATTCATTTAGTTCGCTATTAAATAAGAGATCTAGCGCTAAAATCTGTTGGGTTTTTTTAAATCAAGCGGAGCGCTCTTTTTCGTGCTATCAGTTGCATGGATACAGTGTCTTTTACCCGGAAGCGCGAGGGCAGCGGCCACACACCAGTCCGCCGGATTGTGTTGCTAAGAACTTGCAATGTATAACTATCAGTCCGGATGGCACTGGAAGCGTGCGTTTCACACACCAACATGAAATATGTATCTTACAAATCTGGAACAGGTCATTCATAAAAGTATTGATACTAATACATTTTGGTATCGTGAGGTTTTTAATTTCCGAGAATCGCGATACTTTAAGTATCAGTGCACCGTGCAACACTAATATATATAAAGTAAATGATCATTTTTATGGAAACAAACAGCAGTCATTTACCTTAATAATGGGATCTTTTGGTGGAGCCCATGCTGGAACAATCTTGCCGTGAAGTCTCCAGCGACCATAAGGGTTGACCAGATGCCTCTCCAGCACTAGGTATTCCAGGACATCTCTGGGTTCATCCTCATCCCCCAGCATCAGTCGGCCAAAACGGTCATAGATTGCTAATGTCTGAGAGATGGATCGATGAAGTGGTATCATGAACCCAAACTCAGTAATCCCATATAATCCCATTCTTCTTCACTCACCTGTCTAGAATGCATGCGGAGAGTCACCTGGCCGTACAGGTTGCCCTTGCTGATCATGTCAGGACACCGTGTATGAACCACTCGTGGCGGCTCCAGTGATTCAATGAAGCGCCAGCGTAGAGTCTTATAACGGTTCCCGCGAACCATCTCCTGCAAAACATGCACACACACAGGTTGGATAATCTGAAATCACTACAAATCATATACAGATCAATATATTAATATATCAAATCAATATACAGATTTACTTACAGGGTAACACCTCTCTGTCACCAAAGAATGGAGCTTTTCTTTGTTAAATCTGGGAAAAGAGGACATTTATGCAAATACATAATGATTAATATAGAGGTTATATAAGTGGGGAAAATTGAAAAATGAATGTTTTTGAAAGTCTCTTCTGCTCACCAAGGGTGCATTTATATGATTCAGTAAAAACAGTAATATTGTGAAATATTTTTAACATTTAAAATCTGAAATAGAAAGCTTTTGTAATGATATGTCTTTACTGTCATCCTTGTTGAATAAAATTGTTCATTTCATTCCAATTTATTTTTTTACTGAGCCCAAACGTTTAAATGCTAGTGTATAATGTTGCAAAAGATTTCTATTTCAACATTGATAATAATAATAAATGTTTCTTGAGCAGAGAATCATAACACTGAAGACTAGAGTAGTGATGCTGAAAATTCAGCTTTGCCATAATGCCATCACAGGAATAAATTACATTTTTAAAATATATTCAAATAGAAAACAATTTTTGAGTTTTATGTTTAAATTTTTAACAATATTAATGTTTTTGCTGTATTTTGGAACAAATAAATGTAGCCTTGGTGAGCAGAAGAGACTTCTTTCAAAAACATAAAAAAATCTTACAGTACAGTCAGGTACGCAAGCCCTGAACCGAAAAGTAAAAAAAAAAAAAAAAAAAAAATAAAAAAATCTAGCATTTTGAGATTAAAGTAGAAACATGATTAAAGTCAAAACATTTCAAGATTAAAGTCGAAATATTTTGAGACTAAAATTGAAAAATTTTGAGAAAAAGTTGAAAAATTTCGAGAAAAAGTCTAAAAGTTTCTAGATTAAAGTCGAAGCATGATTAAAGTCGAAACATTTCGAGATTAAAGTCGAAATATTTTGAGATTAAAATTGAAAAATTGAGAAAAAGTCAAAAAATTTCGAGAAAAAGTCGAAAATTTTCAAGATTAAAGTCGAAACATTTCAAGATTAAAGTCTAAATATTTCGAGATTAAAGTCGAAACATTTCAAGATTAAAGTCGAAATGTTTTGAGATTAAAGTCGAAAAATTCCGAGACTGAAGTCGAAAAATTTCGAGATTAAAGTCGAAATATTTTGAGATTAAAGTCGACAAATTCCGAGACTGAAGTCGAAAAATTTCGAGATTAAAGTCGAAATATTTTGAGATTAAAGTCGAAAAATTCAGAGACTGAAGTCGAAACCTTTCAAGATTAAAGTCGAAATGTTTTGAGATTAAAGTCGAAAAATTCCGAGACTGAAGTCGAAACATTTCGAGATTGAAGTCGAAATATTTTGAGATTAAAGTCGAAAAATTTCGAGATTAAAGTCTAAATGTTTCGAGATTGAAGTCGAAACGTTTTGAGATTAACGTCGAAACGTTTTGAGACTAAAGTCGAAACGTTTTAAGATTAAAGTCGAAACGTTTGGAGATTAAAGTCGCAACGTTTGGAGATTAAAGTCTAAATATTTCGAGATTAAAGTTGAAACATTGAGATTAAAGTTGAAATATTTTGAGATTAAAGCTGAAAAATTTCGAGATTAAAGTCAAAACATTCCAAGATTAAAGTCGAAACGTTTAGAGATTAATATCGAATCAAAACATTACGATAATAGAAGTAAGTGCATTTATAACGTCCACTAGCTCAGAGCGCGCTCGCATATGTGTGTGTGTAAAGAAATGCATTTGTGAAGTCGAACTGCCTTGGATCAACACAAACTGTTTTCGTGCTTGTCTAGTCAACACTATCTGGGTCCAGAACACAACAGTAACCGTTCTGTCTCCCTCTTCACCGTAAATATGTTCTGGATACATTTTAAGTGCATCATTCTGTATCCAATCATTTGGCCGTATCTTGTGATTTCCTCAATTAACCACAAATGGTTGAGGAGAGATTCTCTGATATGATTGTAAAGCGCTTTGAGTGTAGGGCTAGTAGACATATGAAAGCGCTACATCATTCATGTATTGATTCATAAAGCTCATAAAGTGTTTTCCGGGTTAGTTTTCCTATAGGCTAAAATCTATTCCGGCGTAGTATATTTTATAACGTCCTAATGGTAGCCTAATGCGGGTAGATTGGCACCTGTTGAATTTCCTTTGATAAAACAAACACACACACACAGTGTGAAACTCGCTATGCGCCATTATGAATGCCTGTGTGTGTGGCAATGTGAGAATGGCAAGCACACACGTAGCTTCTACGGAAGACTGTATTCTCTACTCTCGTCTCTCTTTAATCTTGAAATGCTTTTTTTTTACAGATTGTTTTGTTTTTACGTTGCAGCTCAGGGCTTCCGTAGTCAACTCTGAAGCAGTAACTAATGTTGTTAAAATAAGATGTGTTTCTTACTGTGTGAGAGCTGCATGAGCGTCTATGAAGATCTGTTGAGCTAGTGCTGGAAATGCTTTAGTGGAGAAATCGGGGTCATGATCCTTTATTTTACGAATCCTGGTCAAACAGAAAACCACACCAATATTAGCCCAGCATAGTTCTGTTTGGATTTGAGTGGCAGTAGGAAACACTGAGGCAGATGTGGGCCTTACGACAGCTGTGACGCTGCACTCTGACGCAGCTGTTCTGTGCGCTGTTTCAGACCTTCTTTGGACAGAGTGGAGAGGCGGGCATCTCCTTCAGGAGGAACGTACGGATCAAAGATTCCAGCTGGAAAATAAATAAATAAATCATTCGATGACTAACCATAATGTGAAAATCCAACTTCACTTATTTAGCCATTTATCATCTGAACATCTGAAGAGCAATGCTCAAGACTACAAGGTTTTGAATATGAATCTGATAAAAAAAAACTAGACATGTATCACAAAACTTTATGCACTAATACAGAACAAGTAAAATGTTTGGAGTGGGCATGCTTGGTACACTGACATTCAAACATTAGGAGGTTGGTGTGACTTTTTAATGTATTAAATGTTTTTGTATGTAAAAGTTTATGCTCACCAAGGCTGCATATATTTGATTCAAAACACAGTAGAAGTGTAATATTGTGAAACATTATTACAATTCAAGACAACATTGTTTTAAATATAATTTATTCCTGTGATGGCGAAGTTGAATTTTCATTTTTTCAGCATCGTTACTCCAGTCATTCTATCTATTCTATATATTCTAATATTTGATTTGCTGCTCGTGAAACATTTTTTTTGTAATTAACAAAGTTGAAAACTGTTTAATATTTTTTGTGGAATCCATGAGACATTTTTTTCAGGACTCTTTAATGAAAAGAAAGTTTAAAAGAACAGAATTTATTAAAAGTGATTACCATCAATTTTTATTACTTTAGTTTAAACAGATGAAACAAAAATCATACTGAGCCCATACGGTAGTGTTTCATGCAATGATCTTAAAGGGATAGTTCACCCAACAAATTAAAAATCTGTCATTAATTACTGACCCTCATTATTAATTATTAAATTAATTAATTAATTAAATTAAATTAATTAATTAAAAATTCCAAACCCATAAGACTTTCACTCATCATTTTAATGAAATCTCAGAAATTTCCATCCCTCAATTGACAGTCTACGCAACTACCACTTTGATGCTTCCAAAGGTTCATAAAGAATTATAAAACTAATCCATATGAATTGAGAGGTTTAATCCAAATTTTCTGAAGAGAATCGATCGCTTCATTTGACAAAAAGATTGAATTTAGGCATTTATTCACATATCAACATTAATCAGCGAACGTAAACAGAAGCTTAACCGAACCTTCTTGATGTGCGAGAAACCTCTTGCAGCTCAAACTGCTGCGTAAAGGCTCAGTTAACTGCTGCAGACAGCGCGGACACGGACTACTTGTGTTTATACAACGCATTCTCATCCAAGAATGAACCTCATTGGTTCTCGCACGTCAAGCGAACATGCTCGAGCTTTTGATTAACACAACTGATGTGTGAGTAGATGAATGCTTATAAGTGAAACAAAAGGCCTAATTTAAATCTGTCTCATCTCATATAAAGCAATCTAGTCTCTTCATACAATTTTGACTACACCGTTCAATTTATATGGGTTAGTTTTACAGTCTCTTTATGAATTTTTGAAGCATCAGTGGTAGTTGCGTAACTGTCAATGGAGGGACAGAAACCCCTCAGATTTCATCGAAAATATCTACATTTGTGTTTCGAAAATGAACAAAATTCTTGCGGGTTTGGAATGACATGAGGGTGAGTAATTAATAACAGATATGCAATTTTTTGGGTGAACTATATCCCTTTAAAAACGATTTAAATGGTAGGCTTGGTTATGTCTGACATTAGAAATAATTATGCCAGTGTACACATTTCTAAAAAAGTAATGTGCAAGTAATTTACTATTAATTATTAAAGAACGAGTAGTAGTGTCTAGACTAATTAAAGAGTTTGTGTAGGGAATGACAGTTTGACATGCGTACCTGTGCACGAGATGTTGATAGGTCTCTCTATGTACTGCTGTCGGACCACCAAACCCGCAGCCTTGGCTTTGGCCTCCTGATCGGTCTGTGTTCTCTCTTTCAAATTCACCGCTGGAGGAATGAAGTAACGCTTCTTCGTGCGGATCGGAACCAACACCGGAACCAACCGCACGTCCAGCAACGACGCGGCGTACTGGGTAATACGAAAGAGGGATTTTAGCAATAAATGAGTATAAATGAAATTAATATTTGATTTTTTTAACAAAAGCTGTTGTTTTACCTTAAAAAAACAAAGAAATAAATCACCTAAACATTTATAACATGCACTGAAGTCTCTAGCTCTCACTCAATGACTATCATTCAGATGCATGTTCACTGAAGTTATACGAGCAGCATTAATTTACACATTCAAATGCATGTGCCCTGTTGGGGTAATATTTGAATAATTTCATACCTTAATATTTTGACATGTTATCGGTTGAAAGGATTTCAACGTCCTACAAATGGATGTCGCCATGTTCTTCCAACACAGATTTCTTCGTGTAACTGAAAAATGGCGAACATGTGCGGCTCTGTCATCAGCGCCCTCCGGTGGAGAGGAGAAGCACTACAGTATCTGACCTCGCTCATTGCTGGATTAAGTTTTTTTCGGACAATTTTACATAGATGTATTTTCAAAGAACACTTTACAGCCGACCAAAGATGTAATATTTTTTTTTAGATACTGAGTATATCTAAAAAAAAAAAAAAAAAAAGATCCACTATAGAAATTTACGATTTTACACATTTTTATTTCCCCATGACATTTTTAAACAAATCTTATTTCCACCTTTTTCATGACTGATTTTAATAAGATACCAGCTAATTTGAAAGCTGGAACACAGATGAATCACTTGTAATTTGTAATACTATTATAAATGCTAAAGGTTCCTCTTGCACCAGATGTGATTTCCTTTATTGCCTATAGTTTTTGTTGCTTCGGCAAAAATCTTACGAAAATCTTGTGAAATCAGACTCTGTGACACTATAATTGATGTTTGAAATCTGCTATTCAAACTGCACTCTGCATGTTGCACAGTGAACACAAGCTCCCAACATAAAATCTGTGCAAATATAGGTGAACTTACATCATCACATCTGTGCTTCAGTGACCAAAACTGAGCATTTGAAATGCTGACAAAATCAAAGTCCTCGTCTTTCCTCCCATTGTACCTGCAGCACATGATTTGAACTCATTATTTACATTTATATTCATAACTGATATGTTTTTGAAACACTCATTTGAACTGTGTGAATGTCTATGGCATGTACATTTAAGGAATACATGTTCATTTGTGTATCGTTTACAAAATGCACAAAAACATAAGAGCATGAAGAGTCATACCCCACATGTACAAATCCAACATAGCATTCCAACAATACAGCTGTGCCCGTATTTTTTCTCATCTTCTTTAATGAACATCAATTGTATTTTCAAACAAAAGCACATTTCAGGGAAAGATTTAGAGGCTTTGATGATCATGAGCCACATTAGGCGCCACATCAGATAATAAATTCTGTTTAGGGTATAACAAGGGTACCATGCCATCGAACAATAAGGTTGACCAATTTAAGGCCTCCAAGTTTGAAACCAGGTTAAATCATGATTTTTTTTTTTTTTTGAGGGGGGAGGGGGGTTATTTCAACCACAGTAAAATAATCATTAAATAGATCTTATAAAAGGTTTCTCTAACAGCTTTGCATTATCATGGCAGATGCTAATGATATTTCAGACTTAATTTATCTTCCATCGAGTTGATTTCTCTCATAGGTATAAACCACTGGAAGTGCTGAAGAACAGATGACAGTGACGTACAGGAGACAAGGGCAAAGACATATGTATACATAATCACATTTCAGATTAATTGAAGGTCTCAGAACTAATGCTCGCAGTTTACAATATAAACACAGTACCATGCTTATGCGTCTTCAGTCGTAACCGTTACTAACGATGGGATTCAGAGCCGTTACCATAGAGTCCGTTCAGTTACCAGTGCATCCCGACCTTTAACCTCCATTCTGCCCAGTCACGCCGCAGAGGATTCTGGGTAAAATGCGTATATAGCCATTACTAATAAAACCGAAGGAGGAGATCGTCATTTGTACAGAACAAAAGAAAACACAAACAAACAAACTTAAAATTGAGCATATCAACATCATGCTTGATATATATATTTTTTTTTTTACCGGTAAATGCAAGGAAAGAGAGAGATGATTGCGTTATAATACCACTGCATTAAGAGGAGTGCCATACTGAGGGAACGATGTGTTGACATGCATTACCAGCTTATAAAATAACATGGAGAATCTCTTGCGTTTCAGTCACAGCTCTGCTCGAGTGCACTTGCGCCTCCCACTGGCAGAACGGGGAACTACGTCACACTCAAGCGTGAATAACGGTCTTGTTTCCTAGTTTCACTTCTCTTTATTGACTCTTGGGTAATTCTTAAGATGGATTTGCAGTTTTGAAATCATTTCTGTTTTTGCTGAAGATAGCCAGATGATGCTCATTTTGGAGTGAGTGAGCAGGTCAGGGAGGGGTCAAAGTTCAGAGGTCAGACAGGGGGCGCTTTCCGCTGCAGGAGATAGTGGTGGATGTCATCTGCGTCTCTCTTGAGCCAGGCAGCGTTCAGGAGAATGTTTTCGCAGCACTGCTGTACCGTGCGCTCGGCCGCCGGTGCGTGATGACTTTCGAAGAAACTCTGAAAACAGAAAAACAACCAGCGTTTCTGTGAAGAACAGCAACCTGCAGTGGTTCTCAGTCTCTTTTTAAACATAATCCTCAAATTATCTGCATCTTTAACAGGATATCTATTGCATCATGTAAAACTAATCAAATATCTTTCTGTGACAAGTTTTGTTTGATATGTTACAGTAGCTCGTCATACATTTCTTGAAAATAAATCCAATTTAAATAATAGGGTGACATTCATTCATTCATTTTTATATGAAATTCAAAACAGTCCCTCCATCAAACTTTTTAAAATATTTTTGAAAGAAGTCTGTAATATTATATAATATAATATAAAAAAAATATAATATAAAAAAATAAAATGTAATTTATTCCTGTGATGTCAAAGCTAATTTTTTTAGCAACCATTATTTTCATGAACGTTCAGAAATCATTCTAATATGCAGATTTGCCAAATGAAAAGTTTTACTTTTACCCAAGTGTAATATTTAGAGCACAAAATAACCAGAAAAGCATTTCTCTCTCTCAAATATATATATATATATATATATATATATATATATATATATTAGGGCTGTCAAACGATTAATAACATCCAAAATAAAAGTTTGTGTTTACATAATATATGTGGGTGCACTGTGTATAATTATTTTGTGTGTATATATATATATATATATATATACACACACACACACACACACACACGCACACACGCACACACGCATGTATATTTAAGAAAAAAAATATTATTTATATATAAAATATTTATATATAATATAAATTATATATAAATCTATATACAGCACATACATGAAAATATTTCTTAAATATATACAAGCATGTTTGTGTATTTATATTTCTAAAATAATTATACACATTGCACCCACATATATTATATAAACTTTTATTTTGGATGCGATTAATCGCGATTAATCGTTTGACAGCCCTAATATATATATATATATATACACACACACACACACATATATATATATAAAATCTCTATAATATCTTTTTTTAGGCCAAAATATGACCTAAAATATTTAATTGACAGGTTTGGTGCGATTCAGACAATGAAACTTTAAAAATGTGAACATTTTTAAAATGTAAATAAATGCTATTTCATTTTATATTTTGTTGTTATATAATTGGGTTTAATAATTAAGTGATACTCAGTTTATGTTATTGTATATACATTTTTATATCTTATTTATATCTTATTTAAATAGATTATATTAACAGATAACGGAACAATTTGCTTGCATAGTAAGCCACTTTTACTCTTCCCAAAAGCAAAATCCAGTCAAATGAAATAAAATTTCCAAGCAGAACATAACTAGAAAATCGTGTATTACAGAAATTTCCATTCACTTTGGACAAAATTATCTGTAGAATGCAAAAAAAAAAAAAGGTTTTGCAAGAGACATGAGAAAGCACATGATGCTCACCTTAACTTCAGCAGCCATTTTATCTATTGCAAACCCATCCACCGTCAGCTGCAGTGAAGAATCAAAAACAACGCATCAACACAGCATATATATACGTATATACACATAGTGATTACACACAATCAAATTAGATTTGGCACAGTATTTCTCAACTTAATTTACTTTAGCTCATTTTATCTGTGCTTTCATCTCTACTTGTGTACTGCACTTGTTTCACCTTGATGAGTCTTGATATGAGAAAGCCGCCCTGGTAACGGTTATGAAGCTCTTCCCAGTTGTCCTTAACAAATTTCCATGCAGCTTTGCGCCCCTGTTTGCTGCTTCCAGCTACGCCCCCGATTACAGACACAGTGTCCTGGGGACGAACCTCCTCCTAAAAATACCACAGCCAGAATCAGTGTCACTGTTCACACCGTCACTGGAGATTTTTAATTCCTACAGATTCAGATTAGAGCTCAGAGAATGAACGTGTCAGATTGGATTTCTTGTGAGAATGTTAATTTAAAGATGAGAGAGAGATGAAAATGGCGATTTATTGATCTCCTGGGGAATTTAAAAGAAATCTTTAAACATTAAACATTAATACAACATTATTAAAGATAAATATACAATTATGTCAAAATCCCCATCTTGTGGAGTACACAAACACAGTCGGTTATGTCTTAAATGAACATAAACAGTTGGGAAAAAACTTGATGTGTATCAGTATATTCATTCTTAAAGTGACAGCAGCTTTATAAACCTGTCTGTGTCAATGTCAATCAAACAACAAAAAACAAAGAGAAAATTACTCACTGCCCTTAACTATAACTTTTGTATCTATATTTAATTCATATAATTTATTTCACAGAAGACTATTCACTGTTTTACTTTTACATTTGATTATTCAATTTATGTAGTATTTATTTTATGCTAAATAAGTCTACTGTACCAAAAAGTTTAATTTGTATCTTTGTTCTATTATATTCTTCCACTTGTTTGTATTATTTGTTCTTATTTTTAACAGCTAAAATAAAAAAATAGCTATAATCATGATATTGTGGAAGCTTGTTTTCACCACAGAATAAAAAAACATTTGCAACTTTTTCTCTCACAATTCCTTTTTTTCTTATATATAAAGTCGTAATTCCGAGTTATAAAGTCAAACGGAAACAAGCTTCCATTTGATATATCATTGTGAAGTAAGATTTTGCATATCACCCACCCTTATTGTCAGGTTTGTCAGGATTCACCCAAAAGGACATGACTAATGTCGCCTGTCATTCCATTTATCTGTTCAAACATTTCACACTCTTGCAAAGCGTGTTTCTGCTGCTTTCAAATTTTTCCACAGTCTGACCTATTTTCTACAGTAAGTGTGTGGGCATTCACGTACCGACAGGGCAAAGTTAAGCACTCTCTGGATGAGGTCAGGAGCGGGAATGGCTCCCAGCACTCTCTCGATGCGGTTCTTTTCCTCCTGCATGTCTGCCTGCTTATGAAGCTGAAAACAGAAAATGAAAGATACCATTTATTTGTTTGCACCTTTAACGCTGTAACCAATGTTTAGACACGTGTAAATTGTCACCTTGAGCATGGTGTCAAGCGTTGTGCTGTCTCCGTGCTTCAGAACTGTCAGGTACACCTAAAAATATGAAGAAAAAAACCCACCTTTGTTTACAGGAACATGTTGAAATTAAACGATGGTGGTTATTATGGTAATAAAAATAATTTATTTCAGTCAGAGAACAGGCAGTACAAATAAAAACCGAGGGCGTCTGCTCAATTCAGAGTGCGCCGAACGAGTCACAGCACAGATCAGCAGCAGGACTCAAATTTTATTTATCATGTGACGAGAGTGAGGCGAGCTGACTGACAAGATGATGACAGAAATTTTCTACATTTAGTTTTAAAGAGGTTTCAAAACTAAAATGTAAAAGTGCCTATTTGGCAATATTTTTATAGCTAAACCCAATGCTAATCAGATCATTGAACTTTTTGTTGTTGTGTTTTTGCATTTAAGAATGAAAATGAACCCACAATTCAAGCAATTTCCTCCCCATAATCGCTGTAATTCTAAAGCGAAGGTAAAAAGCGCACGACCGCATGGGCATGTGGACTCACGCGGAAGACCAGCACCCGACATTTTTTAAAAAGCCGTGTAAACACACAGATTATAGCCTATCGATCTATTTACTCCACAAACTCTATGAACATGGAAAACATAGATGGACCTCTTAACTTCATGCTGAGGAGAAAATCCAATGCAATGTTGAGGAGACCAAGAGAAACATTATACAGTAGTCAACATTTAAAGGGGATCAAAAAAGTTCATCAAAGTTGGAAATACACTCATTTTACAACACCCCCAGAGTTAAACTGGGTGAGTTTTACCTTTTTTGAATTCATTCAGCCGATCTCCGGTTCTGGCGGTACCACTTTTAGCATAGCTTAGCATACATCATTGAAGTGCAGCAGGTGTAATGTTATGACGCAGCGTCTGAAAATAGTGCCCAGCTTCCAATGTGACCGGGACTAAGTTTGTGTAGTCATCGCGCCTGCTGCACTCATGGTTCAGCAGTAAAGTTTCCTGATTATTACGCAGGAATGAGAGTATAGTTCCCTGCATATCAGCCAAGAAAATCACAACTTTACATTTTCCGTCTGTCTTAGTGCAGTCTTAGATGTAACTATAGAAGAGTCAAGTTTTAAATAGGAAAAAGATCTAAACAATTTGGTAATTTTTTTGGGAGAAATGCTAATGGTCTTGTGCACTTCAATGATGTATGCTAAGCTATGCTAAAAGTGGTACCGCCAGAACCGGAGATCGCCTGAATGAATTAAAAAATGTAAAACTCAACAGTTTAACTCTAGCGGAGTTGTAAAATGAGCGTATTTCCAAAAAAAGTGGAGTATCCCTTTAGTAATATGTTAGACAGACCGTAAACAGAGCCCGTCTAACAGAGAGCCTTGGCTATAAGCCCCGTTGTGTATTATCTTGGTTGCAGTTCCATTAGAATTCCACTGGAGGTGATCGCGGGCGAGTGCAGAATGAATGGGAGTCTATGGGGCTAAACGGCTAAATGTGTCTCTTTCACCTGCTTGTCGTTAAATCAAAATAGATTTTATTGTAGATTCCTCAAGTTCAATATAGATTATAGGCCAAAAGTCGAATGAATGAGTAGACAGGAGCCATCTTAGAAAATAGTCTTGATAAGTCAATTCCCGAAAGCCGTTCATACAGTTCAGAAGTTCGTTGAACTTCATACAGTTCAGAACATTCAGCACGACGTTCAGGGATCGACTTATCGAGACTATTTTCAAAGATGGCTCCTGTCTGTATACACGAAGTGAACCGTCTTTATAAAGTATCTTCTTATTAAACGGTCTGTACACTTACAAAGTTCTCAATGCTTCGTTTTGCATGTATGGAGCCTCATTATGTTACTGTGTTAGTGTGGGGCTATTTTGAGCCTTGTTAGTGGTATAAAACTAGCGATTTCTTTTTATTTAGTAAATGCCCCTATTACTAGCGTTATACGCTGAACAGTTTTTAGAGATAAAACTCTTTACATTCGATTATCATGAAAACAAATCTTAGAGAACGGTTGACTAGGTACCGATGTTTTATTAGACCAAAGGTTCATTTTGCACTGGAGTTCTCCTTTAAGTGCACCATGATGCAAATGTGTCTGTGTAGGGCTGGGCGATATATCGAGTTTGTACGATGTATCGTTATATTTTTTGAAACGATATGGAATGAGGCAATACCGTTTATATCGATACAGTAGTTTGATATGAGCACATCTGAAAAATAGCGGAGGTTGCAGTGTGAGCTGCTGCAGTGAAAGTAGCTAGGCTACGTAGTACAATTTGTCCTAAACATGACACAAGCTTATATTAATTGCGTCAAAATCACTTTGATATAGTTAACAAGTTTAAGGCAGCTTGCCGCCCTGTCAAATGCTCTGACAGACACTGTTGCTGACTGACAGATATACTTGCGCTGTTTAATGCGCTTGAGATGTGGTGCTTTCCTCAGTGCTCAACTTACATTTCACAGGTATATTCTCCATCTGTAAATGTTAGAAAGTAAAGCAAATATGTCCATTTCACAACAAATATGTCCATGTCAGAAGAGGACGAGTTTCTGCAAGTGAATCTCCGCTAAAATTCATGCTTCCTTGAACGAGCGCCGGCATGCGCGTGAATAGTACTACGTAGTACGCAATAATTCTGACTAAAATAAACATATTGCTAAAATATTTGTTGTTGGGGAAAATAAATGTGCCATATGTGGAATTTTAAACCTACAAGTATATATTTTTAATGAAAGTGAAAGTAATTATAATGGGGTAATCAAATGCAGGCTAATATAATAGTTTGTGCTTTTGTTTTTATTTTCATTTTTAGTTTAGCCTTTAGTCAATATAAAAACAAAAGCTTTTTGCACATAATATATTGCATAGCCTATATTATATTTGTTTCCATATCCTTCAATATCAACATTGTTTGTAGGATATCATTGGGCCGAATGTGAATATATATATATATATATATATATATATATTTAAATATAAAGATTTTCTTTATCTAAATAGAAAACGTAGAAAGTACCGAGATATATATCGTATATCGCCATTTGACCAAAAAATATCGAGATATGATTTTTTGGCCATATCGCCCAGCCCTATGTCCGTGTTATAAATGGTAATGCTAGAAGACTTACTGGACTCCTGAGGTCAGCCGACAGAATCTGTTTACCCTCCACATGCTCTTTGAATCTCCGCCGGGCCTCCTCCAGAGTGGCCTTATGCCCCGCTTTACCCAGCTTCCCCAGCACCAGACCTCGCAGCAGGGCGTCCAAATGCCCTGAACAAGAGACGGGAGAGGAGCAACAAACGAAAGAGCACTTCATTTGAATGTCTCATGACAAATGGATGACAACTAATCAACCAAAAAGCATTGAGCTAAAATAAAACAAGATATTTCACGGTAAAAAGGGATTTATGTAGCATGCAAACAAACGTTTATGTGAGAAACAGTGCCGATTCTAGACGAACGTCTAACCTTTGCGCAAGTGCAAATACTTGTGATGCAGAAGTTGTATTGAGAGGATCAATGAGCACATACCAAATGTTTTAACTAGTAATTTTCATACTTATTTTGAAAATTAAATGTACAAAATAAACTCGTCCCTAGAAATTGTGGGAAAAAAAAACATTTAATAGAGACAGTAGCACTACTTTATAATACTTAAAACCGTTAAACTAATATTTAAAATAATATAATCTTTATGTTTCCACATTATTTGGACCCTAATAATCTGATTGTAATTGGACTGGTGGAACAGTTGGAATAAAAAAACTAAAAAAATCTAAATTATTGGCCAAATCCAATTTAAATTTCATTCGGATTGTAAGGGGTGGTTTAAACCTGTTCTAATCCGTTTGATAGGACACGTAAACACTTGATCGGGTTGAACAGTGAAACTGGAAAGCAGTGACGTAGAAATAGCGTATTGACGTGTGCAAAGAGCTGTTAAATAAAGTGTCATAAATAACTGTCGTGTCATTTTAAAATTCCCCTTCCACTCGTCGTCTGTGAAGTGCAGCAGGACAACATCCCTACAGTTCTAGTTTCGGACTGTCATCCCCAGACAACCACATTTGTTATGAGTGAGGGAAGGGGTGTTTTTACTGCTTGATAAATATAGGCAGCACAGCGCAATGGTTCATGTGCTTGTTTCCTAATTAGGATCCGAAATATATAAATATCAAGTCTGCTCAAGTCTGATCAAAGTTAATGGGCTCAAAAGCTTCAAATTATCTTCTTTATATATTCCACAGAAGAACGTAAATCAAACAGGGTTGGAATGACAGTGAGTAAATTATGACCGTTTGGATTTTTGGGTGAACTATCTCTATGAATTTTGAGTTCTGGCTCTCACCCTCTCCGGCTCTGCTGTCCCACCCCAGCTTCATGCCGATAGGGGTGAAGAGATATCGGATGAACTCCTGGATGTCCTCGTGGAAGTCAGTGTGTGAGAGCAGAGAGGACAGAACACCCAGATTACAGCTCAGGTCACTCCACACCGTGTAGTTTGGCTCATTCACAAATGCTTCCATCACCTTCAACACCTCCACAGTACTGATCATACCTGCTCGAGCCTGAGGGCATGACAGAGAGAGACACAGCACAACAACACTATTAAAAACAGAAGGTGATAACAGACGGAGAGGAGAGGCGGAAATGAATAATGATATTGTTGAAATTGCTTTTCTCAAGAAACCTTGCAGCAACACTGAACACAAAGATAGCGACACTGAAAAAAGAACTGTAGCCTATAAAAGAGCTCAGTGAAACACTGATAAATCAATAAAGCACCAAGACAAGCACATAATATACTTCATAATTAGTTATATTTTTAAAAATGTTATGCAGTACATTTAATTGGATTTTTGGTGCTATTTAAAAATCAACTGAAATGGGCCAATGGATATTAAAAATATTTGCACCGTACAGTATCTGATTCAGCTTAACACAAAAATTCAACTTTTCTCAGCAATCATGTAACACTTTTTTTTTTTGGTGGGGGTGATGTTACAAAACTCACACGATTTGATTTTTAATTTATAATGTATTAGTCAGACCTGGAGGCTTGAAAGCACCTGACTTCCATAAGACTGTGTAACTTGACTCTTCACCATAAATACTTGAAAACTGACTCAAGGTGGAGACCTGAAACTGTACTCTGACTTGCAAACCAATGATTCAGGCTCATGTGTGGTGTCTCACCAGAGAGAAGAGGTCGTTTTGCAAACCCAGGCGGTCCACAGGCAGCAGTGTGAGGTCTCGGATACCAGGCAGAAGACTCTCCAGCATGGCTGAGCTGTACTGGATCCTGTAGAATCCTACGGTACCTGGATTAATCTGCCCATGGAACAAAACAAACAAAGTTTGGTCATATAGATTGCATACATGCTGTTGTTTTACAGGGTTCCTCCTATATGTTTTTCCAGACCATATTTAAAAAAATGATTCATGCAGCATTATTTGGTATATAGTACAATCATCTGTAAATAAATATTTTTACAAGTATACGTTTTTTTTTCCCCTCATTGGTTTCGTCAAAGTGATAGCATTCGCTGGAATGATGAGAAGAACCTAAAACACTTTTTAACCAGCATATTTCACCTCTGACACATCAGTTTGACGATGTAATTGTGGTTTGATGTTGCACGACCACCAAACAGGAAAGTAGTACAGTCTGAATTAAATGATTTTTTGCTTCTTTATCTGTTGCTGGTTTACATTCTTTAGTGAAGTTCAAAAGAGACACCCTTATGGTAAAGGATCACTAAATAATCACTAGATTTTGTCATGAATTCACTCTGCTTATAAATTTATATTTAGATATTCTTACTTTTATATTTTAGAAACCTAAAAAGGGTAAATAGTGTGTGGGAAAAAATTTCCAGACTGTTTTGTTTTTACATACTTTTCCAGACCTGGTAATTGGGGTGGGCGATATGACCAAAATCATGATACGAGTAATTTTATTTCACAATAATGAGATAGATCATGATACAGTTATTTTTGCTTTGAATAAGGATATGATTTCAAAATGTTTGATACCTTTGAAATTGCATAATGTTCTGTTCAAGTTCAATATAATAATAAAAAAACAATACTAAAAGGCTAAAAAACCTCTCAAGCTTAGCTAACTGAAGACCAGTAAACTGATAAAGAGCAAAGAAAAGAAAACACTACAATAGAACAAAGACAAAAATGAAATAGAAATACCTGAAAAACTTCAAGCACTAGAAATACTACATAAAATGTATGAAGTAATCGAACGCATCATAAAACAATGCATTGTCTTTACGGTGTAAATTGAATATACATTTATTCTTATTATAGTTACAAAAGTGATTCAGAGCAGTGAGAGATTCTCTCTCTTTTTAAAGAAAAATAATAATAATATTAATAATGACAGCAGGTAAATTTGGATGCTGTCACTTTAAGACAAACATGGATCCAATATACTTGTGTGTTTTCTTTCTCAACTGTTCAATTTCACTAAGACATAAATTACTATGTTTATTTGCAAATACATGGTGACTTTGACACATAGGTGTGTGTATTTAATTGCGCTTCACCTGTTTTTAAACCGCAAAGCTAAAACACACATGCAAGCGATAAACGTGACCTCACAGCACAGCAACATTACATGAGCATAACTGTGACAGAGATGATAGTCCAAAATCCCTTCCAGTTGACAAATTTCTACTGGTATAATTGCCCACCCCTACCTGGCAATTACTTAAATCTAATTCCATACTTCCATCCAAACCGCATAGGAACCTTGAATTTAGTTTTATATTCCCTTTTCCAACCTCTCTGATCCCCATAATATGACCCCTTTTTATACATGTTCATGAGATGGGTTGTAAATCTTTGAGTCATCCCAATTTTCAGAGATCATTGATATTTGAAGTATAAATAGCCTTTTATATAAAATACATAAAACACAGCAATCTGACCTTGACCCACTGGTCAGGTGCAACGTTGGTGACATTAACTGTGGTTTCAGGCTGGTCCAACAGAACCTTCATCTTAGTGCAGCTTGGGTCCTCACTGGTGCAGATACTGATGGGAACCATCCAATTGGGGCAGTCCTCTTCTAGCACACGGAAATTAGGGTATAACAGAGTCAGAAAAAGACAGATAAATAAATTGTTAAAAAGTCAGCGGGTTCAGTGCCTAGTTTAACTGCTCTCTTTTTTTGGCACGTACCATTACGTGGTCCACTAGCACAGAACTTCTTCTGAGACATTTTCAGAACACGGTCACTGCCATGCTGGAAAGAAAAAAAAGCAATTATTTCAGCTCTGATTACATCTTGTATTGCTAAGACAACAGTTGTTATTACCAGATGCTCCCTGAGAAGCTCATAGTCCATCTCAGCAAGACTTCTCAAATACCCCGAGGGTTATTTAAATTGTATTTGAAAACTTTAGGGGAAAGAACATCCAGAGAAATTTGAAAGAAAAGCAATCCCACTGTGCTGGATGATGACAAAACAAAAATGAGAGTGGGTCTGTAAATGTTACCTGCTCTTGATCCACTACTATAATAGGGAAGCCCATTTGTTTGGTCCAGGAATTCATCACTGCGGCAATAGGCTTCCCGCTTGCTTGCTCCAAACACTCCCATAGGTGCTCTGGAATAGAAAAAGAGAAGGAGAGAACCCTTTCATTTCTGACCACACAACAATTAACAAAGCATAATAACAACACTGGTGCCAGATCACACACCCACTTCTCTCCCGCCAAATACTATGCTGTGTCAGAATTACAATGTAACAGCATGTTATTACTACAGCTGTAATTTCTGTTGTTTGGATCAGATCATGCACCCCAAGGGAATGCTTAATCACTTCCTTATGATACATTTTCCTATTACACGGAGTACACGGAGCACAAGTGAAAATTAATGACTAATTAAAATGTATAAAGTTTGCAAATATCATAAGGTACAGACAAAAGTCAATCTCAAACTTAATGTTAGAAATATCATCCAAATTCTATGCAGTGAAACTCCCTCAATAACTTTTAAGCTTTCTACAGTTCAAGATAAAACTGTTAGGACTGCCTTGATTATGAAATAATGAGTGGCTAATGAGTAATTATCATACAAATAACTATGATTTAAGACTTTATTGAGTTATGTATCATGCAAATACAGCGCAAGCCTTTAAAGCTGCAGTCTGTAACTTTTTTTTTTGTTCAAAACTAAATTTATATAACATACGATTACATTATGAATCCATTTTCCAAACTGTGTTTTTGTCTTATCCTGGATCACTATACGGTACACCTATAATAAGTGTTTATTTATATTCAGGCTATTTTAAACTGGTATGGGTCGTACCATCACCAGCGTGACTCGTGATAAACAAAATGAGAGAAGTAGCTCCGGCTACTTCTACAAGACGCACGCAGTTTACAGCACCAAAAGTTACAGACCACAGCTTTAAGAAGTCATTTATTCCTATTTAGAGTAGCTATGAAACAGAAGTAGTGACAGATCTTTTCTTCCCTATTGTGACATGCATCCTTTCTTTCTTTTTTTTCATTGAACACACTTATTAAAAAAAAAAAAAAAAAAAACAATTTACAAAATCTCTCGTTGGGAGACTCATGTGCATAACATAAACAGTTACATTGAACAAAATTCAATAAACAAAATAAAAACAAATAAACCTAAAATTAAATCAATTAAGCAAAGGCATTTCAGTCTTGTGACGTGCATCTGAGTGTAACAGAATATCCAAAGAGAAAAAAAATTAAGTTGGGACTTGGTTATATACATTAGATCAAACAATTGTGATTTGTTTTTATTTTTAACCACAATGCAGCTTCTTTGGCAGTTTTCATGGATAAAACTCAGCTTGAATAATTTCAATTTTTAATAGATAAGATATTTATGTTCTAAAAATTCCAGAACTAAATTTGGATTTTAAATAATTGTTAACAGGTGATGTGTTATGTAATAATCTTAACAGGCCTAAAATCTGCTATAAAAGATCCTGATTTGGGTTTAACAAGGTCATTTGGCTGTTCAGTCATATCAAGATAAAAATTAAAGCTTAATTCACAAATATTATCACAAGTTAACTTACCAGTAGATGCATTTTTGTGCTGAAACTTCAAAAGGTAAGCATTCATTCCCTTTCTAAAATCCTAGAAAAAAAAAATCATTTAATCAAATATCATTCAAACCAAAGCTTTAAAGATAACTGCAAAAAAAAAAAGTGAAATGAATCCAAGGGTGTTTACACTTGCAGTTTGGTTCTCTTAGTTCTTTAGGTCCAGAACAAAAAAGAAAATTATTAATTTAGACCTGGTCATTTTTAACACTGAACCTAAAGATACAAAACATTAAACAGCTTCTATGGAGTATATTTTGCTACGGAACAACCAAAACAATGCTATGTGCCGGGCTAAAGCGCTTGTTGTTAGTGCGCACATATGAAGACATTTTTACCAGATGAGAAGTCAGAAAGAGCTTATAAAATATGTAAATGAGTCAAAACAGTGGAAGGAATTCCTCATATACAAATGAGGTTCCAATGCTTTTACCAAACAGTAACAGGCAACATATTTCCAATGACGAGAAGAACCAGGTATCCTAGAGCATTCTGTTCTTTTTGGGACCGCATCTTGTAACATCACGTTCTATTTTTGTTTTGTTTAGATGTCATTGTTCAGTTTTGTGCTCATTTTCCAGTCGAACCATCTATTCAAATCAATCGCACTAACAGCATTCGCACATTTTAATCAAACCAAGTGTGCCAAGTGTGAACACAGTGTCAGAGTCCGTCAGTGTTAAAGGGATACTTCAATGTGTATTTAAAACGGGTCATTTATGTAGAAGAAATGTGAAATTATTTCTGAATTTGGTGCTTTCTAGAGTGAGAAAAGCCAGAAAATGTATTTTTGGCTTATCGGTGAAAGAACAACAACTCCCAGAATGCACTTGCTTCGCTGCCCTAGGAGGCCACGCCTACCGGTAACAGAGCGCAGTAGTTAAACAACAAGTCTAGGCTAATAGTGAGTCTCTGTGATGAGTCTGCCCGGGATTTCGAGATCACCCAAAATGTCTGGGATTCGGATTTTAGGATTCGGATTCGGATCTCAGGGGGATATGAGGATGGAAAGCATGGTAATTTGAAAACACCATAGGTTTCCTACTAACACAAAGCTTGAACTGGAACTATGGTTGCAACAACTAACAAAAGTCATCTGTCAGATTACAAATGCTTAAAGATCTTAGACTCTAGCACAATAGACAGATAAGCAACATGTCTTTCCATACATCCTCTTGGGGGAGTCACATCGACCACCTGTCTGACAGATTTACACTGAGTGTCTCTCTGAAGCTGGCCAAAAGCGTGACTCTCACCTCATCGCCAATGTAGTTATGCAGCATGCGAATGACAGACGCCCCTTTGCTGTACGATATGGCATCGAATATTTCGTCCACTTCTGAAGGGTGTCCAACATCAACCTATGATTCAAAAGCAACACACACACGCGCTGAAACATGACTCGGAGATCAATATTTCATTAGGCTAAATCTGGGTGTGGAATTTAAAGGCTCTAAGAGATATGGCTGAGTAGACAGACAGACTGACAAACAAAGTGCAAATCAAAACTTCCTGCTGTTCACACAAGCACTTAAAAGCAACAAACACCAGAGACACACACTGGGACAGCTTGGGGTTATGGGGGTGACACTCATCTCATGCAGACCTCAATAGGGTGGCTGTTATCTAACGCATCCAAGTCCAGAGCCCTGGTGTAGTCCGCAGAAACAAACTGGGTCCAGATGTCGTACTCAGGGAAACAGTGGTCTACACAAAGGTACTCGATCCAAGATGCAAAGCCTTCGTTAAGCCACAAATGAGTCCACCATTCCTGCAGTAAGAGACATATTCTCAACAACCTGAATAATAGTTATATTCAAATACCAGTGTGACCTACAAAAACCGTATGTAGCATGAAGCTACCACATTGAACATTTGAACACACTCACCATGGTAACCAGGTTCCCAAACCACTGATGTGCAAGTTCATGGCCGACTACAAGGGCGACCCACTGCCGGGACGACGCACACGAGTTCTTTGGGTCAATCAGCAGGGCTGTCTCCCTGCAAGGGGACAATTACAACATTTTCAAATAAAAAATGCATAAGAACGAAACACAACATAATGCATCTCATACTGTTGAGGTATGTTGGGAATTAACATGCTACCAAGAAAGATGAAATATTAATGAAGCTCTCTTGAATAGCTGCTTTCAAAAGGCACAAGGTTCTGTTTTCATGATGATTTATGAAGTCTCTGGTTTGCTATTCGTTTCCTTTAAAACTTAAAATCACCTGTAAGTAACAAGGCCCCAGTTTTCCATGGCACCTACAGGACAAGAGGAATCCAAAAGTTAAAACAAGTTAAACATCATAATAGACAAAGATCTATTACAACAGATGTTTCATTTATAATGTAAATTATACAAACCAGCAGCAAAATCAGCAATAGCAATTAGATCAATTTTAGGCAACGGATAAGGAACATTGAAATAATCTTTGTAGAACGGAAGGGTCTTTGTAGCAACCTGGGGGAAACAAAGAAAAAAACTTTAACAACCGAACCAAAGTATTATTATAAACACAGCTAGCAGTGTTGTAGTACTCGAGACTCGGACTCGTCTCGGACTCGGTCTCGAGACCATATTTTAATGGTCTTGGTCTTGTCATGGACTCGTGTGCATTTGGACTCGGAATTGACTCGTACTCGAACATTTTTTTTTTTAGGACTCGGACTTATTCCAGAGTCCACTCGAGTTCAATTCAAAATATTTTTCATGATTATTAATGTATGTTAATAAAATATTTCTTTAAATTGATTGACACGCCCAGTGATTGGTGATTTTCTAGTGCACAACTGCGCATGACAAATTGTAATAAAATTACTTTTAACACCACCTACTATGTGGCCTTTTTACCCTAAACTGATCATATTTTTTAAACTCTAAGTAAATTCAGTAAAAAAAAAAAAAAAGGATTTCTCTAAGTAAATAAAAGTAAATTAGGTAATCAACCCTCACTGGTCTCGGTCTCGACTCGGACTCGACCATCTCTGGTCTCGGACTTGACTTGGACTCGACTCTCTCTGGACTCGAGAGAGGTGGTCTCGACTACAACACTGACAGCTAGCATTAAATAATATATTAAATAAATGAATATCTATTTCTCAAACTGCATTATAATGTTGAGATGTTTAAACTTACTTGCATCATTTAAAATTATTTATTTTTTGTTTAGACCATAGAATACTATACAATTGTATTATCAACTATTTATCAGTTATAGATTACAAAAGACACTGTATAACAGATAGATAGTAATGATAATAGTAATATTTTTCAATTAAATGATCATAAGAAGAAACAACAGCATTTGACAGAAATTATGTGCAAAACTCTTTACATTCATTTTTTGTGTCCTGTCTGAATAAAATCATTTCTCTCTCCCTCTTTAAAAAAACAAAACATACTGACTCCAAACGTTCAAACAGTAGTGTATATTTTCCTTCTATTTTAATGAGATGTTTGGAAAAAATAAACCTTAAAAATTTTGATTTTAAATATATTACTTGGTTTGTAAAAATCGGATTTCATCTGGGGGATTCAGACTACAGAAAGCTAAACCGATTTTAATTTGATTAGCGAAAAAAAGCAAACCATCACAGACAGTGGAAACAGCTCTCATACCTCAAGTGCAAATTTCCCTTGCTCTGCTTTTCCGACAGGGGTGTACACACGGACTGTCACACCGTCCGACGACGTACTCTCCACAAAGTCATACTCGCCGATGACAAACGCCACCAGGTAGGTGGACATGATGGGTGTAGTGGCGAACTTCACCTCCACCAGACTGTGATCCTCTGGATATGGCTTTCGTTCAACAACATTCTGCACAGAAAGTGAAACACGATTGAAATGTGTGTGTTCAGTATGGGAACTAGTCTCCCAGAACCACACGTTGAACTAAAAACAGAGCAGACACTTAAATGTAGCATCCATGTCCAACTCAACCAAATGTTTTTTTTATTTTCTTTAAAAAAGTAAAACGACACTGAGGGCCAAGTAATCTAATCGGTGTACAGCCAAACACTGTGTAACACCGGTAACACCAACCACTGCAGTAAGCTTAGTGTGAGCCAAGTGTCATGACTTGCAAGGGTAGGCACAATGCCTCTGGGCCTGGGTTAGATAATACGCAAGTCTGACAGTAATCTGAATAAACCCATTTAGGGACGTTTGTTTCCAGAGGCAAGGATTAAAAAAAGAAAAATGACACATACCATATTCGACAAGGCTACTCTTTCCTTTGGGACGATGAGGGTGATGTCAAAAGTGGCTTTGATAGCTGGTTCGTCCCAGCAAGGGAAAGCTCGACGTGCGTCCGTGGCCTGGAGCGGGTGAGAGACGTCGAGAGAGATGGAGACAGCGAGACAGGAAGAGAGGATTCAGGGTTAGAATGGGCTGCAGTGATACAAACACGAGCAGGATATTTGCATCATGGCATCAAAGACTGAAGATGCACAAAAGCACCCTATTCTGATCTTCTGATCCAGCAGTTTACTTGCCCAGCCAATATTTTCAATTGCCAAGTGATAAAAGTATGCTTTATTTTTATTTTTAGCAATGAGTTTTTTTTATTTTTTCTATAATTATTTACATGTTATTTAATTTTCTGTTAAATAAAAAAAAACTGTTTAGGTTACCAATTTCTCCAAATTAAAAGCTGGAAATTATATACCTGTAATGTAACATAAACAAAACATACTTTTTTTTGGAAAATGATGGCATGTAATGCAAAACTTTACTGATCAAAAAACATATATATATATATATATATATATATATATACACTACCGGTCAAACGTTTTAGATCGGTAAGATTTTTTATGTTTTTAAAAGAAGTCTCTTCTGCTCACCGAGGCTGCAATTGGCTTTATGCCCAGCTGCACTACTTCCTGAACTTCAGTCAGCTTCTTGTTTCCTGTCTGCCATTATTGGCCAAATTGATTAATTCAGGTGTGTCTGATTATTGTTGCCATGACTACTGAGGTCAAGCACACCTGAATTAATCAATTTGGCCAATAATGGCAGACAGGAAACAAGGAGCTGGCTGAAGTTCAGGAAGTAGAGCAGCTGGGCATAAAGCCCATTATTTGATAAAAAATAAATAAAAAACACACAGTAATATTGTGAAATATTATTACATTTAAAACAGTGGGTTTCTATGTGAATATATAGTGAAGTGTAATTTGTTCCTGTTATCAAAGCTGAATTTACAGCATCATTACTCCAGTCTTCAGTGTCACATGATCCTACAGAAATTATTATAATATGATGCTCACGAAACATTTCTGATTATTATCCATGTTGAAAACAGTTTTTTACATTTTTATTTCAGGATTATTTGATGAATAGAAAGTTCAAAAGAACAGAATTGATCTAAAATGGAAAGCTCTTGTAACATTAATCGCTACCATTCAAAAGTTTGGGGTCAGTAAGAATTTATTTTTTATTTTTGGGGGAAAGAAATTAAAAAATACTTTTATTCATCAAGGATGAGTTAAATTGATCAAAAGTTACAGTAAAGACATTTATAATGTTAGAAAAGATTATATTTTAAATAAATGCTGTTATTTTGAACTTTCTATTCATCATAGAATTTTGGGGGAAATATGGTACACGACTGTTTTCAACAATAAAAAAAATTATTGATGTTTTTTGAGCATAAAATCAGCATATTAGAATGATTTCTGAAGGATCATGCGACACTGAAAACTGATGTGTAATCAGCAACAGTAATGATGTTGAAAATTCAGCTTTCAAATGACATTTTAAAATATATTAAAATAGAAAACAGTCATTTTAAATTATCATAATATTTCACAATATTACTGTTTGTCATTTTTTTTTTTTCATCAAATAAAGCAGCCTTGGTGAGCAGAAGAGACTTCGTTTAAAAACATAAACGATCTTACTGATCTAAAACGTTTGACCGGTAGTGTGTGTGTGTGTGTGTGTGTGTGTGTGTGTGTGTATGTATATATATATATATATATATATATATATATATATATATATATATATTTTTTTTTTTTTTACATTTTTACAACATTTTCAAGAAACAAAATGTTTTAGTAAATCAACTTTTTTTTTCTTCATTTAAAAATAAAATACAATTTGCAATAAGCTTGAAATATTACACATGTACAGTTTTGCTGGAAAATGTTGACATTCAATGCAAAACGTTACCGATTGGTTTGTAGTTTAACAAGCCTTTTCATGTGCAATTTTGATAAAAAACCTCTTCTATCTTAGTTAGCTAGATAACACTGTCTTGCAGACAAATCAGTAAAACGTACAAGTTTAGATCAACGAAAACCAAA
Organism: Pimephales promelas; assembly: GCF_016745375.1. The sequence goes on along the minus strand of NW_024121843.1, from coordinate 181,400 downwards.
TGCTTAATCTTGGCAAGCCATTCAAATGCATGCACAAGATCAATGCATGTAAATATTTCAGTGGCAACGCATCACTCAACCAAAGAGGCAAATTACTTTTCCATCAACTCTCTCACACAGGCCCAGAGCCAGCGGGACATGCTTATCATTGAACCCTGATTAAGTTAACTTCAAGCAAAGCTCAAACCAAGAGGCTAAACTTTCAGTTAAACATCCCTCCCACATTAAAATCTATCAAGTATGAATGTAATAATCATGAGTACTTAAATAATGACTATTTTAATGGATTTATAATGCAAGCATTATAATAAAACCAGTAAATACATTAAAATGGTACAATACGCCAGACATACATTACGTAACAGGGGGTCTGAAAAAAGGTTCTCCAATATTTACAGTTTTACTTCAGCATGACTTCATTATAGGCTCCTGTTTAATAATTTGCAGTTTTTCCTCATTTGTAAGTCGCTTAGGACAAAAGCGAATGCGGAATGAATGACTATGTGAATGTGAATTTGTCTTTATCGAGAGACACAGTCAAGAAAGATCTTAGAGGAAAGTGAATGACTGAGCAGGAAGAGTGAGAGAGGGACACGAAAAATGATGAAGCAAACAGTGACAGAGAAAGTGAGCGAGCAAACAAATGAATGAACCGCGTACCCTGATATGAGTTTACCTCAAACTGTGTGACGGCAGCGAAGCGGACTTCCCCCGAAGGAGTTGTGTATTTACTCCTATAGAAGCCTTTCATTTTGTCGTTCAGCTCTCCAACAAAGTCTATTTTCAATGATCCTGACCCTGAAAAACAAGAAGCCTATGATTAAAAACCAAAACAAAAGGCACAAAAAACAGAAGGACAGAGCAAGAAAGGCCATTCATCTTTGAAGCCGCTTTCATGTGTCAATAAACCCACTAATATAGCAACTCATTACACAGAGGCTGTGGACATGACAGCAGAAGGCTTCTTCCAGGCAACAATATGAGTTCTTTACCATTTTGCAGAGTGCTGGGGAAACACAGGGTAACCTTCTCGTCCTCGTTCTGATAGTTAAATCCTGTAGCGTTAATTTCTAAATGGATGGGGAGAAAATGAGCACAGTTAATCCTAAAAATAAAACAGACTATAAAAAATGTAATGCAGGTCGAACAAGCAATCAGGAAAAAAGTCGAGCAAATACATCACTAAATGTGGATTACAGTTGAGTTGCACTCACCTTCCCCCCCTTCAGGCACAAAAGAAGCAGTAATTATGTCTATATCAGCACAGTTCATCACAATCTGGTTTGTCCCTTGCGTAACCTGTCAAGAACAATGACATACAGTTCGGTTTTAATGTTCATACGGGTCCAGTACTTTCATGATCCTCAGTTTTCAGTATTTGGTGTGTGGTTTCTTTTCTAATAACACTTCAATGCCTTTTGCAAGCATTGTGAAACTTCTTTTGTTTCATACTGTATCAGATAACAGTCATAAAAAAAAGGAAACAATCTCACGTCACTTACATACAATCAGTGCAAGAAAATTCTTCCTGGTTTGGTAAATACTAAGCCTGGGTCTTTCTCTGACACAGAAAGAGAAGTTCAACTCACATTTTAAAATGATGTAGTATATAAGTTTGTGGTGAGATTTTTTTTAAAACAAATACTTTCTATTCAGTGAGAATGCATTAAATTGATCAAGCATCATTTACAACGCGACAAATTATTTCAATTTCAAATAAATGCTGTTCTTTTGAACTTTCTATTAATCAACCTTGATGAATCGATCACAGACAGTTTCTACAAACTTCTTCAACAATGATAATAATAAGAAATGCTTCTTGTGCACCAAATCAGCATATTCGTATAATTAGAATGATCACTTGACACTTTTCCATTACAGTAATAAACTACTTTTTAAAAATTGTAATAATATTTCACAATATTACTGTTTTTTCCATCAAATAAATGCTGCCTTGGTGAGACTTCTTTCAAAAAACATTCAAAAGGAAACAACTGCGAGGAACTATGTTGGGATCGTCTACTTCGCTCATATCATGGTGCATTCGATTTCACTCTTCTCGTTTAGCTGTAGGAAATCTCCAGGAGAACAAGCAAATACAGAGCAGCACATGGAAAAAGAACCGCCTGAATCCTCACGGCTTTTCTGAGGCTCAAGGGCCATCTCCTGCTGCTATGAAATTCTGACGTGCGCATATATAATCAGATTATGAATAAAATGACCAACAGTTTGCATGGCCTCTTATGTTGCAATAGGCCGTTTAAGACTGCATTTATTGCATAATGCTGAAGTGAAACTTTCCCGGGACGATCAATAGCTTTTAGGCTCTCATGTCCATAAGCTAGCTTTTACAGACAAAGAGACACAATACATCCCAGAATCTATTTTAATTATTCCACAACTATTCAAACTTCATTTACGTTGAATTGGATTCTACATAAAGATACGCATTGTGTTTAGAGGCTTGAAGATGCCAAGGAAAAGCTTTAGAGGGCACATGTGGCTTGTTGAAGCTGGATGTTACTTGGATGCAATGAGTGCACTGGCTACGTCACAAAAGGCCGCCACTAGCAGTACACTGTTTTAATGGTGTTTGTTTATCAACGTGAGCCATATCGGTCCACAATGACAGTAATGTGTTTGCCATTATGGGAGACGTAGTTAATCTCATGCTCCAATGAGTTTTGCCATCTAGACAAGATCAACTGTAACTGGCGACTTTCACAACACAGCTGCATGAGTGGGATACAACATGACTGAACGTGTGAAGCTGTCAAGTTATAAAAAGGCTCCACAAACAATCTTACGCAAAGGGCAATGATATAGGCCGGACCTCAATTTCATCACATCTGGCCCGCATTTACCTCTACCGTCTTTTCTATTTGTTTACAGTATCAACCACAGTCATTTGCCCAGTAGTAACGGCTGTGATTGTACAAAGATCCACTGCTATGTATATGTGTATGTATATGAGAGATACAGAGAGAGTGAGTCAGTGAGAGACCAACTATTTATGAAAGACATAAAAAAACTAGTAAATAGATCATTTATAATCTTTATCTTATCAGTTTTAACGAACCTCATATTTGGAAGATTTATATGCGTTTATAGTTATTTTATCCCCTGCCACAAAGTCCACCCAGCACCTAAGCATTTCCTCGGGCGCTACACTGTGATTATTGTTAAGCTATAAAGTATCATGTAAACTGTCAGACAGGCTCAAAGTGACTCAGGAGCTTGAAGACAGGACTGATTCGCAGTCTCGGCCATGTACGTGAAACTATAACCTGGGGAAGAGGTTAAATTACGACATTTATGTGTGCATGTACGTGCTTTTTGACAGCAGCTCTGCAGGCTAACGTGGTTAGCAGTGTGGCGCCAGTTAGCGCTTTAGCTTGCGGGGCTACAAACTAACTGCTTAATTCTCTTTATTGTGAGAGTCAGACCTCAGAAGACACCAGGTTTAAGTATTTAGTGACAAATAATGCAATTCAAACATGCTGGAACTTGTCAATATAAAAAACGTGGTGTGTAAAGCCGCTGTCTGGTTCACTAGCAGGTAACGTTAGCTCGTTAGATTAGCAGCAACAACACTATCAGCAATTATTAAAAAAAATTCAAAGTGAAAAACTAGGCTTAGCATTAAAATGGCATGACATTGGGGCCCAGACCAGAGGGGGGCAGAGGGGCTGCATGGCACCACGTTCAACATTACCTCCACGGCTGCCTCCAGTTTGCCCTCGAAGGTGAAGTCGATGAGGTCGGGCTTGAGGCGCAGCCCGTAGTTAACGGGGTAGACGTCAGTGGGCAACCGCACGAAGGGCCTCCGCTCGGGCATGCTGCTGAATAATGTCGATACGCTGGAGACCGAATTAAAACGGACTGTGAATTTGCTTGCTCGGAGAGTCGGAGACACGGGCTTCGCTATTGGAGTCGGATTGCGGGGTAGGGCAAGCCGTATGACTGACAGAGACACCCGACAACTCATGAAAAACAACATACAAACGGTTGGAGATGGTCCTCGCTGTGCCCCGCCCCCTCTTCGGGTAGAGATGTCCGAAGCTTTTGAGTGAATTGGTTAAATTGGCTCACCAAACCGGTCTGAAAGATTCATTCATTAATCGAAATGAACGAGTCGTTAACGAATCGGATTGGTCAAGGCAGCGTTATCAACTTGAACCAAAGTCCCTTTCAACTTCAAGGAAAGTCTGTTCAAAACCTCTGAAGCTTGGGCCATCATGTGCGTCCTTTACAGATTTAAATTCATATATTGCACAGGAAGATCAAAGACTTTTTCCCGTCCATGTGTTTAATTCTGTTCTTCCGTTCTGCTCAGTTCATCAGTGAAAATAGTGACATGAAGACCGATTCATATCCACGAATCGGTTCTCTGAACAGTTCATTTAAACGTTTAAAACGGATTAAGCTAAATTTGCGTCGTGACTTGGCATTTAACATGCTTTATTGTCTAAACTCTACAACACTCAGAAAACAAAACAAAAAAAACAAAACAAAAAAAAAACCCTTTAAACACTTTACAGGCACACATTATATTATTATGTTTTGTAGTGTGGCCAGTTCAATTTCTTGTAGTCAAGGTTCTTCAGCACATGAAGTCATTTAGAATTTATAAATATAATTTGCATTTACACTAAATAAAATTAAATAAATATAAAATTATTTATTCTATCTAGCATATTGGTTTAAAAAATACCAGTTGTAATAATAGGCCTATTTTTATCATAAAAACGGTTAACATTTCTAAACATTTTTATCAAAACATTTAATTATATATTTTTATAATATAATAAAATGTATTTAAAAAAAAATATTTGTAAAATTTCTGCACTTTGAATTTTAAAGGTGCATTGCGCAACTTTTCATGTTAAAAATAGCCGTTTTCTAACCCATACATGCTTAAACAATCGCCTGATGGGCTGAATGATCCCTTCTTTGATCACTGCGATCGCCTCTATAACCCTGTACAGTGAAATATATAAGAGGGATTCGGGCTCGAATCTGAGACTGGGCGTGACGTCATGCGCGTTCACGCTCGCCTGGCTATGTCTGGCAGGTTCGTGTAGCTATTCGCCGCCGTTCTCCGTATCAGAGAAGACAACTCGAGCGACACAACTCTAGTCAGCTTTCCACAAAAGTAGACGATGGATTCAAAGGGGCTGTTTACACCTGGTCACTTCATGTGTCTTCTGTGATCGGATAGCTATTCGATCGTGAAAAGACCAGGGTGTAAATGCCCTCCGAAACGCATTCGAGACGGATTTGAATTCGATCGCTCAAACCACTTGAGGACGTGGTCTGTGCCGTATTCCAGACGAAACTGGACAAGTGTAAATGCATCTGGTTGTTGAAACCAAGCTATATGTCATGATATTAGTCATATATGACGACGCGCATCACCTGAGCAGCTGAGCTGAGCCCCTTCATCAAGCGCCGCAATCTATCGCAAATCAAAGTGAATTAGTGAAAGTAAGTCGCAGACGCTTAACACTACCATCTTCATTAAAAGTAAAGAAATTAAATGATCTTACCATTTCTGTTGCCGATCTCTCTTATTGCTGTCTTTGCTGATTTTGAAATTAGCCGATGATTAATAAAATCCAGCTCATATCTGTTGCTTTCGGTGACGTGCACTTCATTAAATCTGTATATGGCGCGGAAAGAGACCGGCTTGTAGCTCATTACAAACCCCAACGCAAACTCCACGTGAGACAGAAAATAAAACTTCTGTCTGTCCAGTGCCATGCGTCGGAATAAGACGAGAGTCAACACCGGGAAGCTTTCAACAAACGGAGAGATCTCCGGTCGTCTCTAGGGCTCAAACGGGTCATAGCCTATACAAAGTGATAACTGAACGTGTTTCCATAATAATTCAATCATAAGTGGATACAGTAAGCACAGGGAGATAGATGGAAACAAAAACCGAAGTTTTCTACTACCCCCGTTTCCCCCTCTCACACAAGTGTGTAATTTACTCGAATGCCTTTCCTTTCATATATTTTAAATGACTTGCAGATTTATTACTGTATTACCTCATTATGACTGTAACAAAAGATGTGTGCCGCACAGTGTGCGGCTGATGCTCCTTAGTTATGAACAGCTCGTGCAAACGTGCGTATGTGTGTGTGTGTTCCTCCATGAACGCGCACAGCTCTGGTTGCAGTTTCGCTTGTCGCCAGAGGGGGCGTAGTTCTGCAAAAACTCAGAGACTTGCGTTTAGCTCCTTTAAACTATCCTACTTTTTGATCAGTCGAATCCACGACTTGTGTTGTGGTCACAGTTGTTTGGTGAATTTTTACGATTTAAATCAAGTCAATTCAATTTCACACCAGGACAAAAGATTACCCCACGCAGACTTTGCATTGGGTTCAACCATATAGATATAATATGTGTCTGAAACCGCTCACTCGTTCACTCATTCACTAATCCCTATTAATTATGTTTTAGGACTAGGTAAAACAATCCCCTGTTTAAGACCTGAGGTATGAGTGGTGATGATGCATCCATCAGAGTGATTTCCTCGATCAGGTGGGCACCCCCCTTCTCTGGCGTTTCAATGATAGGCCCACGACACCTCCAGAGGGCTCATCGGCAGCACCTGGCGTCCCAGGTGTGCCCCCCTCTGCTTTCAACCCTTAACTGCCACAGGTGGTATTAGGGGCCCAGTTGGAGTCTCCCCTTTTCACCCATATCCATCGGCTTGCTTCTTCTGCTGCGCCTGAGAGGGCTTTGATGGTTTGGCGTATGGGTTTGGCCTCGCACTCCCAGTTCCTTAAGGAGCTTGATGGTTGACTTGCCCACAAAGCCTCTGCAGCCGACTTCCACTGGGCAAACCTTGGCTTTCCACCCGCGTTGCTCAGCATCAGCTGCCAATTCGGTGTACTTGAGTCTCTTGCGCTCAAATGCCTCCTCTACAGCATCTTCCCAGGGAACGGTAAGCTCTATTATGTACACGATGTGGAGTGATGGGGACCAGAGCACAAGGTCTGGTCTTAAGTTTGTTGTAGCAATCTCAGAAGGGAAGTAAAGCCTTTTGTTCAAATCTGCCACCAGTTTCCAGTCTCGAGCCTTTCCAAGCTGGCTGATAATCGTTGTTGTGTAGCCTTTGGCTGTCTTTACTCCTTCTCGAATGAACTCCTTCGCATATGTAGGATGGAATGATGGAGGAGGCAGGGCATTGTTCTTTAGTCGGCTGCACTCCAAGGTGGTTGCTAGGCACTTCAGGACATGGTTGTGCCGCCAGGTATAGCGGCCTTGTGACAAGCTTGTCTTGCATCCAACCAGAATGTGTTTGAGGTTTGCGGGGGATGGACAGAGGGGGCACGTTGGGTCTTTTCCGTACCACTGGTTGAGGTTTGAGGGGGAAGGCTTGTGAGACAGCCTTTGCACACCTCGTTGCCTGCTCGTGCCGTCGCACCTCCTCGACGACCAGCCGTCGCCGCTGAGCTGGAGCTGCTTTATGCCACGATGGTCTGCTCTCTCTAGATCCGAGGCCTCCTCTTCCCTGTTGCACATTGCCAATGATATCTCTGTGCCTGAGGTCTGACTTCGCCTGGTGAGTGGCTTCAGCTGGGTTCCATTTCCTTCCGGTCACCAGGGTAGGAGCTGTTTGGGAAACGCATGGATCACGGGACTCTGTTAGTGTAATTTCCAGCCTTACTTTAGAGCACTTGAACTCTCCAACCATGCTGGAAACAGGAATCTCCAAGATGCCTCTTCCATACAGTCCTATATAGTGTATGGCATTTGAGTGCACTATATCTGCAAGGAGTGAACGAGATGAAGTGAGTGAATTCGGACGCTGACGTTTACACTGTGCGTCGGAGAGTTGGAGCTGTCGCAGTAAAGGCTTCGTCACGCGTACTGATAAAACTCCTTTTATCTTACATTACCTACTTTATAAAATAATATTAACAACAATAACAATCACAATGACTTTATTTTGTAATTATATACCTCCATGCCAGCTTTGTAGTTTCATCGACTGAAATTGTAACTCTCACGTTCACAGATGACGTGTCGTCGAGCGCCCTCCGGCGACCGTTATTATATTCAAATGAATACGCTTCTTAACGACGATTAAAGCCTAGTTCACACTACGTGATTTTAAGCCCGATTTAAGCCCGATTTGCAAATCGTTGAGTCGCCGACAAGTCAGGGTGTTATCGCGTGCAAATCGCGGGCGATTAGCGGACGATTAACGCTCGCCAATCAGTTAGTGTGAAAGAGCCAACAACGCATCAAAGACAGCTCGCAGACAGGTCACCGAGCTCAGAAAAATATCTAGCATGCTAGATATCTCGCGCAGTCGCGCGACTCAATCTCAGTGATGTCATGAGTACAGCCAATCATAGCAACGCATGGGTTGAGGACACCAGGTAAATCTTACTTTTTCTTTTTTGCATTTTTTTTTTCTCAGAGCATATCGTCGAGCAAACAGTGTGCAGCACTAGTTTCTGTCTGACGTCCATATTCGCGTGTTGTGTTCTTCTCTGCAGTTTCGCGTCATTTCTGGTTCGTTTTATTGCGTGGTTTTTCGTTACAAAACATGGTTTCTAGACCAGATAGAATCGTGTTGTTGTCAACTCGTTATTTGTTTGATTATTTTCAGGATTTAGACCGTATTATAGTACTGAAACAGCTCTCATTGAGTCACAAATGATATGCTCTTATCATCCGATCGTGGTTGTATCTCTATGTAGTGCGTTGTTAACTCGTGTAGTGAGTTACCTCCTGTTGTGGATCAATCACGTTGTGTTGTGTGGTGTGAACAGCTAAACAACTTGAACACTCATGATTTCACTGAGAGCAAGTCATGTAGTGTGAACTGCACAGTTCAGCCCGACATTTTAAAATCATGTAGTGTGAACTAGGCATAACGGATATTTTTCAAATCCTCCACTGGATGTAATGTAATCTCTGGTTTAAACTTGCTCGCGCCGCACTTTCATGCGCGCTCAGTTCGTTCCGCATTGGATTGTGGGAAATAGGGCTTCAGCAAGTGTACATCGAATGTACACTCGAATTCAGAGAGGATTGTGGGTAAAAGTAGTGAATGAATGTAGGGAATGATGTCGTTCACCCAGAATTCGGACACCACTACAAAATGGCCGACACCCGATATAGTGCACTATATAGTGGATAGGGAGCGATTTCAGACACAGCTAGAAAGACTGTTCACTCCTAATACTTATGAATGGCTGAAAATCCCGCCTTCAAAGTAAAAGAGCCAATCGCTGATTGGTAAAGTCATTAGGTGTGTTCGACATCGCCTGCGGCTGGATGCAACCGATCGGCGAGAACAGCCGCATGCAGACGGGGAGGAGCTGCAAACGGAGTGAAGTCGGACAATTTCTGGTTCCCGTGGTGACCGCTCACGTGGTGTTTGCATGCTTATACCACAGCTGAAGTGAAATAAATGCAACATTTGCCAAATAAACAGATATTTCAGACACATTTTCATTCAATACTTTACTGCTTCATACAGCATCTGTTTGAACTAGAAAAAGTTCAAAATAAGCCTATAATCAATGACGTGGAATCAACGTGTTTTAATCAGTTTTATTTTGATAAACATGATAAACATGACACAATAACATTGCGATTGCGATTACATGAAAAGAGTGTTTACTGTTATAAAAAAAACTGATTGGTGAGCTTTAGTGGAACTAAAGGTGTGAGACTAAACACGAAACGCACGCGATCGTTGTCATGCGGTGAATCCGGTGAATCGTGGAACAGCTGTGACATCATCAGAGCTCGTGCAGCCGCTCTTGAGAAGCTGCGCTGGCTGAGTCCTCCGGCTACTCTCGTATCGCTCTCGCGGTACTTTGATGGCATATGTCACAGTCACGTGGAGTCAGCGCTGCATCAGTATCTGCAAGTGAAGTCCCACCCACTGATCTGTAATAGGCCTGTAGGGTGAGTGGGTCCCACACCCTTGAATAATAATGAGCTAATGTTTGTAGTCTCTACACATTTTAATGAAATTACTTCCTGCTTATTATGACGCAAAATGACGATTTTTACATCATAATAAGCAGGAAGTAAAACACTTAAATCCTTATTTCTCCCATGTCAGGGGAAAATTAGGGAATAAACCATGACCGTTCAAAAATATGACTGGGTTTCTAAAGATACAAAGCTTAATGCAAATGAGGTGAAGTGACTTTAACACTGCATATGATCGTTGGCTGGTCTTTCCCTTTAACGCTATATTTGAACAAATGAAACAGCATATTGGACAGTCAGAGATTGTGTTGCTGGTTCGAAATATGTTATCTAATTGTGTGTTTGGCAAGCAGTTTTGGACTTGGTCGATACGACTTGGTCTTTACGTTATATGTCATTGTTTACTACTTGTTACAGTTTTGTTATTTTTCTGTGAAACAAAAAAGGAGACTTGTTGAAGAATCATCAACACAAATACATAAAACACATGTTGACCACATAAATCAAGATCCGCATATTTAAAAGTATAGTCTATATCATTGTAATAAAATGTATAAAAAATAATATAAAATTAATTGCCATTTTTAATACATATAGCTATTATAGTTAAAAATGTGAAGATGTTAATGTTATCATTAGGTTAACTTTAGATGATATAACTGTAATAGATCTGAAACTACTGCTTTAAAGTAACCAAATAGGAATAGCAATATTTTGTAAATATTCAAAGAATAAATATGTGTCATGATACAAATGTTTAAATTGTGACTTTGGATTTTGGCATGGAAACACTCAGTCTTTGCAAGTCTTTGTTTTTTCAGGGTTGTTTTTTAAAACTAACTTTAAATCCAGTTGTATTCAGTTTTAATACTTTGATCTTTCTTTTTCTTTAAATAGTTAATAGGGTCTAATGTAAAGTGTCAGTGAAACCTGAATATTACCACACATCTGTAATAGTGATTCGGTCAGGTGTGCAGATATTGGCCCTGCCCATGACATGAGACCAGTGGTGGAGGAAGTACTGAATCTCAGTACTTAAGTAAAAGTAGAAATACCCGGATAAATATTTACTTTAGTAAAAGTAGAAGTAACACAACGACAACCATACTTAAGTAAAAAGTAAAAAGTACTTTATTTTAAATGTACTTTAAGTATTAAAAGTAAAAGTACTTGCATAACAGTTTATTATCTTAATGTCTATTTTCTAATGAAACTTGCTACTTGCTACTTAACCGGGCTTTTACCCCCTCATAACTTGAGACAGGGAAGTTTGAGGATTTAATTCATTACTCTCCACATTAAGTGTGATAGGTAAGAATAAAGTGATCAGTTCATAAAGTTATAATAACATAGACCGTTTCCCGGGAGGTACACATAACGTTACTTACAAAAATAAGTTATCAATGAAATAAATTCAGCAAATAAATGTTGTACTAAAATGTAAATGTTTGACAATAAATATATAACAGTAATAGAATAGCTTTACAGTAAACAGTTTTTTTTTATTTTTTTTTTTTTTTGCAGTACTAGCCTATCTTATATTAATGACGCAAGACCATGTAAACAAACAAAAAAACACAGCCAATGTCCAAAGTTGCAATTAGTTAAGATAACGGACACAGCGCATCAATGATCATCATGTTTGTAGCATGATCCAGGGGATTAAAACGTCCAAAATATATTTCAGGCCTAGTGGAGTTGGTAACTAATAATAGTAGTAAAAGTGTAAACTTGCATACAATGGAAATACTCACTAATGCAAGAAAAAACTACCTAAAAAAACTGTTATCTGAGCTGGTGTCCAGTAACTCCAGTTGGAATTTTCACCCCGATATGGCTGCCGCGCTACCCAAGCGCCATCTAGTGGCCGTTACCAAAAAAGCATCAGAGTTTCGCCTTGGCAGTAAACGAGATTAATTCATGGTGTAATTCTGAACCTCTTGGCTTGCCATAATCCTAACCAAACGAAACATATATTACACACGGTGTGTTTCCTATGCACGTAAAAACTAATTTTCGCGTATGAGTTGCATGATAAACACACTGCGTGCGAGACGCATTTAGTTGATATACTGTATCTATGGCAACCAAACGTCACTGGTGAGACAAACGTGCAACGAATGATTACGTCAGATTACGTTTTGGCAGGGGGAAAACTGATCAGAAAATGTAACGAAAATGTAACAGAAGTTGTAGAAATGTAGCGGAGTACAAAGTATAATAATTGCTGCAAAATGTAACGAAGTAAAAGTAAAAAGTAGGCACTATTTATTGTACTTAAGTAAAGTAAAGATACGTGAAAAATGTACTTAAGTAAAGTAACGAAGTATTTGTACTTCGTTACATTCCACCACTGCATGAGACATGTTTTGTACAAAACATTTTTGTAAAGCTTTAGGCCTATTTATTATCCATCTGAGTCTACAAGACTGCTCTTTTATACTTGTGAGCGCTGTTCTTCAGAAAAGTCTGATTGGCCTCATTTTGGGGAAGGGTATTAATAAAGTGTAAAACAGCGCCTCCATCCGGCCATGGAATGCAGTCAATGAATACTGAATAACATTTCACATATTTTCCAGAGAGAGGCGATAATGCCACTATGGAACTCAATGGGGCCCCACCACAACCGTTTAGTTTCCAACGACAACAACATTCCTAAAAAAATCTTCCTTTATGTTCAACAGAAGAAAGAAAATAGGGTTGGAAACTTGGAACAACATGTAAATGATGACATAATTTTCATTTCCTTTTAACGAGTAAAATGGAAATGCATGTTCATTAATTTAATTCATATAGGCAAGTCAATTTATTTATTTATAAACATTTATTTTTTTTACTTATATCCCAATGAACAGGTACAAACACAAAAGACTGAGTCTCACTGTTTCGCTCAAGCTGCACTGCAGTGTCTATTCACAGGCGCGATCCCACTACTGATCGACACGGGGACTTTGACCTGCTTCGTCTCCGACCTGGGCCGGTTCACCCCTCCTTAGACGACCTGGTGGTCCCGGGCTCCCCCAGAAGCACCATATCGATACCGAACTTAGTGCGGACACCCGATCGACATAGTCCACTGCAGTCCAGAACCCCTGAGCTCAAGCGATCCACCAGCCTCAGCCTCCCAGTAGCTTGGACTACAGGCGCGCGCCACTGCACCCGGCGAGAGCTGTGAGAATCAGCGCTGCTACTGAATCCAGTGGCTCACAGCGCCCTCTAGTGTATGAAGACAAAATACCAGGGAACGATTAGTCAGGGTGAAGTTACATTTCTACAATCTCTTTGGTAGCTATATTGTCAAAGAAACATTCTTCAAAAATGCATTTCCCCCTAAAATTAATGCTTCAATTTAATTTTATTTAGTACAACACACAAGATCAGTTTCAGTTGCCTTTAATAATGCAATATAGCCTAAGTGCAGCCTAATCTTTATCAATTCTCGTTAATTTTAAAAGCCTACATCTGATTATTTTTTAATTAAATCGAGTTTAATCAATTAATCGTTTTCTTTATCAATAGATTTCAGCTGATGTTTAAAGGGGGGGAGGGGGGGGGGTTGTTTGCGATTTAACTTTTTTCATTTTAAATAGTGTGTAATGTTGCTGTTGGTGCACCGTGCATGAACAGTATCTGCAAAGTTGCAGCGCTGAAAGTTCAGTGTAAGCAGAGATATCATCTTTTAAAGAGCACCTATCATGGATTTTTGAAAATGACTATTCATGCAGTGTGGAATATAGCTCTAAGGGAATGAAAACATCTTGCAAAGATTTATATCTGAAAGTGTACCGTATGTAAAGTTATTGTCTTTCAAAAGTGAGAGTCGACTCTGAGTCCATGAAATGAATTGTTTTTGAAACGAGTCATTAGCTGTTACGTCGTGACATAGATACAAAACATTAGCTCATTGGCCGCTCCCAACAACTGAGCGTGCAGACGGGAGTGTAAAATTGAAGTCTAGTCTAGAACACATTGAAAAACTTCAGCTGAATAGCGTCATGGCGAGAAAACGCTGTGTTCTACATTGCAAAGACAGTTCAGCCACTTGTTTTCATTGCCCAGGGACGAGCATGTGAAGAATCAGTGGTTAGAGTTCATATTTGCAACAATACCACAACAGTATAGCCCAAACCTTGTGTTCTCATCATTCATTTTAATGACGAATCATTCAAAAACATATGAATTCAAATGTGGATTCGCAAGCCGGTTGTTCCTGAAGGAGGACTCAGTATCCAGTGTATATGGATCAGGTTCGTCCTCCTCCGAATCACAATCTGTAAGTACTATTAATAATGTTTGCTGTTCTGTTTTCTGTAGCATTGTTGTGTGTGTTGTGTACTCTCCGCGCAGCTTCTAAGCAGGGTAAAGTTAGTTTTGTTTTTGATATTCACCAGACATTAATTGAAAAATGGCAATTACCTCCTAAACGACTAAGCCAAATATAACTTTGCTCTATATAATAAGCACTGTCCCTCAAAAGCCGCCGCAATGTGAGTTTCGCCGGGAAAGCTCGCTCTTGACGGAGACGCGAGTAAGGGACCATGTGGAAAGTGCACTTTTTCAAACACTATATACAATTTTCAACACTTGACAAGCTATAATCCTGGTTATGGGCGTTCCGTTGCCGACAGTCTCTGACTACGGTTTACCAATAACAACTGACTAGGTCATTTGACCAATCCCCGCAGATTCGCGTCACTCAAAGGGGGTGTTTGGGAAAATGAATCGTCGAAGGAATCATTTGGGAGTTGTTGAGCAAATCGGGTAAAAATAAATGCATATTATAAGACAAATAACGTGTTTTTTATCCTTGCATGCACGTTAAACTGTTTTTGGGAACTCCCAAAACAAAAATAGGAACATTTCAAATGCTATGATAGGGGCTCTTTAAAAATCAGGAAGTTTAATGCCTACAAAAACGACTTGATTGGGACTACAGCGCGTTTTAGACGTCATTAACCCATACATTTATATCAACCCTCCCTCCGGAATATGCAAAAAAAAAGGGTATGGCCATATTTCTGCAGCTCGTCGAGTGTGTGTTATGTTCACCAGCTGTCAGGTCTTCTGTGTTCGAGCTTCCCACGGACGCTGTACTTCGTCAACAATGGATATAATTTAATGTATTAGTTCATACATTAATTGTTTTTAATTAAAGCTACACTGTGTAATTTTTACCCCCATCTAGCGGTGAAAAGATATATGACCATCCAGTGACTATTAGTTTCTGTTCCTCTCAATTCCGATTTCGTTTTAACTCCTACGGTGGCCAATGTAGTCCAAGATTAACATGGCTTCCAGTTCGACCTCATCCATGAGTGTTAACTGAAACGTAACCGCGAAAGGCGAAGCTTTAATTAACGGGTATGTCCCTCTTTGGCTAATGTACTTTCAAGATGGAGGGTCAACATGGCGACCGACATTAGAACCCCTTACCCGTATGTATTTTCAATGGCATATCATACACTCAAGAGAATACTTTATTACTTGAACGAAGTAAATCTACATTAATGAGCACATATTTTTGAAAGAACTAAGTGTTTTAAGCTAAGAATAAACTAAAAGAGTTACACAGTGTAGCTTTAAATATGTAATCGTGGATTAATTCCATAATAACTATTTTTTAACTAATAGTGTTAATTAATATGTTAATAACCAGAATGAGCCAAAGCCTTGTATTTCAACTTCCAGATAATATGACAGGTACACTAATATGCATTAATACATGATTAATTACTTCATTGTTAGTGCAAATTCATGTGCAAATTGCTACAATTACTAAATGACTAGTTAATAATGATGTGCCCCAACAAGTAAAGTCATAACACAATGATACCTTTACAAATCATTAGCTAATGATTACTTAAAGCAAACAACTGGAAGTTGAAGTGCATAGCTTTGACTAATTGTGGTAATTAACACATTAATTTACACTATTAGTTAATAAAATATGTTATTAAGGAATTAATACACAATGACACACTGAATTAATAGCAATTCATGTAGTACTTAATCTAGTAATCACATAGGCTCTTTATTAGTTGCTGATGCAGCAATCATTAATTAATGGTTTAGTTCTTCATTAGTTATACATTAACTCATTATTATCTATGCATTAGTTAAGCATGAATTAATGCATATTAGAGCACCCGTATTGTAAAGTGTTAATAGTCAAAGTCCCCGTGTCGATCAGTAGTGGGATTGCGCCTGTGAATAGACACTGCAGTGCAGCCTGAGCGATACAGCGAGACTCAGTCTTTTGTGTGAACAGTTATTCTGTGAAATCTAATAAAGAGCAGCAACAACAACTGAACACAAAATAAAGCCCTTAATGGCCAATAAAACTGTCCAATCCAGTCTTCATTTATCATAATAAAGTACATTTTTTCTATATGGCTTCCCTGTTATATACATTTACACCAATGCCTTATATTTTTGTAATGTCTCACAAATGTAATTTAGTTGTCCGTATTTTACAAATAGCCTATAATACATATTTAATGATCAAACAGCTGAAAATCTATAGATAAATCAAATGATTGATTTGTTAAACGAATGTCACTTCATTTTATTTTTAAAGTTACCAATTAGAATAGATTAAGAGAAACAGGCTAGTTGATAAAAAATTTAAAAAAAACTCAGACAAGGGCCTACATGTGGTTAGACAGCTCAACCCGATCTCACGACCAAATCGTACGAATTCGACGAATGATTAAAAAGCGGCTAATTCGCAACAATTCATACGACCTCACTCGTACGAATTAGTACGATTTTGCTAAATCGTACATATTTTACGAATTGGCCAATTCGTATGAATTCGTACGAATGACCTGCCCCTTACCCCGCCCCTAAACCTAGCCATCACGTGGGTTTAGAAAAATCGTACGAATTCGTACGAGTGAGGTCGTACGAATTAGCCACATTTTAATCATTCGTCGAATTCGTACGAATTGGTCGTGAGATAGCGTAGGACAGCTATAATTTAAGTGCATTGTGCAAAAATAATTTAGCAATTAAAAAATGCATAAATAAGACAATGTACTACTTACCTTTAACAATATAGCTACCAAAGAGATTGTAAAATGCTTTAGTTCATCGGATCCTGCCTAATCATTCCCTGGTATTTTGTTTTCATACACTAGAGGGCGCTGTGAGCCACTGGATTCAGTAGCAGCGCTGATTCTCACAGCTCTCGCCGGGTGCAGTGGCGTGCGCCTGTAGTCCAAGCTACTGGGAGGCTGAGGCTGGAGGATCGCTTGAGCTCAGGGGTTCTGGACTGCAGTGGACTATGTTGATCGGGTGTCCGCGCTAAGTTCGGTATCGATATGGTGCTTCTGGGGGAGCCCGGGACCACCAGGTCGTCTAAGGAGGGGTGAACCGGCCCAGGTCGGAGACGAAGCAGGTCAAAGTCCCCGTGTCGATCAGTAGTGGGATCGTGCCTGTGAATAGACTCTGCAGTGCAGCCTGAGCGATACAGCGAGACTCAGTCTTTTGTGTGAACAGTTGTTCTGTGGAATCCAATAAATAACAGCAACAACAAATGAACATAAAATAAAGCCCTTAATGGCCAAATAAAACTGTCCAATCCAGTCTTCATTTATTATAATATAGTACATTTTTTCTATATGGCTTCCCTGTTAGATACATTTACAGTACACCAATGGCTTATATTTTTTAATGTATCACAAATGTAGTTTAGATGTCCGTATTTTAATAGCCTATTAAAGATATTTAATGATCAAACAGCTGAAAATCTATATATAAAGCAAATGATTGATTTGTTAAACTAAGATAACTTTATTCAATTTTTAAAGTTACCAATTAGAATAGCTTAAGATAAATATGCTAGTAGATAAAATAAAAAAACTCAGGCTAGGGCCTACATGTGGTTAGATAGCTATAATTTAAATGTATTGTGCAAAAATAATTTAGCAATTAAAAAATGCATAAATAAGACAATGTACTACTTACCTTTGACAATATAGCTAGCTACCAAAGAGCTTGTAAAATGCTTTAGTTCATCGGATCCTGCCTAATCATTCCCTGGTATTTTGTTTTCATACACTAGAGGGCGCTGTGAGCCACTGGATTCAGTAGCAGCGCTGATTCTCACAGCTCTCGCCGGGTGCAGTGGCGCGCGCCTGTAGTCCAAGCTACTGGGAGGCTGAGGCTGATGGATCGCTTGAGCTCAGGGGTTCTGGACTGCAGTGGACTATGTCGATCGGGTGTCCGTGCTAAGTTCGGTATCGATATGGTGCTTCTGGGGGAGCCCGGGACCACCAGGTCGCCTAAGGAGGGGTGAACCGACCCAGGTCGGAGACGAAGCAGGTCAAAGTCCCCTTGTCGATCAGTAGTGGGATTGCGCCTGTGAATAGACTCTGCAGTGCAGCCTGAGCGATACAGCGAGACTCAGTCTTTTGTGTGAACAGTTATTCTGTGAAATCTAATAAAGAGCAGCAACAACAACTGAACACAAAATAAAGCCCTTAATGGCCAAATAAAGCTGTCCAATCCAGTCTTCATTTATCATAATAAAGTACATTTTTTCTATATAGCTTCCCTGTTATATACATTTACACCAATGCCTTATATTTTGTACTGTCTCACAAATGTAATTTAGTTGTCCGTATTTCACAAATAGCCTATAATACATATTTAATGATCAAACAGCTGAAAATCTATAGATAAATCAAATGATTGATTTGTTAAACTAAGGTCACTTCATTTTATTTTAAAACTTACCAATTAGAATAGATTAAGAGAAACAGGCTAGTTGATAAAAATTTGTAAAAAAAAAAAAAAAACTCAGGCTAGGGCCTACATGTGGTTAGACAGCTCAACCCGATCTCACGACCAAATCGTAAGAATTCGACGAATGATTAAAAAGTGGCTAATTCGCAACAATTCATACGACCTCACTTGTACGAATTAGTAAGATTTTGCTAAATCGTACATATTTTACGAATTGGCCAATTCGTATGAATTCGTACGAATGACCTGCCCCTTACCCCGCCCCTAAACCTAGCCATCACGTGGGTTTAGAGAAATCGTACGAATTCGTACGAGTGAGGTCGTACGAATTAGTACGAATTAGCCACATTTTAATCATTCGTCGAATTCGTACGAATTGGTCGTGAGATAGCGTAGGACAGCTATAATTTAAATGCATTGTGCAAAAATAATTTAGCAATTAAAAAATGCATAAATAAGACAATGTACTACTTACCTTTAACAATATAGCTACCAAAGAGATTGTATAATGCTTTAGTTCATCGGATCCTGCCTAATCATTCCCTGGTATTTTGTTTTCATACACTAGAGGGCGCTGTGAGCCACTGGATTCAGTAGCAGCGCTGATTCCCACAGCTCTCGCCGGGTGCAGTGGCGTGCGCCTGTAGTCCAAGCTACTGGGAGGCTGAGGCTGGTGGATCGCTTGAGCTCAGGGGTTCTGGACTGCAGTGGACTATGTCGATCGGGTGTCCGTGCTAAGTTCGGTATCGATATGGTGCTTCTGGGGGAGCCCGGGACCACCAGGTCGCCTAAGGAGGGGTGAACCGACCCAGGTCGGAGACGAAGCAGGTCAAAGTCCCCGTGTCGATCAGTAGTGGGATCGTGCCTGTGAATAGACTCTGCAGTGCGGCCTGAGCGATACAGCGAGACTCAGTCTTTTGTGTGAACAGTTATTCTGTGAAATCTAATAAAGAGCAGCAACAACAACTGAACACAAAATAAAGCCCTTAATGGCCAAATAAAACTGTCCAATCCAGTCTTCATTTATCATAATAAAGTACATTTTTTTTTCTATATGGCTTCCCTGTTAGATAAATTTACACCAATGCCTTATATTTTTGTACTGTCTCACAAATGTAATTTAGTTGTCCATATTTTACAAATAGCCTATAATACATATTTAATGATCAAACAGCTGAAAATCTATAGATAAAGCAAATGATTGATTTGTTAAACTAAGATCACTTCATTTTATTTTTAAAGTGACCAATTAGAATAGATTAAGATAAATAGGCTAGTAGATAAAAAAATAAAAATAAATAAATAAACAAAAAACAAGCTAGGGCCTACATGTGGTTAGACAGCTATAATTTAAATGTGTTGTGCAATAATAATTTAGCAATTAAAAAAATGAATAAATAAGACAATTGTCATGTTCAAGAAACAGATTTAAAATGATTCAAGCTTTGTGACATGGTGCATTATCCTGCTGGAAGTAGCCATAAAGTGGATGGCCATAAAGGCATGAACATGGTCAGAAACAATGCTCAGGTAGGCCGTGGCATTTAAACGATGCCCAATTGGCACTAAGGGGCCTAAAGTGTGCCAAGAAACCATCCCCCACACCATTACACCACCACCACCAGTCTGCACAGTGGTAACAAGGCATGATGGATCCATGTTCTCATTCTGTTTATGCCAAATTCTGACTCTACCATCTGAATGCCTTAACAGAAATCGAGACTCCTCAGACAAGGAAATATTTTTCCAGTCTTCAACTGTCCAATTTTAGTGAGCTTTTGCAAATTGTAGCCTCTTTTTCCTATTTGTAGTGGAGATGAGTGGTACCCGGTGGGGTCTTCTGCTGTTGTAGGCCATCCGCCTCAAGGCTGTTGTGGCTTCACAAATGCTTTGCTGCATACCTCGGTTGTAACGAGTGGTTATTTCAGTCAAAGTTGCTCTTCTATCAGCTTGAATCAGTCGGCCCATTCTCCTCTGACCTCTAGCATCAACAAGGCGTTTTCACCCACTGGACTGCCGCATACTGGATGTTTTTCCCTTTTCACACCATTCTTTGTAAACCCTAGAAATGGTTGTGCGTGAAAATCCAAGTAACTGAGCAGATTGTGAAATACTGAGCAGATTGTGAAATACTCAGACCGGCCCGTCTGGCACCAACAACCATGCCACGCTCAAAACTGCTTAAAGGGGGGGTTGATTGCGATTTCACTTTTTTCATTTTAAATAGTGTGTAATGTTGCTGTTGGTGCATGAACAGTATCTGCAAAGTTGCATGCGCTGAAAGTTCAATGCAAGCAGAGTTATCGTCTTTTAATAATCAGGAAGTATATTTCCTACAAAAACGACTCGATTGGGACTGCAGCTGGGTTTTAGACGTCACTAACCCACAGATTTACATCAACCCTCCCTCCAGAAAATGCAAAAAAGGGCATGATCATATTTCTGCTGCTCATTGAGTGTGTTATGTTCACCCAGCTGTCAGGTCTTCTGTGTTCGAGCTTCCCACGGATGCTGTACTTCGTCAACAAATGATAAAATTTATGTTTAATTATGTTCCTGAAAATGACCATCGTAATTTAGCTCTCTGTGCTCGTTTTACAGAAGACAACAGCTTCCAAGAATTCAACACCGAATTCAACAAGAAACTGTTACTAAAACATGAAGCAGTTCCAACTTTGAAACCAGAGGCAGCAGTTGTTGGGCCACAACCTGTAAGTCGACTAAGACTTAATCATTTTGGTAACACTTTACAATAACAGTACATGAATAATCATGTATTAATACCTGAATTAATAATTACTTTACTATGAACTAATGATGAGTTAAGACATGTAATAATGAACAATTAACCTTAACTACGACATGAGTCATATGAATTCCTGCATGAATATCCCATCTTAACTACACGTTAATGCTTGTTAATTAATGTATTAATTAACACTATGGAGTAAACTAAATCAAACATGCTCTAGATTAGAAGATAAGATCTATTAAAAGGGCACACAATGTACAATTTTTCATAAATTTGCCACCAGCAACTGTCACAAACATCAGTGAATGTCTTGCATGTTTACATTTAACCTTACTCATTGAACACACACAAAAATGCATCAAAAAAATTGAGTAATCTCATTCCGTTTTAAGTGATGCCACTTCTGCCATCAAGAGTGAAAAACCTACACTAATATATCCATTAAACAGATGCAATTTTCAAAATTAAAATCAGTGTTAGCACAGATGATGGTTATTTCTTTGGTTATTTTGTGGATTTGTTTAATGTCTTTATATCATATTACAGTCGAATGTTAGTCTTCTTTCCCCCTCAAAATGTGTCCACTTTCCTCCAACCGTACAGTTCCTTATCCATCCAAATTCGGGCACAGCACCTCTGCTCTTCCACTTCTTTACAATCCACCAAAAAAGACCAAATTATATCTGATTTAGAAGAGCTGAAAATGTATAGCACGTGTAATTGATAATTTTTTAAATATCTTGAAGGTGATATTGATATGATATTGATACATTAACAAGTCATGAATTCATGTTACTTTAGAAGTAATTAATTATGAGTTAGTAATGATGTGCCCTCTTAAGTAAAGTCATGACATAATGATGCATTAACAAGCCATTAGTTGATGTTAGTATATGGTTAGTTAATAATGAATTAATGATGATATGCCTCCTCAAGTAAAGTCATGACATAATGATGCATTAAAAAGGCATTAGTTGATGTTATTGTATGATTAGTTAATAATGAATTTATGATGATGTGCCTCCTCAAGTAAAGTCATGACATAAAGATGCATTAACAAGCCATTAGTTGATGTTAGTGTATGGTTAGTTAATAATTAATTAATGATGATGTGCCTCCTCAGGTAAAGTCATGACACAATGATTTACTTACAAATCATGAACTAAAATATGAATAAACGATAAGAGATCCTTATTCCTTTACACCCATCATGGTAAAAAATAAATAAAAATAAAAATTATCTATTGTTCTTTTCATTTTATTTATACAATTAAACATAAGTGGACTTAATAAAAAGTCCAAACATACCTGTAAAGACACACATAAGACACGATTACATGCAAAATAGGGAATAAGTTATAAGCTAATGCTTATTGAAGCATATTTAAACAAAATTACTGTACTGTAGTTCCAGGAAGTAAAGTAGATTAGACAGATCTGTTTAATAAATGGCTAAAAAAAAATCATGCGCCATTCCAATTATTTGTCACAATGCTTGCTGCAGATTATGATATTAGTTTAAATTCTGGCAGCATGAAATATGTTTAATTCAAATTTAGATGACTTCTTATTTATTCATACAGATAGAGACTGATTTAGTTTACCCCTAAATGTTAATTAATGCATTAACTATCAAACATGTACTAACATGTTTAAAGGGTTAGTTCACCCAAAAATGAAAACTCCTAAGCGGTGTTTTCATTTTTTTCATCCTCCTAAGCGGTGAGCAGCCGGTAACAAGAAGTAGACGAATGAGAACGTCCTCGTCTCAGTTCTCGCGCATGCGCCCATAAGGAAGTAATGGGATAGTGGAATAAAGTCGTTATTTATGTTTTTTTCGCACAAAAAGTAGTCTCGTCGCTTGACAAACTTTTAATTGAGCCGCTGTAGGCACATGGAATATTTAAACCTTTTCTTTAATGACTTTATGGGCCGTCAAGAGCCAGTCCCTTAGGCAGTCTATCTAGGACTGATCTAGCTCTCAGATTCAATCAAAAATATCTTTATTTTTGTTCTGAAGATGAACGAAGGTCTTACGGGGTTGGTACAGGTGAGTAATTAATGACTTAATTTTCATTTTTGGGTGAACTAACCCTTTAACACAAAATAGTTAGGGGAAAAACACGTTTGTCAAGTTGATGTATTGTTTTGTATGTTTTTCGATACCTAAAGGCAGAATATAAGATGAAAAAGTTCGTTATTTTTAGTACTCACTTAAAGGGTTAGTTCACCCAAAAATGAAAATTAAGTCATTAATTACTCACCCCCATGCTGTACCAACCCCGTAAGACCTTCGTTCGTCTTCGGAACACAAATGAAGATATTTTTGATTAAATTTGAGAGCTGTATAACTACCACATTGGCTCCTAAGGGACTGCCTCTTGACGGCCCAAAAAGTCAATGAAGAAAATGTTTAAATATTCCAAGTGACTACCGTGGCTCAACTATATGTTTATCAAGCGACGCGAATACTTTTTGTGCGAAAAAACAAACAAAAATAACGAGTTTATTCGACTATTTTTTTTCTTTCTTGTAGGCCAGAACGAGACTTCCTTATAGATTTCCACGACGCATGCGCGAGAATTGCGATCTGAAGTGGTGTAAGCTGGGGTGCTTCTCATTTCTTATTTGTGCATCCTCGTTTCCTTTCCTTGCTTCCTTTCCTTGCGTCTCAGCTCCACCCCCTGTAGGACGTGAGGGAAGGAAGCGAGGAAAGGAAAGGAGGACAGAGGAATCGAATAAAAGCTTTTTTATATCCATTGGAATACTTGATCACTCGAGCGTCACTCCACAGTGTCATCAGCAGCGCTAAAAGGATCTGCCCTTATGTTGTTGAAGTTTAGTTATTTAATAAATTCATAATAAATAATAATAAAGATAGGCTATACTGTTGAAATATTTGAGATGTGTGGTTTATATAAACTGCAAAGGTAAAGTATAAATTAAAATGATTGTGACCGATGTGAAGGGGGAGGAGAATTGACACGTGCGTCACGTTTAGTCAGTATAACAGTTCCGCGTAGGATGCACCTGTGTATCCTCGCTTATGACTCCTCAGGAAGCCTCCTATCTCCTCGATCCTCGACTCCTCACGGTGCAATTAGAGAATTGAGATGTCCTTCAAGATGGCTGAGCTCGATCGGTTTCCGGGTCATAGGAGGGAGGACGGAGGAGCGAGGAGACGAGGAGGGATATTGAGAAGCACCCCTCGTGTACGCAGATCGCAAATCTCGCGCATGCGTCGTGGAAATCTATAAGGAAGTCTCGTTCTGGCCTACAAGGAAGAAAAAAATAGTCGAATAAACTCGTTATTTTTGTTTGTTTTTTCGCACAAAAAGTATTCGCGTCGCTTGATAAACATATAGTTGAGCCACGGTAGTCACTTGGGATATTTAAACATTTTCTTCATTGACTTTTTGGGCCGTCAAGAGGCAGTCCCTTAGGCAGCCAATGTGGTAGTTATACAGCTCTCAAATTTAATCAAAAATATCTTCATTTGTGTAATATCTTGGGGTTGAGACAATAATCAGACCAAAAAGGAGTTCTCAATCAACCGTCTTTACTCTATCACATTCTGATACAGACTGCTGAACTACCGAAGCCGGTTCACTCCGGTAACATCAAAACTCGTTTCCAAAATAAACATGAAATGTCATTACCGCATTTCCAATACTGACCACAAGATGGCAGACTCTACTTATTAATTACACAAACTATTACACTCCTTCCCTTTTAGCTTTTTCTTAACATAGCTTTTTTTTTTTTATTATTTAACAATGATTAACAACTAAACTTTAATTTATTCAACCAAAAAAAATCTACTGCCCTGGACATTTTTTTTTTAATTCTGCCAGTTAACGTTCATTAACGTATTAGCACAATACAGTGAAAAACTAAATAAACACTTGGCAGCTTAACCTTTACTGAAACACAATAGCATTTCCATACAACATACTGCAAGTTATAAATCCAGTTTCTTAGGTGGTACACGGACCCGCACTGGGTACCTCCGTTCCTCAGGTGAGCTTTTGCTTTCTGGGTGTGACACATCAACAAACTGTTCAGCTGGTTTAATGGGAACCGTAGGGGGCATTAGCTTCACTGGTGCACTGGAGACAACAGCTGGAAAAACACAGTCCTTGATGACTGGTGATTCATTCTCAACCACTGGTGAGGGCAACACTTTTTGAATTTGTTCACCCTTTTTTTCGCCAAGGCAAGATGTGGTCAACATGCACTGTGCGTTGTCTCTGACCGTCCTGTACCATGTATGTGACAGCTCCCAGTCTTTTTAGCACTTTTGCCTGAATCCATTTTTCCACTCCTCCCCTGAAATTTCGGACACGGACAGCTTCCCCATCCTGAAAAACCCGAAGACAAGAACCACCACTGTCATGAAAACGTTTCTGTGTTGCTTGTTTCTCTTCAACCTGACTAGCAAGCTTGGGCTTAAGCAAACTGAAACGAGTCCGAATCTGCCGCTTCAGAAATAACTCAGCCGGAGTCCGACCAGTCACTGTGTGTGGTGTACTGCGGTACATGAGCAAAAAATTTGCAAGTCTATGGCTAAGTGGCAAAGAAGCCTTATTCTCTGCCTCCAACACATCCTTCGCCAGCGCACGCTTCAAAATCTGCACTGACCTCTCTGCGGCTCCATTTGTTGCAGGATGATATGCAGGTACAGCAGTGTGTTTGATACCATTTCCCTCCAGAAACTGTGTAAACTCCCTCGACACCAGCTGTGGACCATTATCTGATACCAGCTCTTCTGGCAGTCCATACGCAGAGAACAGACTTCGCAGCACTACAATGGTGTTCTGAGATGTGATGGAAGGCATAGGAAAAACTTCTAACCACTTTGAATGGCTATCAACAACCACCAAAAAGTACTGTTTGTCCTTCTCTGCAAAATCAATGTGAATTCTCTGCCACACTCTTTCCGGCCACCTCCAGTGGTGCAGCGGTGCGACTGCTGGCATTTTCTGAACAGCTTGGCAGATAGAGCAACCCTTCACCAGCTCCTCAATTTCCCCATCACAGCCCGGCCACCACATGTAGCTGCGAGCGAGCGCTTTCATGCGGCAGATACCTGGGTGCACATGATGAAGGTCTTCCAGTAAGCGCTGTCGATAGCCTGGGGGTATGATGACTCGCTGGCCCCAAAGAATGCAACCTTGTTCAACGGACAACTCCTGCCTGCGTATGAAATATGGTCGCAGTGCTTCCTCTTGAACATAACTGGGCCACCCATTCATTGTGTAGCTCCACACTTTGTTCAGTGTAGGATCTTTAAAAGTAGCTCTCTCAATGTCCTTCGCACCCACTGGTAATTCTTCCATGTGTGAGAAGTAAAAAATACCTGCCTCTTCTCCTGTGTTGTCGAATGATGCGGTGGGTAGGCGAGACAGAGCATCAGCGTTTGCATGATCAGCTGATCTCCTGTACTCAATCTCATAACTGTATGCCATGAGGATGAGAGCCCAGCGTTGCATCCTTAATGCTGCCAACGTCGGAACTGCTGACTTTGGTCCAAGGATAGTTAACAGCGGTTTGTGATCTGTAATCAGTGTAAACTTCCTCCCATAGAGGTATTTATGGAATTTCTTGACACCAAAGATGATAGCCAGTGCCTCCTTTTCGATTTGGGCATATTTTCTCTCAGCCTCCGTTAACGTCCTGGATGCGAAAGCTATCGGCCGTTCCTCTCCATTGTTCATTATGTGAGAAATCACCGCCCCAACTCCATAAGGTGACGCATCACAGGCAATCCGGAGTGGCAATTGTGTGTTGTAATGCACCAGCACCTTACTTTGCTGTAATAGCTGCTTTGCATCTTCAAAGGCCTTAGCACACTCCGAAGTCCAAATCCACTTTGCCTCTTTTCTCAACAGGTTGTGTAGAGGGTGGAGTAAGGTGGAGGAATTTTGCAGGAAACGGCTGTAGTAGTTAAGAAGCCCTAAAAAGGACTTCAGTTCCGTGACATTTGTTGGCTCAGGCGCTTTGTTTATGGCTGTCACCTTTTCATCCGTGGGGTGCAAGCCATCCTGGTCAATGCGATGTCCCAGATACTCCACACTGCTCTGAAAAAACTGACATTTAGACAATTTCACATGAACACCGTGTTTTTCCAGACGTGTGAGCACTTCATCCAGTTTTCTCAAATGATTTTCCTCCGTTGCGGCAGTAATGAGAATATCATCCAGAAAACATGTCACATGGTCCAGCCCTTGTAAAATCTGGTCCATTACAGACTGAAAAATCGCAGGTGCACTGGAAACACCATAGCTGAGGCGATGAAATTTGTACAGGCCCTTATGGGTATTGATAGTCAGATACTTCTCTGATTCCTCATCTAGCATCAGCTGCTGGTACGCATGAGACAGGTCAAGCTTGCTGAATGATGTTCCTCCCGCTAAAGTAGCAAATAGATCTTCGGTGTTGGGCAGTGGATATATCTGCTCTTCTATACACCGATTAATACTGACCTTGTAATCGCCACAAATCCTAATTGTCTTGTCTGCTTTTGGCACCGTTACAATAGGAGAGGCCCACTCACTCATTTCAGTCTTTGAAATCACGTCCATTTTCTCCAACCTGTCCAACTCCTTCTCCACTGCTTCCTTTAATGCATAGGGAACAGGGCGCGCTTTGCAAAAGATTGGTGTGGTGCCTGATTTTATGCGGATTTTGGCTTTAAAACCCTCTATGCAGCCTTGTTTCTCAGAGAACACTGCCTGGTGGCGCTGTAACACCTCGTTAACTCCTGGGGTCCACTCTGCCTGTGTGAACACCCTGTGCACTGTGAAAATCTGTTTCCAGTCCAGGTGTAGTTCCTTTAGCCAGTTCCTACCAATCAGAGCTGGTCTACTACCCTTCACTACAACAAGAGGTAAGGTAACTTTTTGTGTTTCATACTGCACGGGTATCTTGATGTATCCTCGAACTGCAATACTCTGGCCTGAATATGATTTCAGCTTCAACATGGGGGCTGGTTTTAACAGGAAATGATTCAGATTCGTCTGGTAGTAATCCTCCGATATCACTGACACAGCTGACCCTGTATCCAGCAGCATTGTTGTGCTCTTATCACCCAGTAAGACATCCACTGTGTACCCCTTTTCACAACTTGAGGTGGAATATAATGCATACACACCAAAAAGTTCAGCCTCTTCATCCCCTCTTGATGTATTTCCTTCAGCTTCCACAAAATGAGTTTGAGAGATGTTTTTTCCTTTTCTACATGCACGTGCTATGTGTCCAATTTTGGAGCAGGAATGACACTTTTCATTCTTGAATCTGCAGTCACGTGCTGAGTGTCTTCCACCACATCGGTAGCATGTCTGTGATGCCCCAACCATTCTGTTTTCTCCTTTTTGGCCCTTGCTTTGAGCTTTATTATCATTCTGTCGTCTAAACTGTCCTTTCCTCCCCTTTTCAGAAAAACCTGCACTTGACAAGGCATTTACCTGATGAGCCTGGCTGTGTCCTGAAAACTCCATTGATTTCTTTGACGCCAGCTCCATTGCTACTGCAATCTCACAAGCTTTCGGGAAAGTCAGATCCTTTTCAGACAGCAATCTGCGCTGCACTGCATCCGAGCGTAATCCACTCACGAAACGATCTCTCAGCGCGTCATCCAAATACTGTCCAAACATACAAGTAGCTGATAACTGCTTCAAAGCTATCACATAATCCGAGACAGTTTCCCCCTCTTTCTGGTTACACTTTTGGAACCGAAAACGTTCCGCGATTACAATCGGTGCTGGCTTGTAATGTGTACTCAGTGCACTCACCAGATTGGAATACTCCATAGTACTCGGTACTGTCGGCGACACCAGATTTTTCAACAACTTGTAAGCATCCGCTCCAATCACCGAGAGAAAAACACACACCTTCTTTTCATCCTTGATTTCGTTTGCCAACATCCACTGTTCCAGACGTTCCAGATATGACTCAAAATCCTCCTTTGTGTCATTGTATTCATCCACGCGACCGACTGGTACAGCCATTTTTAGATTTTTTTTTAACAGCTAACTGCTAACAGTTTATCCACACGTGCCTGGTTCCTCCGTAAAAAAAAATCCTTTTACCACGACCAGTGTACGGTTCCTTTTACAGTGCAGTGACGCAGTGGCATTCGAATATCCTCGTCGCCATTTGTAATATCTTGGGGTTGAGACAATAATCAGACCAAAAAGGAGTTCTCAATCAACCGTCTTTACTCTATCACATTCTGATACAGACTGCTGAACTACCGAAGCCGGTTCACTCCGGTAACATCAAAACTCGTTTCCAAAATAAACATGAAATGTCATTACCGCATTTCCAATACTGACCACAAGATGGCAGACTCTACTTATTAATTACACAAACTATTACAATTTGTGTTCCGAAGAGGGGTGAGTAATTAATGACTTAATTTTCATTT
Source organism: Pimephales promelas (assembly GCF_016745375.1). Next base: position 151,503 of record NW_024121843.1, on the reverse strand, counting down.
TTGGGTGAACTAACCCTTTAAAACTACTCCTCCCCCCAAACGAATCGCTTGACGTCATATAGAGGGAGACGTCTAACAGGGTATAATCAGAGCAATAATATATCCACCCATATATCATAGCTGTCAACCCTCCCGTTTTTTCCGGGTTTCTCACGTATTTTAGCTCTTTTCCCGCTGTCTTCCCGTTTGAGTATTTTCCCGTAAAATATACCGTATTTTTACTCTCTGATTGTGTGAGACGTACGGGCTCGGACAGATTCGGCTTGAAGTCGTTTATCCTCGGATGCGGTGCCGCGCGCGCTGGCCGGAGACACACTGGCTGCGTGGCGTGTCAGTTTTTATTGCACGCTGCCTGCGTGACACGCGCGTCTCCAGAAAAAGCGTGCATGCTAGAAATAGAACTGACGCCTATTTTTCACGCGACAGGCAAGCGTGTTTCTTTGCCTGGAATTTCTTTGCGTTTCCAGGCAAAAAAATAAATAAAAAATAGGAAACGATGTTTAGGCTAGCTGAATGTAATTTTGTACTCGAATACATATTAATACATTACATTTTGATGTTTGAAAGTCTAGGTTTTTACATAAATTCAGATATCAATGTAATTTAAACAAAAAATAATTATTATAAATAGATTTTCAAATATATGAATAAAATATATTTTCTTTTTTTCCATTTGTTTCTTAAGCTTTTAACAATGTGATTACATGAAGAAGAAAAAAAACTTGGAAAAAAAAAACGTTCTGGGCCTATAGGAGGATATAAAGATAGTGTGTCTTCTGAGTGATGGTCCACCATCAGGCTAAATAGGCTCTTTAAAGCTACACAAAATGTGTAAATGTAATTAAAATACACAGACAGCCCACTTCCCTATTTTGCGGATTTTGGAAGATGTGTGATAGGCTAAATGTTGAAACTGTTGTCCAAATGCTAGAGCAACACACGCTAATCCAAATGTAGATTTTTTTCCCTTTAAATGACACTGTCTCTTTCTCTCTCACACATAGGCTAGATGAACACCTTAGACTTTTAAGGATTGTGCTTTATTTTTAAAGTTTGTGGGTGAGAATTGTGCAAAAAAAAAAAAATCCCTTATTTTGGGGATGGATTCCGGGAAAACTCCCTTATTTTCAATGTTCAATGTTGACAGCTATGCATATATCCACATATATATATATATATATATATATATATATATATATATATATATATCCATATATCCATATATGGCTCTGGGTATACTGTTATTAAGACCCTGGAATATTAAAAATACAGTTTGAGTATGCTGTCCTTTATTTTGCTCTGCAGGGAAAAGTGAGTCAGTGAGCTGTGTTGTAAATTGTACGAATGATAGAGCGAGAGAATTATTTGATTAGGACATTTATTTATTTAGTTATTTAAGTTAGGTAGTTAGTTGGGTATACGCAGGAAACAGGTTTGCCAACCGCAATTAAAAACTGAAGAAGAAGAAGAAGAAGAAGAAGAAGAAGAAGAAGAATTCGCTTACTTATACTACGTCATAAAAGTACTCTTTTTATGAGGAAAAAGTACTTTTGAGTGTGTAGCAAAAGAGTAGGCAAGCTTTGGGACATACTATCACGTTATCTTTAACGGACAGCTCTGTCGCGTGCTGAGTGCATCCTGTCACCGTAAACTGCCCTGTCAATCATCTTGTCACAGTTAAAATCCTCCATTCTATCTAATTTTATTTCCTACCGTTTCGGAGAGCACGTTCATCTGCCAGTTGTGGGTCTTTCATGCTCTCCTCGTGTGTTTGCAATTTGAATCTCTCTACACAACCGCGGGGACTCGCGCGTCCTCCGAAACGACTACGTGTCTGTAGTTTTTTAACACTTTTTACTCGTGTTTGTAGTTCTAACCGAATTCTCGTCCAACGCGCAATGGTTTGTGGGCAATATCAGCCGTTAGAGTGTGCATCGATCTACACTTCGGATTCTGACCGGAAAAAGTAGACCATCCGGGTATCTTTGAAACACTCATTTCAACATAATACGATTTGGGACGTACTAATTCTCTATTTTCGAATACTATTTAGGACCATAGACAGTAGGTCCTTTTTGCATTTTTTCCCCTCCTTTTGTATTTAATTATAATTGGTTCAAATACTTCATTTTGGTGACCTTTTATGCACTAATTTGTGCTGGATTAGCTTGCCTGCTGGTTAACGAGCAAGCTTTTTGATGGACCTAAAATATTTTATTATAATTATGCTACGTTTATATGGCTATTATTTATTGAGTTGAGAAATCTTTTTAATGGAAAAACTAAAAAAGTAAATGTATAAATAAATTCAAAAAGTCCTCCTCTTGGGAAAATTTTAAATATTCCATATTTTAAAGCATCAATCTGATCCATTTTGAGATGCATTTTTTGCCATCTATCTATACAATAGTTACTATTGTATATACAATCTATACAATAGTTTATTGAACCTTTTCTTTTAACAATTAAATTTCAGTTATGCGTGTGTATTATACGCCAAAAAGTGCGTATCATATGCACACAAAAAACGCGTACCACATACACGCAAAAACTGTTTTTGGCGTATAAATGGCACGAGAAATGACATTCGTACTATAGATACGAACTTTCATGAGATCGGGCTCCAAGAATGATAGTGATCTCCTGTGTTGTGATCTAACAGACACACGGTAGAAAGGAGGTTAAGATACAGCAATACAGTCCAGCAATATAGTCAATTTATGCGAATCCATAGAGCTTTATCTACAGGTCAAGCATAATAATAGTAACAGTGAATCGTCTTGGAGAGAGTTTCATCATGTTGACTGTCGTAACCGAAGGTGCGCGTTTGATGCTGAATAGAAAATCAATGTCAGACAGCCGCAGCAGAGGGAAAAGTTATGTGAACTTGAATTTAATGACTTAAAAAATAATTTGATTGTTTTTGTCGATTGATTTCATAAATCAGATTTATTACTTATCCTAAACTACAACGAGTCGAGTAAGATCATTCCCCTTAATGGAATCGATTCTATCCTTTGCATTTTGAACCTTTGGAATCGACTCTTAATTCCCAACACCTCGGAATCGATTCTTTTTGGAATCGACCCCCAGACCTATCATTCAGAGGCGATGCTTCTTCACCGTTGCTTTGAAAAGTGAATAGAGTCGACTCGAGAATGACTTTAATGACTTTTCGAGGACTGCAAGTCATTCCCTCAAGAAGCCTATGGACTAGTATGCAGGAGTAATCTTAATAACTTAAATATCTTAATTTGTGTTCCGAAGATGAACGAAGGTTTTACGGGGTTGGAACAACATGAGGGTGAGTAAATACTGACAGAATTTTAATTTTTGGGTGAACTAATCCTTTAATATATCTAAAAAAAAAAATTGGATTTTAGATTTTTTTAGAATTTTAGATTTATATCTAAAAAACCTGACCTACACACTTTAACACACCTCACACCAAGGGAGAATCTGATAAGGTAATCTGTAGAACCATCAAGATAATCAGGACATACCTAGGAAGGGGGAAAATCGGACCAAAATCAGCCCGATTATCTTTTGGTGTGTACCCAGCAGTGTATGTCAATCCTATTTTAACATTAAATACATCAAGACAGAAAAGAAAACTATGTTTCCCAACTGGTCTTTAATTGTGAATTGTAAGACTGTCAATACAGAATGTTTAATACAGTTGCATTATAACCTTGTTACAGTTCTTTGTTTACATTTGTTTATTATTGCACTTGACTACTTTTTAGACTGGCGTTGTACACACAAACCCTCACCTGAAAAGGGAGAGAAAAAGAGATTAATAAATAACATACAATCTGAAGCTGACCCAAATTATCACCCCCACAGTAACAAAATAAGAGAGATTTTATTTACCCTGTGCTTGAGTCCTATTAGAGGGGGAAAAGATTAGTCCATTAGTGAAGTCCTTTTTTTCCAGAAGAAAACATCACGCAACACCTATTTCCCCATCCTTGCATTGTTCAATTGTTTGAAATAAAAAGATGAACTTACTGAACGCCCTGATTTTCCAGGAGGCATCTGTAAGTGGCGATCTCCTGCTCCAGACGGCTCTTGATGTCCAGCAGTACAGCATAGTCTCTGCCCTGCTGCTCAATGCCAGAGCGCACCTGACAAAGCTCTGCCTCCAATGAGTTGATATGCTTCTGAAAGCCAGCTAGCATAGTGCTATACCTAGCCTCTGTTTCCAACAGTGAGCACTCCTCTGCTCCTTTCTGTGTAGGTGAAGAAAACAGTCATAAAGAAAAAAAAGACAAATTTACATTAATACAAAAACAGTTAACTTGAATAGAACAAAACAAAGACAGGTTTATCTTCAATAACAGCTAGCTACAAATTGTATCTAAATAACAAGGCTGAAAACTTTTCACATTCTTTAGGATTGTAAATTCTATATTTCCTATGTCTCACCATGCTGATCTGAGACTGTAGCTCGATCTCCAGGCACTGCAAAGTACGTCGCAAATCTGAGATCTTTGATCTAGAGGTTTCTAGACACTCTGTGTTGGTGGCAGCATCTTTACACAGATCTGCCATCTTAAAGAGAGTCACAAACACACATAATATGTGAGCTATTTAACTTGTGATTCACAGAACTATATTGTTTTGCGGTAATACCACTCCAAACTGCAATTTAAAATCAAAAGGCTGCCACTATGATGACTAATTAGTGTTCACATGTAGAGGAATTAGAAGCCTCACTTTCTCCTTGAACCAACACTCCTGTTTTCTGCAGTGTTTATCAATGATGGTCTCATAATGACACCGCATGTCGTCCAAAACCTTGTTCAGGTCTTGTTGAGGAGCAGCATCCACTTCCACACACACTTTTGTGTTTGTTAACTGACACAGTAGTGCCGCCACATTCTGCAAGCACACACACCGGTAGTTCAAGCATAACGGCTTTAAATTGGGAATTTCAGTTATTGCTTCCTTATTTAAAAACATACAAAATATTCTGCTACAGGCAAACTGCTACAAACCTCCTGGTGACTTTTCTTCAAATATACCAGCTCCTCCTGCAGATTGCAGGTCTGCATCTCCAAGTCAGCCTTTGCCAGGCATGTCTTATCAAGTATGCGATGCAGGTTATCAACGTCAGCCTTCACACACTGCCGTATCAACGACTCATTCTCATATCTGATTGGTGAAAAGGTCGGAATGAAATGATCTTGTCTAAACATGAATCAATGATCTATATACAAACAAAATTATATATATATATATATATATATATAGCAACACATCTTCTACTATTGTTAAATTTAAAAGATTAGTTGTTATTTGTCATTGTTTCTTCTATCACTATAAAAAAAAATATTGTATCTATGGCTGGATTACATCTGTTCAAATGAACATCTGTATATGTGTGTATGTACATACATTTGTTTGTGTACATGTGTGTTTATAAATGTGCCATGCAGCCATAGATTGTGTTACACTTTGAAGGACTAATTTTACATCAAATTCTGATTTTATTTGTCTTTAACAAAGAAATATACCTTACTGTTTACTTATGCGAAAAAGGAACACAACTTAGAGCTTCTCATTCTGTTTGTATTTACTTTTTCATTAAAAGTATGAAAATAACTAGATTTAAAAAATGCCTCACTTTATCCTGAAGTCCTCAGCAGCCAATTTAGAGTTGTCGATACGCAGGAGGATTTTGCCGTTGTTGATGGTAGCATCTTTAATCTACAATGAAGAGCAATAAAAAACTATCAATGTTCCTCATTTACAACTTTTAAACAAACATTACACATTTTGTCTACTTTCTTATCAATACTATTTACATTGTGTTACTGCAAACTGTATCTAAAGAACAAGGCTGAAAACTTTTCTCATTCTTTAGGATTGTAAACAACATTGTACTTTTTATGCAGTGATATTTTAGTTCACAGGAATCTGAATCAGAAATCTATGCCATATTTATTAGAATCTCATATTTCAGACACAAGATTTCCACCCTTAAATGTCTCAAAACTTCCATGTTGTACCTTTTCCTTCAGGCAATCAATGGTTTTAAAGTAGCAACTGTAGTCCCTCTGGCAGACCGGTCCCTTCTTCTCATAGTGCTCGCGAATCTGCCTCTCCAGAGTGGCATTGGCAGTCTCCAGAAAGTGCACCTTATCTAGGTAGGATGCCAGACGGTCATTCAGGTTTTGCATGGTGGCCTTCTCGGTCTTCTGGAGGTAGTCATAATCTCTTCCATAGCACCCTCCAGCCATGATTCTTGCACCAAATCTTTCACCGTGTCCTCCGTTGTACAGTCTGCCAGTCCTTCCGCCAAAACCGCAGCCATAAACACTGTAGGCTTTGGGAGCAACTGTACCACAATGATGGGGAATAATTATGGATTTGGAACTGGTCTCAGGGCACGGTATTAGGCAGGTGTCAGGGCAGGTCGCAGAGTAAGTCTTCAGACATGTCTCAGGGCAGGTCTTGGGGAAGGTGAAGGAGCAGGGCTTGGGGCAGGTGTCAGAGCAGGTCTCAGAGTAAGTCTTCAGACAGGTCTCGGGGAAGGTGATGGAGCAAGGCTTGGAGCAGATCTCGGAGCTGGTCTCAGGGCAGGTCTTGGGAAAAGTAAAGGAGCAGGGCTTGGTGCAGGTGTCAGAGCAGGTCTCAGGGCACGTCTTCAGACAGGTCTCAGGGCAGGTCTTTGGGAAGGTGAAGGAGCAGGGCTTGGGGCAGGTGTCAGAGCAGGTCTCAGAGTAAGTCTTCAGACAGGTCTCGGGGAAGGTGATGGAGCAAGGCTTGGAGCAGATCTCGGAGCTGGTCTCAGGGCAGGTCTTGGGAAAAGTAAAGGAGCAGGGCTTGGTGCAGGTGTCAGAGCAGGTCTCAGGGCACGTCTTCAGACAGGTCTCAGGGCAGGTCTTTGGGAAGGTGAAGGAGCAGGGCTTGGGGCAGATCTCGGAGCTGGTCTCAGGGCAGGTCTTTGGGAAGGTGAAAGAGCAGGGCTTGGGGCAGGTGTCAGAGCAGGTCTCAGGTTGAGTCTTCAGACTGGTCTCAGGGCAGGTCTTTGGGAAGGTGAAAGAGCAGGGCTTGGGGCAGGTGTCAGAGCAGGTCTCAGGTTGAGTCTTCAGACAGGTCTCAGGGCAGGTCTTCAGACAGGTCTCAGGGCAGGTCTTTGGGAAGGTGAAGGAGCAGGGCTTGGGGCAGATCTCGGAGCTGGTCTCAGGGCAGGTTTTTGGGAAGGTGAAGGAGCAGGGCTTGGGGCAGATCTCGGAGCTGGTCTCAGGGCAGGTTTTTGGGAAGGTGAAGGAGCAGGGCTTGGGGCAAATCTCGGAGCTGGTCTCAGGGCAGGTTTTTGGGAAGGTGAAGGAGCAGGGCTTGGGGCAGGTGTCAGAGCAGGTCTCAGTGCGAGTCTTCAGACAGGTCTCGGGGAAGGTGAAGGAGCAGGGCTTGGGGCAGGTGTCAGAGCAGGTCTCAGAGTAAGTCTTTAGACAGGTCTCGGGGAAGGTGACGGAGCAAGGCTTGGAGCAGATCTCGGAACTGGTCTCAGTGCAGGTCTTCAGACTGGTCTCGGGGCAGGTCTTGGGAAAGGTGAATGAGCTGGGCTTGGGGCAGGTGTCAGAGCAGGTCTCAGAGTAAGTCTTCAAACAGGTCTCTGGGAAGGTGAAGGAGCAGGGTTTGGGGCAGGTTTCTGAACAAGTCTCAGAGCAAGTCTTCAGACAAGTATCAGGGCAGATGTCCGGGAAGTTGAAGGAGCACGGCTTGGAGCAGGTTTCAGAGCAGGTCTTCAGAGAAGTCTCGGTATAGGCCTTCGAGCATGACATGGTGGATCTATGCAGAAATGGGACGAATGCAAAAGGGAGAAGACACAAAATGTCTTTAGAGTTGTCCTGAAGTATGTGGTGCCTTTGAACCAAGCTGTCCTGTTATATAGTTAGAGCTGGAGGGCGGGTTCTACACTTTGTTGATGGGTGTGTTTGTGTGTCAGATCGTGAAGCCAGCACCAGCAATATTGGTACTCAATGACCAGAAAGTTAAGTTTCCACCCTAATGAAGAAACTGCAAAAGAATGTATGTGTGTGTGTGTATTTATGTCTGAATAAAAGATGGTGCCTGCGGTGGATAAACCAGACACTTATGAGTAAGTTCATAAGTAAGTAACAATTCATACTGTATGAAGACATAAAAAATAGCAAAACAGTCAGTTCGGGTGGAGTTTCTTTATACACATGACTCAAAGGTCACTGAACAGACTAATGCATTCAAAACAAAGACAGTCTTAAGCACAACCAAGCTTAATCTTCATGGTAAGGTCAGAGAGGCCTATTAAAATAATTTGATGATAAAACGAGAGTTAATTTTGAAATGACTGTTTCTGGTTTTACAAGTATCACTGGGGTCTCTTGGACCTAAAATATAAAATCAGTCCAAAAAAAATAAGGATTAAGTTTGTGATTTCACCAAGGGTATTCAAACCTGCTAAAAAATCTAAAAAAAAAAAATCTTTCAATCTTCTTAATGCTTTATTTCAATTCATTTTCATTTTTTCCTCATAATTTACTTTACATATGGAGGCTTATGTGAAACTACTCAGCAAGTTATGTGTTTGTCAAATTCAAGCCTTAAATCAGCTAATTTTATACTCATTAAAAACATCAAGCAAGAACATATCAGGTCATTGACAAGATAAGAAACATTTTATAACATCACGTGTGATTTAATTTTTTATACACATACACACACATGTGTGTTAAACATTGCATTGAATTAAACCAGAACGCTTGAAAGACATGAACAAGAACAAGAATTAGAGAGGCACATTAATATGAGGAATTTTGTAGCCTCAAAAATATAGGCAGGAAAGCAGGTAAGGATTTCTCTTCAGGTAATTTAGATTTTAAGAGGATACAAACCTGATTATATTACAGTATATGTATTCATAGATGTAAATATTTAAGAAAAAATCCCCATTTTAATGAATGAAAGAACAAACTAAAGCCGTTTGAAAAATCTCTCCAATATGATGTACAAAAATTCCCAGAAACTTCTTTCTGTTTTAAACATGTTTGTGTTACTATAAGTAACCATTACTATTTTTTTAATCTTTCCATTTTTTTCTGTCAACACCATGTATAATTATAGAAGTGTGTGCTGATGGCATGCAATGCAAGTTACAAGAAATCATAAGAAACCTACAGAGAACATTGTAGTATCAGTGAAAAAAACTCCTTTATATATATATAGATTTTGGGAAACGTATTGAATGTAAGCTTACTGAATGAACTTTTGGGGGTCGACTGTTAACAAAAAGTTCAAAACGAGAGATCCCTGTTGCATTATTTCATTATCGTATTTGCTCCAGCATAGTTTTCTTCCAGTCATTTTTGTTAAAGCTTGGATACCCGGAAAGAACCAGACAAGAAAAATACCTTGAACATGGGTGTAAAGTGACTAGCCAGTCAAATAAAGTAGCCTAATTACAATTAATGACTAATTCAATAATTTAGCTGTTTTAGTGAAGAGCACACAAAGCAATGGAATGTCTATAAGTAACATCTTGATTTACTGTAATAGAAGTGTAATTTTATGTGCAATCATTTTTTAAGACATGGATGAGATTAGGAGCTAGACTCACCTGTTAATGGTGGTGCATGCTGTTTATGGTATGTGATCACATTCCACAAAAAGACATAAGACAAAGGCAAATACATTTCTGTTGAATATGTCACTGTCTCACTGGGAATGAAAAAAACACTTTAGTTTTCTTATTTTATATTGAATCTATATTGATAGTAGTTCTCTGGCCTATATCATATTTATGTCCCCTATTCATGTATTAAGACACTTTTTGTAAGCTTGTGTGGCTTTTTTTTCTTTCTTTCAAAACAGTAGCTTGTCTGGACTGAAATTATGTTAGTTTGAAAAGCTAGTTTCAAAATACAGTAGCTTTAGCCACACTGCCATGGTGCATGAATAGTCCTACCTGATTGCGGGCATTTACAATGAGGTAAATAAAGAAAAGGGTATACAGTACACTTCATAATATTTAGGCCTAAAGCTCCAGTCCGTAACTTTTTTGGGGATAAAATTATCCAGAAATAATTTTTTGAGCCAGTACATAACCAGCCTTTTCTCACAGCACTTGATATAATTAAAGGTATTAATTTGATGACGGATTCAAAAATCAAGTATCAAAATCATTTAGTGTATATACATACATTCATTAAATAGAACACAGACTAATTTAAGTACATACACAAATTACTCGAATGGAAGAGAGTAAAAATAGGTCTTTAAACTGGATTTAAAAGCAACCAGAGATGAAGAGGTCCTGATGTCTAAAAGTAAATTGTTCCAGAGCTTTGGGGCGACTACAGAGAAAGCTTGATCACTTTTTGATTTCCTCCGAGAGCGAGGTACAGACAAAAGTGACTGATTACAAGGTAGTGACCTTAGTGACCTAGAGACTGTGTATGGCCTAATAAGATCACAAATATAATCTGGGGCCAAACTATGTAGAGCCTTGTAAGCAAAAAGAAGTATCCTAAAGTCGACTCTAAATTTTATTGGTTGCCAATGCAATGAGGCAAGATCAGGGGAGATATGATCCCTTTTCTTAGTTCCTGTCAAGAATCTGGCTGCTGAATTTTGAACCATCTGTAACCAAGACTTTGTAGTTTGAGGTAGGCCAACATATAGAGAATTACAGTAGTCCAATGGAAAGGAAATCAGTGCATGAATCACAATTTCAAGGTCTTTACTAGATAGAAAGTTCTCTTTACGTCTACTCTTTACAACTGCTTTTACATGCTTGTCAAATTGGAGAAGAGGATCAAAATAGAATAAAAAGAGTTTTTTTGGGGGCTTTTTTTCATGATTGTGTAGGTTCTTAGCTACAAAACACCTAGCTGTGTTTTAACTGAGTTGTTGGTAGCAGCAGGGCCCAGTAGAAGCACTTCGGTTTTATTTTCATTCAGTTGCAGTGAGTTATTTGTCATCCAGGTCTTGACTTCTTTGAGGCATGTGAAGAGGTTGTCTAATGAAAAGTCATTTCCTGGTTTGATTGGGAGATATAGTTGGAGGTCGTCAGCGTAACAGTGATAATTTATGTTATATTTAACGATTTTGTTTGCCCATAAAATCTTTAGGATATTAGGTTAAACTTGGCTTGCTGTCCACTGGAGAGGGGCTCGATGAAGCAGCTTCAACTCGAGCTCTGATATACCCCCCACCTGTTAATTAAAGGGCAAGGTACCTAAGATGAAGGTGGAGTTTGGGGAGGTGGAGGGATACTGGAACAGCTGATATCAGTGGCGCAGATAGGATTTTTTAACTGGGGGGGACCAAGCTGTCAGCAAATAATTTAAACTCAATTCGTTATTTTACATAATTTGGGCTTTAACTCGTGCTCAAGTAGTTACTTTGCGTTATTTGGGCAAATGATTTGGACTAAAAAGTCAATTTTAAAAAAAAAAAAGGCCTTCCTGATCACCACTACATATGCATGATCAGACTGTTCGACTAGTATTCCAATCACCCATGACCCATGGCTTCAGCAAAGTATTTATCATTTAAACATTTACTTATCTCAGCATACAATGTCTATCATTATGAACAAAAAAGCCAATAGCCTATGTGCAACAATAAAAATAATAATAAAATAAAATAACAACAACATATTTTGAATGTGGCTTCCCTCTTGTAGATCCTCACTTGACTGACCAGGGCCTGCCTTACTGTCATCAGAAATTGCCTGCTGGCCAGGAAGACAACATTTTAAAGTGTATAATTTCAGTTAAACCTCTATACCTCTATAGAGTTTCACAACAATGTGAAATACAACATATTCCAGAGAATTAATGGCTAAAACTACTATTTCAAAAATATCTAATAATGACTAAACATTTTAAATGTAAGTGTTAATTACAAGTTTGTTGCAATTTATAGATTAGAAATATCTTTCAAATGATGTGACATATTAAGAAATGTTTTTCATGTTGCTACGTACAATAAAAAATAAATAAATAAAATAAAAATAAAACATGATTTCCTGCTATAAGAGGATGTCAAAAGTTTATGTAGGCCTTTATTTGTTGTTTGCATAAACCTTGCACAACACAAATTCACTTATTATAATTATTTTTAGTGCTTACACAACAGTGAACACACCTCAGTCAATTTATACAGTATGGGTTAAATTATTAGATAAAACATTATTTCCTGACGACGATAAATTGTTTGATTTATCCAACCATTCTTTTTGTGTTCATTCATTATTTGCCTCTGTCCACTCACCTTAAATCACCCAGCACTGATGCCTATTCTTAAAGTCTTGTGCTGTTTTATAAACGCAAAAAGCCATGTCATGGTTTCGATTTTAGTTCGTTGGCAAAATAACACGCTAGAGACCTATGTTAGGTTAAACATTTTACATCTCATATGTGTTGGGAAAAGGGAAAAGGCGGAATCGAACTCGGGTCCGAGCGCTGCGGATCAGAAGCTCTTTTACGCGCTCAACGCGTAACCACCTACACCACTTTACCTGTGACGTAAATACTGTCTTTTTTTCTGAAAAAAACACAGGCACTTAGTGCAAACATACGCTCCGTTTTATCAAACCGTCCCTCGCGGCCTCGAAACACTACCGGCCCACCGGAGAACCCGACTCTCCCGATTGCCACTCCGCCGCTGGTGCCCAGGGCCCCTTAATGTCGTGGGCCCCTGGGCAAGTGCCCAGTTGGCCCAATTCCATGGTTAATTTCGATGACATTACTTTTTTTTCCTTATTATTATTTTGTGTAGGACACAGGCATATTTACAGTGGCGCAAAAAGTGGGTATGCGCTATATGCGGCGCATAGGGGCGCAGCACAATGGGGGGCGCCAAAGCGATGGTAAAAAAAAAAAAAAAAAAAAAAAAAAAAAATTATATAGGCTATATTGTATTTCTATATGTAGCTGCCGTTGTGCGTTTCTAAATGATTTCTGCATTCCTTCATTGTTATATAAAACTTTAGAGGACTAACAGCCAGGCTAGAGTCAGTGGCGCCTCCAGAAATTTTTCGTAGGGGTGGCCAGATGGGGCCAGTTAAAATCTTGGGGTGGCACACCAAAACTACAGTATAAACCATAATTTCAGAATTGTTTTCTACTGTTGTAATAAACCAGCCTGTAGAAAACTATCAGAAAGACTTAAGGAAACTCCTACTGATATACTTTGGTTTATTGTGTAATATTTAATGTTACTAATGATATTAGTAGGGCCCAACTAATATATATTACATTGTATATAATGATATATATTATATGATATAAGGGTCCTTGCCCCACAGCAAATTTCCAGATACTTACATAATTGTGATGAATTTAATCATTTTTAAGTTATTAGTTTGCAGTGTAAGATTACAGTTAACACCTTTAAATATTACATAAATGTATTATGAATTTTTAATACACTTAATGAGTGTATACATCAGCAGCAAAAAGTAATTCTTGAAAAAATCTGCACAGTAATTTTATAAAATCTAAATATGTTAATAAAAACAAATTACTATTAGTTCTCTTTTAAAATTCAATCAGGCAATCATGTCACAATTTTATATTTATATATTACTGTCAAATAATTCAGAAGTGCATAGCCTAAACTACAAATAAATTATATACAATTAAATTATGCTTATTTAAAATGTATTGAGCAGGCTAGGTATAACAAAATATATTGGCTTTTAATAATATTTCAGTGCGCAAACCCATGATTGAGCCCGTTCTTGCATGATTACATGAAAAACATCGCGGGTGCAGAATGATGTGCTCAAAGCAACATGGAGTCACAGTGTGCAGCAGCACTGCGCTTCATAAGTGTGCATTTAAAAGCTCATGTCACAAATCGAAAAATGTTGAGCACACAAATCCAAGTGCGATTTGTTCCTTTGTTTCACAGTTATTGTGCGTTTGATGCCGAGGCTAATCCTTGTGATATGTATGTGTGATCTAACAGAACACGGTAGTGAGTCGCTTAAAAACAGCAACAAACTCCAAGAAAATAAAGTAATTTTATGCGAATATACAGACTTTTATCTACAGATCATGCATTTATAATGTCAATATATCATATTGGAGAGAGTTTTACCGTGCATCCAAGAGGCGCGCGTGCTGTTTGAATATGAATGGAGAATGATGACAGTCGCAGAGGAGGGAAAACGAGTTTATATTTTAATGATGTAAATATACTTCTGTCCCTCACATTAAGCTATGGAATGACTTCAGATGACTTTGTCACCCAAACTGACGTGAAAAAAGCGGGAGGCGCCGAAAAGCGCGCTGTTTGCATCCCTGCCTGTCCAAACGTGGCAAAAACACACCTAAAAGCTGCTGTATACCATTTGGCACTTAAAAAGCACGGCACGACACATAATTCCCCGTCTTCTTTTAGTTAAGAATATTTTTGACTTATTTATAAAATGCATAACTGATGCTACAAAAATTAATACTGGCCATTGGGGTGGCCAATGGGGTGGCCAGGAGTCGGCCAGGGGTGGCCATGGCCACCCCTGGCCACCCCCTGGTGGCGCCATTGGCTAGAGTAGGCGCCCTCATGGAGAAGGGGGGCGGGTAATATCGCGAGCGGGCGGGGGCGCCGTGAGCTCTGAGCGAGCAGGTACGAGTAGTCGAGTTGTCGTCGAAAAAGATGGATTAAACAAAATGTTGTGGGGCTAAAAATGGAAAAAGAAAGAGAGAAAAGGAGATGGCATGTCAATTGATACGACAGCAGCTAAATAACTGCATGCATTGCTGAAAGCCAACAGGTAGGATTTAAAATGTGACATCCCAACACATGTAGGCTATATCTCGGTGGCCATCGGGACTACCGGGAGATTCCCGCTGGGCCGACGTGCTTTTCAGCCAATACATTTCATCCTTTTTTAATTTATTTGTCTTAACGACCCACAAAACTCATACATCGGCGGCCCATTTGTTTGTTGTTTGTTTTGTTTTTTGCTTAGTTGGCAGCGCTGTGCTGGTGTAATGCATTGGTCAAAAAAAGTCAGCTTTAGTTTTTTTTTCTGACACACTGGCCCATGAAATACGTCATTATGCGCAAGTATCTTTCAAGTATAGAAATTAGTGCAAAACTAATTATGAAAGTTTCCTTTATTTTTCTGTGCATTTGTTTTATAGCCTTCATGGCTACTATCATGGGATTAATATTATAACTATTTATTATGTAGTAGTGTAATGTAGACAGACACTAACTAAAAGAGGTTCAAATTTTTCTCTGTTTAATTTGCACCCTGAATATGGGTTGGAGCTTTCAATTTTGAACTCTCAAAGTGCACCAGACTGCTGAATTTAACATTACAGAACACAAAATTTTCTTACGGGGAGCATGCCCCCGAACCCCCCTAGAGAAACTGAGGTCCACAGTTTTACCTAAAATCCTGTGAGAAACACTGGTATTGCTGTTCCAATGGAGCTTATAGTTTTCTTAGGGGGGTTCATTAAGGTGGAGTAGCTATAGTTTAATTGTGTTAATAAACGACAATTTTGCACTTATTTTCTTCTGTTAGCTCTCATTTCTTCCTACTCACTTATTACACAGCACACTTACATTACATTTATTTTTCCTTTTTTTTTTTTGGGGGGGGGGGGGGGGGGGGGGCGCTAAAATTGTTGCTGCATACCCCTCTGAAACTGGGTAGTTGCGCCCCTGCATATTTAGATGTCGTAATTCCATGATTTGTTGCTGTGTTATGTTCCACATGATGGCCCTGTCATCTAACAGCCAACCTATCACCGTGATCATTGCGAGGAAGCTCGTGCATGAGAATAGACGTCATCCATAGCAACGAAGACTCACTCTTAGTTTAGGAGTTGTCATTTTTCCTTACTAAGAGTAAGTCAGAAAGGCGTTGTGAATAAGCGAAGAGAAAACTCCTAGCTAAAATATTTTAGTGCAATTTAGGAGTAGCCTACTCCTAGTGGTAAGATACATTTTTTGTGAATACGGCCCCTGATTGACAGAATGTTAATTTCATTTGAGAAATTATGTTAAGTAATTTAGATGAAGATCATGGTTGAAAGTTAGTAAAGCTACTGGAGGTGAGGACCAATTTAGTTTCATTTTATGAAGACAAACACAATTTATCCCTTTTCTAAAATTCCAAGGGCCACTTAGAAGAAAGAGACAATGTTGTTCACAAAAATATATAGGCTTAACACCATTTATGAATTATGATGATATGGCACTCTTCTTTAGCTATTTTTCTATCCTCCTGTCAAAGGGCTCCCGCTCACTGATAAAATAAATAAATTAATTAAACATTAAAAAAAATTAAAAACGACATGGTGATTTGATCTTGTCACTGTGGGTGGGTGTGGGTGTGTGGGTGTGTGTGCTGCCCAGAAGTGATGTCAGGTTAGTGTGGACTGCATCAATTTGCACTTGATCTTCAAAGTTCAACGGTACAGGCACTTGTTGGTGGAACAATAGTGGAAAAACTGTCAAGCCACTTTGATTTACATATTTTGGCCACTGATGCAGAGAAAATTGAAAATGACATTAAAAACATGTCCATGAATGTCTCATGAATGTCATATTTTGTAAGTCGTAACAAAAGAAAAGGGCGTTTATAAGTTTAGAGAGAGAGATTTTAATTTCCTTAAGTAGCTTTATGAGATGCTAGTTAAAGAGAACTCGGTAAAGACAGAGTATGATAAAACCCACATAAGGTGCACATACCCTATTTTAGTTCAGACAAGTAAGATATTTAAAAAAAAAAAATTAGGATAGACTATAAATTAGGTGAAACAGCTCAAAGAATATATTCAAATCATATGGGGAAAGTTTTTTAATGTGGGTTTTATCATGTATGACGTTGAAAATAATCAAAATATTTGAGTGAGTGTGCAGTTCAACTATTTACTTGGAGAGAGAGATTTACATACACATGCCTATAAATGTGTCTTTTGTGTGTTCACATCATAGACTGTAAAAAAACAAGTTCACATATTTCCAATATCTATGTAATGTGGGCCCAGAAAGCATGTGGAGTAGGCTATGTTTTAATGCAAGGAGTAAACAGGATCTTACCAGAATCCACAAAGACAGGCAACAAAAGAAAATTAAAAAGAAAATGAATTTTAAAGTGAGAAGATTAGGGGCAGCTAAACCTACACGTGTTATTCTAAGTTTAAGCCAGATAGAACATAAACCTGACCGTCAAGAACTTTTTGTCTTTCAAAATAAATTATAGACCCATAGAAATGAATTGATACCTATGCTCTATCAAGCTAATCGTTTATAATATTTATAATCATTTATAATGTTGCATCATTGCTAAACAGCATTAACTTTTTAGAGTTTGTAAGATTATTTAACATACAAATGACATAAATGTCAGATTATCATTCTAACAAACAATATTAATCTTGATTATACAGTATTTTTACTTTGTCTTCTGGGCAAGTTTCATCTTCATTAAGACAGAACCATTCAATGTAATCCTGATTTAACAATATTCTCCTCTATAAAGTTCCTTTTTTTTTTCTTGAAAATGTAAAAAATTTTAAACTCAAAGGTTTCTAAAACAAATTTCCTTGAGTCTGTTGTAAAGAACCTTTAAGACAAAATGTAAAATTTTATTGATTTGTATAGCCTAGTTCAAACTCTTTTTATGCCCCCTTTGCTTTTTTTTTTCTCTTTTCACTGTTAATATCTGTACCCTATCATTTGCAATACAAAATTAATTAAAATATATATATATTATTAAACATAGGTTACCTCAATTCGTGTCGCTGTACAGCCTCCCCCTACTGGACGCATAAGGAACAACAGGGGCTTAAAACTGCAGTCTCCCCCATGGTCTCCCCCTACTCAAAATCAGCGCTGCTACTGAATCCAGTGGCTCACAGCGCCCTCCAGTGTATGAAAACACAGTACTAGCGAGCGATTAGGCAGGGTGAACTAAAGTATTTTACAATATCTGTGGTAGCTATATTGTTAAAGGTAAGTGGTACATTTCTTCAAATATACTTTTTTTTCTTCATTGCTAACTTAATAACTTGAAATTAATTAATAGCCTACTATTATTCAGCAATGATGTGCTACATTGATAAAAAGTGATAGTATCAAAGGTTACAAAAAATATTAAGCAGCACAACCGCTTCCATTATTGATAATAAATCGACTTTTGGTGCTTCAGGGTTTTTTGTAGGCTAACAAATTGTTCCGAATATAAGACGACCCTGAATATAAGATGACCAAGATGTCAAGATACCCTACATCTTAGGAAAATTAAATTAAAGAAAATGTATAATTTTCATATTGCATATTTTTTATATAAAATATTTTAATTTTTGTGTATGGTAAATACTGGTAAAATGTATCAACATCAATCACATTCAGAAATAAACACTTTCTGTTTATTAACTACAAAAGTTCGCATTTCACCGTCACTGATTTCTCAACTTTTTTTGCAGTGACAGATGGCATGTCAAAAAATACATGTGTTTGATCTGCATTACCTGATTATCTGTTCCAGGGGAGATAGATATGAATGTTTTTTTCCTCAGGCCAAACATGGCGCAGAAAAGACATGGGCCTACTAGGAGTGCATGCTGGTAACACTTTATTTTACGACCCACAAACAACTGTGTAAGTACACTGAAATTACGGTGTATAGTGTATACATCCATGTAGGTATAAGGGAACAATATGTTAAGTTTTGGGTAATAAAGGGGTAACAAGCACCACTTTAATTTACAGCCCGCAGGAGTTACTATGCAGCAATACGAAACAACACTATTTGCACTGTAATTACAGAGAAAGGTACACTCAAAAAAAAAAAATTGTTGAATAAACATGATTTTTTTTTATTAAAATAAATTGTTAAATGAACGTGATTTAAACGTAGCACCCATTGTGCATCTAATCAAATCAAGTAAACTTCAACTACTTTGAATATTTTATGTGAACACAATATACATTTGTAGATTCAACATGATTGTAATATGTCAATGTAACTTCCTCACAACTAATTGAATCAAAATATTTGTATTGTGTTAGTCTAGTCAAATTTATTCTTATCCACTCAATGTCAGTAAAGCACTTAAATTCAACAAGATTCTGCCTTGTAAACTAGTTAATGTCTTGGTTTGGTAGTTCATTGAGCATTAATGAAGACACCTGTGATGTTAACAAGCAGAATCACTGAAGGAGAAAACCATCATTTTTAAGTCACCGTTATGGGGATCCGTGTTTGCTTTAGTTGGCCTCCCTTATATCATTAACTTTAGATTTTGTTTGGCTGCTGTTAATTAGTTATAACAGCTAAATGAAAAAATGGTCATGGTCATCTGATATTGTTGGTTGTGTTTTAACATAATCATTATTTCACAATCATTTGACCTGAATCACTGAATGTATAATATATAGGGCTGGGTGATATATTGCACGATATTGTTATGCGCATCTAATCAGTAAAGCCGGTTCCTTGATTAGCAGTAAATCTCCTTCACATGCTTTCAAAGGGACAATATGAGTGTTAAATTAACACTCAAGAGTGTTAAAGTTAATGAGATGATTAAGTGATTAATTTAGTGATGATTGAGCATCATTGAAGGCACCTGATGATCGGTTGCAACACTATCTCAAGCAGAATCACCGAAGTAGAAAATCTAAAATTTTAAGCCACCGTTATGGTGATCAGTGTTTGCTTTAGTTGGACTCTTGACACTTATACTTTCCCTTTGAATTTTTTCTGTCTGCTGTTATTGATTTATAGCAGTCATATGTTAAAATAAAACGATTGGT
Source organism: Pimephales promelas (assembly GCF_016745375.1). The sequence continues at coordinate 131,724 of NW_024121843.1, read as the reverse complement.
TGATAGTGTTGGTTGTGTTTTTACATAATCATGCAGTGATCTAAAAAATGAAATTTATTCAGATGATTTGGTTAGATTTGTTAGCAAAAGTTTTGTGGTTCAACTGCATATCTGTATTTTTCTTATAACCTAAAATATTTAATAAAAATATTCTGATCAAATCACTATAATTTTTATTTACAAACACAGAGATCAATAATCAGCCTGTCTATCTCAACCGTGGTGACATTAATAATCCTTCTTGCCACCAATCACAACTCATTAATGGCTCCCATCATGCATTGCGGTATGAATAAATTATGATCTGAATTGTCTATGTAATTTACTTTTCCTACTTGAATATTCTCGTCACCGTTGTTGAGAAGCATTAACTGAATCTTGAGGTCTGTGTGTGGCTAAAAGAAAGATTTTTTTTAAAACAACTTTTTGAAGAAATCCATTACATTATATTTAACATTCTGGATATTTATGCATAATCTCAGCAACAGAATAAGCAACCCGATCTCACGAATAAATCACAAACTAGATTTCAAACGATGAATGTCATTGTATGACCAACATCTTTTTATAATGTTTCATCTTTGTTCATCTGACAGGAATAGGCTAACTCAGATGCATCAGCAAATTATAATCTAAGTTAATAATATAAGGGTCAAGAGCCCAACTAAAGCAAACACGGATCTCCATAACGGTGACTTAAAAAATTATGGTTTTCTCCTTCAGTGATTCTGCTTGTTAACATCACAACAGTGTGTCTTCACATACGGTGTCTTCATTAATGCTCAATCAACTACCAAACCAAGACATTAACTAGTTTATGTAACAAGGCAGAATCTTGTTGAATTGAAGTGCTTTAGTGACATTGAGTGGATAAGAATAAATTTGATTAGACTAATACAATACAAACATTTTGATTCAATTAGTTGTGAAGAAGTTACATTAACATATTACAATCATGTTGAATCTACAAATGTATATTGTGTTCACATAAACTATTCAAAGTAGTTCAAGTTTACTTGATTTGATTAGATGCATAATGGGTGCTACGTTTAAATCAAGTACATTCAACAATTTATTTGATTAAATCACGTTCATTCAACAATTTCTTTTTTTGAGTGTACTGTTATCAAAAAACAAACAAACAAACAAACAAAAATTTAATTACACAGTATACAGTATTTGCCCTGACATTTAAGTGTCATTGCAATTCTATGGGATAAGTTACAGTAAATACTTATTTCCCCATGGTAGGCTTCAGTCTAAATTAAAATCATAGCAAAAACAAATTATTTTGACTTAACATTAAGTAATCTAGTAAGAAAAGCCAATAAATTTAATTTTTATCATATAGTGTTTGTGTGTGTGTGTGTGTGTGTGTGTGTGTTTAATTTTTAACCCACAAATTACCCTACAACATTGCACAAGAACATGTTTTGTCAGAAATGTGATGCATTTTATAAACAACAGACGTACAATTTTTGCCTGGAATATATTTACAGAATAGGTACCTGTTATTTTTTAAATAATGTGCTTATCTGCTTGTTATCCCTTTATACCCCAAACTTAACATATTGTTCCCTTATACCTACACTGAAGTACACTATAATTACAAAAACGTAAACCGTAATTTCAATGTACTTACACAGTTGTTTGCGGGTCGTAAAATAAAGTGTTACCACCTCTTACCTTTAACAATATAGCTACCAAAGAGCTTGTAAAATGCTTTAGTTCATCGGATCCTGCCTAATCATTCCCTGGTATTTTGTTTTCATACACTAGAGGGCGCTGTGAGCCACTAGATTCAGTAGCAGCGCTGATTCTCACAGCTCTCGCCGGGTGCAGTGGCGCGCGCCTGTAGTCCAAGCTACTGGGAGGCTGAGGCTGGAGGATCGCTTGAGCTCAGGGGTTCTGGACTGCAGTGGACTATGTCGATCGGGTGTCCGCACTAAGTTCGGTATCGATATGGTGATTCTGGGGGAGCCCGGGACCACCAGGTCGCCTAAGGAGGGGTGAACCGGCCCAGGTCGGAGACGGAGCAGGTCAAAGTCCCCGTGTCGATCAGTAGTGGGATCGCGCCTGTGGATAGACTCTGCAGTGCAGCCTGAGCGATACAGCGAGACTCGGTCTTTTTTGTGTTTTTGTCTATCTAGCGTCATTTTATTTCTCAAATATTGATAGGTTAAGAATTCAGCTTCAGGCCGATATGAAATCAACAGGTCAGTAATGTTATTGTCAAAATTTTAGTTTTGTCTTATGTTAAACATTTGTAAACCCCAAAGATATAGAAAATAAATCAAAATAAATGTAGAAATATATATTTCAACGATTCTGCACACACATGTAAATCTTGTCTGTCCTTTAAACATGCAAATAGTAGGCCTAGCTTACAACTAATAGCGTAATATGAATAAATAATTAATATTAAATGAATAAAGTGCATCAATAAATGCCTAGGCCGGAACTCTAATTCATCACCATAATGAGAAGGTGTTTTATCATTGATTCATACATTCCATTGAAATATAGAAACAGAAACAAACATTTTGGGATCGAATTTTATTAAAGGTCATGATGCATGTGACTCTTCCAGTCAGAATATCAATTGTTGAAAAGGGCCTCTTCAATGGACATAGTCAAAATTTACTTTCTGCAGATTTCCAAGCTGCCTGTTTTAATAAATCAAGAAAAAGAAAACTTTGCTTCTCAACTTTAATTTTGAAATGTACGACAGTCAATACAGAATGCTACAGTTGCATTATGACATCATTATGTTCTGTGTTTAAATTTGATGTTGTTCATATGACTTGTTTACATTTGACTGATTGGCGTTGTACACACAAACACCTCTCCTGAAAGGGAAATAAAAAAAGATATTAATAATTAACACACAATCTAAAGCTGACCCAAATCACCCCCACGGTATATAACAAAATAAGAAAGATTTTATTTACCCTGTGCTTGAGTCCTATAAGAGGGGGAAAAGATTAGTCCATTAGTGAAGTCCTTTTTTCAGAAGAAAACATCACGCAACACCTATTTCCCCATCCTTGCATTGTTCAATTGTTTGAAATAAAAAGATGAACTTACTGAACGCCCTGATTTTCCAGGAGGCATCTGTAAGTGGCGATCTCCTGCTCCAGACGGCTCTTGATGTCCAGCAGTACAGCATAGTCTCTGCCCTGCTGCTCAATGCCAGAGCGCACCTGACAAAGCTCTGCCTCCAATGAGTTGATATGCTTCTGAAAGCCTGCTAGTATATTGCTGTACCTAGCCTCTGTTTCCAACAGTGAGCGCTCCAGAGCTGCTTTCTGTGTGGGTAAAGACAAGACAAGACTAGATAATTCCTTCACATTTCTCACCAAAGTCACTTTAAGGCATGCCAGTTCACAACTAAATTGACTGAGTGTGATCCTCCTCAGTGGTTTGTATGATTCCCAGTTTTTCTCTTGAAACATTTATAATACAGGCAAGTTCATGATGCAGTGCGTTTTAAAATCTGTTCTAGCGCAAATCACTTAAACAATTACATTTTTCAGGCTAGTTTAGCTAAAACGTGATTTCTCATTCTCACCATGCTGATCTGAGACTGCAGCTCGATCTCCAGGCACTGCAAGGTACGCTGCAAATCTGAGATCTGTGACCTAGAGGTTTCTAGGCACTCTGTGTTGCAGGCCAATTCTTTGCACAGTTGTGCCGTCTTAAAGAGAGTAAGAAACACACACACAACATGAGAACTATCATCATTTGTAATGCATACTGTCAGTTGCTCTTTTCATTTCAAATGGCTGCCACTACTGTATATATGAGGGCAAATTAGGATTCACGAAACAGAGGCTGAAGTCTCACCTTCTCTTTGAACCAGCACTCCTGTTCTCTGCGGTGTTTATCAATGATGGTCTCGTAATGACAACGGATTTCTTCCAAAACCTTGTTCAGGTCTTGCTGAGGAGCGGCATCCACTTCCACACACACTTTTGTGTTTGTCAACTGACACAGTAGTGCTTCAATATCCTGTAACCACACGGTACTCCTGCATCAGGTCTTGACTATCTCATTGCAAGTTCTCAAGCTGTCAAGATCACTAATACAGAGTTTAATCAAACTAACCTCCTTATAGTTCTTCTTCAAACACGCTAGATCTTCCAGCAGAGTCTCGATCTGCGCCTCCAGGTCAGCCTTTGTCAGGGTCGTGTGGTCCAGCAAGCGACGCAGGTTGGCGATGTCAGCCTCCACAGACTGCCGCACTGCCAACTCGTGGTTATATCTACGTAATTGGTGGGTGGAGTGGCAGGATGGGGAATAAACTCACCAATCATGTTTGGCCAATACAATCTGTTAAGATGCTGAAGCTAGCAAACTGGTTACAGAGGAATAGAATTTAAGAGAACTCACTTCATCCTGAAGTCATCAGCAGCCAGTTTAGAGTTGTCGATCTGCAGGAGGATGTTGGCGTTGTGGATGGTAGCAGCTCCAATCTATCAATGTAGAACATTGATATAAAAATACATTCATGTAGTGCATACTTTTTCATCATTTCATCCCTTATGAAAGTACACGTGTACCTTTTCCTTCAGGCAATCGATGGTGTTCCAGTAGGCGCTGTAGTCCCTCTGGCAGATCGGCCCCTTATTCTCATAGTACTCGCGGATCTGCCTCTCCAGAGTGGCATTGGCAGCCTCCAGGGAGCGCACCTTCTCCAGGTAGGATGCCAGACGGTCGTTCAGGCTCTGCATGGTGGTCTTCTCGTTGAGCTGCATGTAGTCACAGTTCCCAAACATGATTCCCAATCCTCCATTGTTCAGTCTGCCATAAAGTCCACCGACTTTGCAACGCAGATCTGGATAGCAACCAACGTTGCGATAACAGGAGGAAGAGATGCGAGTGTTTCCTCCAAAATCATAGCCACACACACTGTAGGCTTTAGGTGTACAGCTAGTTATTTTACCATAGCTAATTGGAGTAACTATGGATTTTGAGGTCATGGTCTTGGGACCGAGGCATGATGACGTAAGGAGAGAGCACGACATGGTGGATGAATGCAGAGATGAGATGAGACGAACCCAGAGAGGACACTGAAGGAAACCGGTAGATTGTCCTGGCGAGGATGGCACCTTTGAGTCTGGCTTTGACCTCTTATAGAGATGGAAACCCAGGGCGGGTCCTGTACTTTGTCAATGGGAACAGGAGGTAGGGTGTGTGTGAAAGTGGTTTGTGCCAGTTTAACGCCCTTTGTCGATTAAGAACTAAAAAAAGAGGTCATGCAATTTAAGGTAATGCAAGGACACAAATTTATGACACAAATCTTGATCTATGAAATTCTTCCACACCTGATTTTCTAATGTAACGTTTTGTGGGAATTGAATGGCATTTTTGGTTATATGTTTCTATCCATCCTTTATTCATTTGATCTTTTTCTCCCAGTGTTTTTAAGCAAAATGGTTTGTCCCGCTGCTAAACTATAGGGCTACTGTACTCTTATAAAGTTAGAATGGAAATGTTAAAATATCTGCTTTTCACACGTAAAATGTTGGTTTGTTCTTGAGTGCCACCAAGTCGTAGTTTTATGTAACAATAGCGACTATTTTGGGCACGTGACCAAAATTGGTTGGCCAGTTTTTTTGCATTGTGATATAAAAGAGATTAAAACGTCTCTCAGAGAAAAAACGCATTGATGGCGTGCAAATGTTTATTTTTATTGTACCGAAATTTTCGCCACTATTTTACACTGTAAAAAAAATATATTCAAGATTTGTTATCGCAACATTTTTACTATGTCAAATCAATTTAGATTAAGTTAGATAATTCATGTGGTTCAGATAACATAATATTTTGAGTTTCCATTGATCAAACCAATCTCCTTTATTGTATTAACTTAAAATTGTAAGGCAACAAGGTTACTTTATTTGTTAAAGTGAAACTAACAATATATTTTTTACAGTGTATGAGGTGGAAATTTCATATGAATTTGTATCAATGAGTCTTAGACATAAGCAGATTGTACAAAACTTACATGGAAGACAAATGAGATTTGAGGTTTGACCGCAAATTTGCCAAAATGTAAAGTTGTTAGGAAATGCCATGAGTTTGAAATTTCAAATACATTCTTGATTCTTGGACGCCACAATACAGGTTTCATTGAGAGAATCACAGATTTTGTTAATAAATTCTCAAATCCCTACCCTATCCAGGGGCGAAAATTTCATCAAAATGTTGGGGGGGACAATAAACATAACAATTCTCAAGAGCAAATTTTGAAGGGGACACCAATAATACAGGCAAAAAAATACAGAGGAAAGCCTTACTACTATTATTAGTGTAGCATGGGGACCATTTCATTATACTTCTTAAAATTTCTTTCTGGTTTAAGCCAGCAGCGAATCTGTTTACATACTCTCCTCACGCAGCGCAGAGATTTCATTTCATTCATTGACTAATTCTTGAACTATATTAAATGATATAAACCAACCAAATCACAGTGAAGCGTTAGAATCTAAATGCACAGCGCACCCGGACTTTCTAATCAGTGTATGGCCAGCAATATTGTAATGTTTAATGACATGAAGATAGTGTCTGTTATTATTGTTATGTACAATTAAATACAATCGTTGCTGAGTCTGCGGTCTGAAAACTTTACCTCAGAGCATCCGTTAACTGAATGAATTGAGAATCTCACCTGAAAAATCAAGCAGCTGATTTCTGTAAATGAATGCAAAGCTAAATGTATATTGCAGCATAGGGCGAAGTCAGGATCCGTCAGCACGGATTTGAGACAAAAATAATTTAAATTGTATATAAAACTATGTAAATGGCGCTCTGTGGCGCAGCAGGGTTTTGAACACGGTCCTGAGCCGTTGCTGGGCGCCGGCGGACAGACGCCGAACGGCGCCGCCGGTGTGTGTACACTCATAGAGAATAATGTGTTCACATTTTAAAGACGTGGCGCTGCGCGACGCGACGCTACGCTTCTCGTCCGGTGTGCGACCCCCTTTACTGGAGTTCCACAACTATTCAAACACTATGTTTTTCTCTCCCGCCACCGGAATGTGTGTGTCCTGAGGTAAAAGGGACGGAGGCGGTGGACCAACGCACTGTGAGGCAAGGAGGGGGGTCTCAAAATGTTTAGTACGCTTTTTTCGTAATTGCCCCGTTTGCATTTGTGTTATTTTATTTCTTAATTATTTTAAGAATATATCATTACATTATTTACAATACACATATTTTAATGGTTTTTTTGGGGGGACAACCTCAGATAGGGGGGTCATGACCCCCCGACCCCCCCGCGATTTCCGCCTATGACCCTATCTCACGACCAATTCGTGCGAATTCGTACGAGTGATTCAAAAGTGCTAATTCGTACTATATTCATACGACCTCACTCGTACAAATTTGTACGATTTGTCTAAAACCCACGTGACGGTTATGTTTAGGGGCGGGGTCAGGGGTAGGTCATTCGTACGAATTCATACGAATTGGCTAATTCGTAAAATATGTACGATTTATCTAAATCGTACTAATTCGTACGAGTGAGGTCGTACAAATTGTTACGAATTAGCCACCTCGTAAAATTCGTACGAATTTCCGTATATTTCACAGCAATTACAACTGTGAACACAACTTTGCAGCAATGCAGCATTTAGATTTTGTATGCTAACCATCCATGTTGCATTTTATCCATTCTGGAAGCCATTGTAATTGTTCATCTTCATATATCAACAAAAAGACAATATTTTCATATTTACATGGTGTGGCTGAATCGAAGTCTAAAACTGAAGTTTTCTTTGATGTGGCTGGTAGGGCTGAGAAAATAAGTGGAGCTCTTTACGGCCCTAATCACTTTAAAATATATGTACATGTGTATTAAACATGGGACCATGCCCATCAATCACTTGCTATAAACCTATCTGAATCATATATGCTGACTGAGTGTGAAGTCATATGGTTTCACTGCACTTTATATACTCTCTGCTATATGATTCAGTTGACAAACTTATGTATGATATGTGAAACTTTTAAAATGTCTGACATGTCTAGTCAAGGACCTGCTGTTATTCGGCAATATAAATGGCCAGTTTCCATTACTGACATTAGAGAAAATTATAGCCTCACCCATGTCTGCTTTTGAATTAAGTTAAGACTGTGTGTACTTTCATAATAGTTTGATGATTATAATTGATCAATCATTAGGTGGTTAGGAGTCCTTAGGTCTAGATTAAGGAAGTGTCATTAATTTATTTTATTGTGTGCTGGTTATAGCAATAGTACAGTTTAAAATGAAAGTTTAGCTAAATATTATATTATTGATGCTTTAACGCACCCAGTGAGTTTGTTGAAACTACAGTCAGAATATTTTCTGTACTTGATATTAGGGGATGAGTAGCCTATTTCTAAACTATAAAATCAGATAAATGTGAAATTATTATAAACGTTTGAGTCTTTGAGACATAGCACAAAAATACAGACCGTGTTACGAAGACACAAAACGTGCTTCAAAACAGCGGCATCTCCCCATCGGGACATTTCTTCTGTTACACGTATGTTAGTTTTTCATGGACTTTTAGTTTTGTTTTCATCAGACACTTGTGTGATTTGTCTTTGTTTCCCACCGACTCATAAATCATCACAGGTATTCATTATTTAGTCCGTATTTTTATCAGTGATATGATTACATGAAAAGTGTCTTTTTTGTTTAAACTTTTTTGACTTTGTATCCTTTCAGTCCCCATCCTCATCTTCTTCATCTAAAAACTCTTTAGACAGTTTTTCATGCTTGACACTAAATGCATTCAATGATCTATCGAAATTCATTACTTTTTTTATCCAAATCATTCTATTTATTATATTGACCTACATTTACTGTGCCTCGTAATTATGTTTATACTACGGGACTGTTGAATGCTTGAATCTGATTGGTTGACGGACTTTACGGCGTGCAATTTAAGGAAAATGCAAAGCTAAAGTGACCGCATTATAGGAATAGCCTACAATTTAGCGTATAGT
>NW_024121843.1:0-122227 GCF_016745375.1 Pimephales promelas | reverse complement strand
GGAAAATCATGTTAGATTCATGGAAAATCATACTAAACATGGTAAATCATGAAAAAATTACATTGAATATGGTTTATCATGGTAAATAATGCTTGCTACATAAAACTTAATGTCTTTTGATGCTTTTGTGCTTAAAGGCCTTAAAGGCCTAAACTGCTTGAACCCCGCTAAATGCTGCTTGCAGCTTTAATTATTATTATTATTATTATTCTCCCCTAAAACGCATCGTGCAGCCCAAACCGTAAGGGCTAGAGCTCTGAAACTTTGTCAGATGGTAGTACAAAAATCGAGGAGAGGTTATCAAATATGAGCCCGATTGCCCATAGGTGGCGCTATAGCGACCAATTGCGCGAAACGGCTCATAACTCCTAGACCGTAAGTCGTACACTCAAGTGTCTTATATCATTGGAAAGCTGGTCACCTGACGAAAAAAACGTATATCTCCGATTTCATTTCGGTATGGAATTTTTTCCGCCATTTTGAATTTTGTCGAAAAACTACTTTTGCGAACTAGTCCTGGTTTTTTGCCCGATCGGAACCAAACCAGTGCAGAAATGTTCTCTGGAGTCTGAAGATCAATAATTATCAAAAAAATGTTGAAAAGTCTCTTTGCGGTCGCTAGGGGGCGCAAAATAAATGTTGTGGGAGGAGCCTATTTTACTAAAATGGCTATAACTCGAGAAGTAAATGAGATATCCTCAACAAACTCGGTACACATATGTATAAGTTCAATTTGAGGTCACAGTAAAAAAATCGCCACGATGGAACACTAGGTGGCGCTATAAAACGAAAAAACTAAAAAGAGCTCTGACCAGCTGACCGTTAGTCCGATTGACTTGAAAATTGGTATCCAGTGTCTTTGTCCAAGGCCCCATGTATGTGTATGAGGACATTGGTGTATCTCAAAAAACATGGCCGCCATCGGCCAATGAAGTTTGAGCACCTATGAAACAAGGTTAACGAAGGCCGATCGGAACGAAACTCGTTGGCATGTTTGACTCATGGCCCTAGAGGTCTGTAAGAATTTTGAAAGAAATCGGCCACTAGTTGGCGCTAACGAGTTTTATGGCTCTGTTATCACGTGGTGTTGCACACACCCCACAATATGTATATCAATTGATAGATCTCCTCATGCTGAACAACTTTGCCTCAAGAACCATTGCTGTCAATCAAATCGTTCGTTAAATATTCACGAATATGTTAAAAACCTACTTTTGCGAACTAGTCCCTGGTTTTTTGCCCGATCGGAACCAGACCAGTCTGGGACAATTCTTTGGACTCTCTAGATCAATAATTATCAAAAAAAGTTGAACTTTGTCATTTGTTTTGCTATTACAGGGTCATTTAAAAAAGGGGGCATGACAAAATGCACCCAAAAGCCTATAAATCCTAAAGGAAAAGTCAGAACTTCACAAAAATTGATGAGCACATGTGTCATAACGTATTCAACAAGCATGCAAAGTTTCATGGAGATCGGACTATAGGTGGCGCTATAATGTTAAAAAATGTTAAAAACAATGTATACCCTATAGTAAATTGCCATTATTGAAACTTAAAACTTAATGTCTTTTGATGCTTTTGTGCTTAAAGGCCTTAAAGGCCTAAACTGCTTGAACCCCGCTAAATGCTGCTTGCAGCTTTAATTAGGGGTTCAAGCACGAAGTGCTGAAACCCTATTGTTTTTGTACTGATTTTTATTATTATTATTATTCTCCCCTAAAACGCATCGTGCAGCCCAAACCGTAAGGGCTAGAGCTCTGAAACTTTGTCAGATGGTAGTACAAAAATCGAGGAGAGGTTATCAAATTATGAGCCCGATTGGCCCATAGGTGGCGCTATAACAACCAATTGCGCAAAACTGCCCATAACTCCTAGACCGTAAGTCGTACACTCAAGTGTCTTATATCATTGGAAAGCTGGTCACCTGATGAAAAAAACGTATATCTCCGATTTCATTTCCGGTATGCAAATTTTTCCGCCATTTTGAATTTTGTTGAAAAACTACTTTTGCAAACTAGTCCCTGGTTTTTTACCCGATTGGAACCAAACCAGTGCAGAAATGTTCTCTGGAGTCTGAAGATCAATAATTATCAAAAAAATGTTGAAATTTCTCGTTCCGGTCGCTAGGGGAAGCAAAATAAACGTTGTGGGAGGAGCCTATTTTACTAAAATGGCTATAACTCGAGAAGTAAATGAGATATCTTCACCAATCTTGGTACACATGTGTAAGAGTTCAATTTGAGGTCACAGTAAAAAAATAGCGACGATTGAACACTAGGTGGCGCTATAATATGAAAAAAACATAAAAAGGGCTATGACCACATGACCGTTAGTCCGATTGACTTGAAAATTGGTATGCAGTGTCTTGGACCAAGGCCCCATGTATATCTATGAGGACATTTGCGTATCTAAAAAAACATGGCCGCCATCGGCCAATGAAGTTTGTGCATCTATGAAACAAGGTTAACGAAGGCCGATCGGAACGAAACTCGTTGGGCATGTTTGACTCATGGCCCTAGAGGTCTGTAAGAATTTTGAAAGAAATCGGCCACTAGTTGGCGCTAACGAGTTTTATGGCTCTGTTATCACGTGGTGTTGCACAAACCCCCACAATATGTATATCAATTGATAGATCTCCTCACGCTGAACAACTTTGCCTCAAGAACCATTGCTGTCAATCAAATCGTTCGTTAAATATTCACGAATATGTTAAAAACGTACTTTTGCGAACTAGTCCCTGGTTTTTTGCCGGATCGGAACCAGACCAGTCTGGGACAATTCTTTGGACTCTCTAGATCAATAATTATTAAAAAAAAGTTGAACTTTGTCATTTGTTTTGCTATAACAGGGTCATTAATAAAAGGGGGCATGACAAAAAGCACCCAAAAGCCTATAAATCCTAAAGGAAAAGTCAGAACTTCACAAAAATTGATGAGCACATGTGTCATAACTTATTCAACAAGCATGCAAAGTTTCATGGAGATCGGACTATAGGTGGCGCTATAACTGTTAAAAATGTTAAAAACAATGTATTCCCTATGGTAAATTGCCATTATTGAAACTTAAACCTTAATGTCTTTTGATGCTTTTGTGCTTAAAGGCCTTAAAGGCCTAAACTGCTTGAACCCCGCTAAATGCTGCTTGCAGCTTTAATTATTATTATTATTCTCCCCTAAAACGCATCGTGCAGCCCAAACCGTAAGTGCTGGAGCTCTGAAACTTTGTCAGATGGTAGTACAAAAATCGAGGAGAGGTTATCAAATTATGAGCCCGATTGGCCCATAGGTGGCGCTATAGCGACCAATTGCGCGAAACGGCTCATAACTCCTAGACCGTAAGTCGTACACTCAAGTGTCTTATATCATTGGAAAGCTGGTCACCTGACGAAAAAAACGTATATCTCCGATTTCATTTCCGGTATGGAAATTTTTCCGCCATTTTGAATTTTGTCGAAAAACTACTTTTGCGAACTAGTCCCTGGTTTTTTGCCCGATCGGAACCAAACCAGTGCAGAAATGTTCTCTAGAGTCTGAAGATCAATAATTATCAAAAAAATGTTGAAATTTCTATTTCCGGTCGCTAGGGGAAGCAAAATAAACGTTGTTGGAGGAGCCTATTTTACTAAATTGGCTATAACTCGAGAAGTAAATGAGATATCTTCACCAAACTCGGTACACATGTGTACGAGTTCAATTTGAGGTCACAGTAAAAAAATAGCGACGATTGAACACTAAGTGGCGCTATAACATGAAAAAAACATAAAAAGGGCTATGACCACATGACCGTTAGTCCGATTGACTTGAAAATTGGTATGCAGTGTCTTGGACCAAGGCCCCATGTATATCTATGAGGACATTGGCGTATGTAAAAAAACATGGCCGCCATCGGCCAATGAAGTTTGAGCACCTGTGAGACAAGGTTAACGGAGGCCCATCGGAACGAAACTCGATGGGCATGTTCGACTCATGGCCCTAGAGGTCTGTAAGAATTTTGAAAAAAATCGGCCACTAGTTGGCGCTAACGAGTTTTATGGCTCTGTTATCACGTGGTGTTGCACACACCCCCACAATATGTATATCAATTGATAGATCTCCTCATGCTGAACAACTTTGCCTCAAGAACCATTGCTGTCAATCAAATCGTTCGTTAAATATTCACGAATATGTTAAAAACGTACTTTTGCGAACTAGTCCCTGGTTTTTTGCCCGATCGGAACCAGACCAGTCTGGGACAATTCTTTGGACTCTCTAGATCAATAATTATCAAAAAAAGTTGAACTTTGTCATTTGTTTTGCTATAACAGGGTCAATTAAAAAAGGGGGCATGACAAAATGCACCCAAAAGCCTATAAATCCTAAAGGAAAAGTCAGAACTTCACAAAAATTGATGAGCATATATGTCATAACGTATTCAACAAGCCTGCAAAGTTTCATGGAGATCGGACTATAGGTGGCGCTATAATTGTTAAAAATATTAAAAACAATGTATACCCTATAGTAAATTGCCATTATTAAAACTTACAACTTAATGTCTTTTGATGCTTTTGTACTTAAAGGCCTTAAAGGCCTAAACTGCTTGAACCCCGCTAAATGCTGCTTGCAGCTTTAATTATTATTATTATTCTCCCCTAAAACGCATCGTGCAGCCCAAACCGTAAGAGCTAGAGCTCTGAAACTTTGTCAGATGGTAGTACAAAAATCGAGGAGAGGTTATCAAATTATGAGCCCGATTGGCCCATAGGTGGCGCTATAGCAACCAATTGCGCGAAACGGCTCATAACTCCTAGACCGTAAGTCGTACACTCAAGTGTCTTATATCATTGGAAAGCTGGTCACCTGACGAAAAAAACGTATATCTCCGATTTCATTTCGGGTATGGAAATTTTTCCGCCATTTTGAATTTTGTCGAAAAACTACTTTTGCGAACTAGTCCCTGGTTTTTTGCCAGATAGGAACCAAACCAGTGCAGAAATGTTCTCTGGAGTCTGAAGATCAATAATTATCAAAAAAATGTTGAAATTTCTATTTCCGGTCGCTAGGGGAAGCAAAATAAACGTTGTGGGAGGAGCCTATTTTACTAAATTGGCTATAACTCGAGAAGTAAATGAGATATCTTCACCAAACTCGGTACACATGTGTACGAGTTCAATTTGAGGTCACAGTAAAAAAATAGCGACGATTGAACACTAGGTGGCGCTATAATATGAAAAAAACATAAAAAGGGCTATGACCACATGACCGTTAGTCCGATTGACTTGAAAATTGGTATGCAGTGTCTTGGACCAAGGCCCCATGTATATCTATGAGGACATTGGCGTATCTAAAAAAACATGGCCGCCATCGGCCAATGAAGTTTGTGCATCTATGAAACAAGGTTAACGAAGCCCGATCGGAACGAAACTCGTTGGGCATGTTTGACTCATGGCCCTAGAGGTCTGTAAGAATTTTGAAAGAAATCGGCCACTAGTTGGCGCTAACGAGTTTTATGGCTCTGTTATCACGTGGTGTTGCACACACCCCCACAATATGTATATCAATTGATAGATCTCCTCATGCTGAACAACTTTGCCTCAAGAACCATTGCTGTCAATCAAATCGTTCGTTAAATATTCACGAATATGTTAAAAACGTACTTTTGCGAACTAGTCCCTGGTTTTTTGCCGGATCGGAACCAGACCAGTCTAGGACAATTCTTTGGACACTCTAGATCAATAATTATCAAAAAAAAGTTGAACTTTGTCATTTGTTTTGCTATAACAGGGTCATTTATAAAAGGGGGCATGACAAAATGCACCCAAAAGCCTATAAATCCTAAAGGAAAAGTCAGAACTTCACAAAAATTGATGAGCACATGTGTCATAACTTATTCAACAAGCATGCAAAGTTTCATGGAGATCGGACTATAGGTGGCGCTATAACTGTTAAAAATGTTAAAAACAATGTATTCCCTATGGTAAATTGCCATTATTGAAACTTAAACCTTAATGTCTTTTGATGCTTTTGTGCTTAAAGGCCTTAACGGCCTAAACTGCTTGAACCCCGCTAAATGCTGCTTGCAGCTTTAATTATTATTATTATTCTCCCCTAAAACGCATCGTGCAGCCCAAACCGTAAGGGCTAGAGCTCTGAAACTTTGTCAGATGGTAGTACAAAAATCGAGGAGAGGTTATCAAATTATGAGCCCGATTGGCCCATAGGTGGCGCTATAACAACCAATTGCGCGAAACTGCTCATAACTCCTAGACCGTAAGTCGTACACTCAAGTGTCTTATATCATTGGAAAGCTATTCACCTGACGAAAAAAACGTATATCTCCGATTTCATTTCCAGTATGCAAATTTTTCCGCCATTTTGAATTTTGTTGAAAAACTACTTTTGCAAACTAGTCCCTGGTTTTTTACCCGATTGGAACCAAACCAGTGCAGAAATGTTCTCTGGAGTCTGAAGATCAATAATTATCAAAAAAATGTTGAAAAAGTCTCTTTGCGGTTGCTAGGGGGCGCAAAATAAATGTTGTGGGAGGAGCCTATTTTACTAAAATGGCTATAACTCGAGAAGTAAATGAGATATCCTCAACAAACTCGGTACACGTATGTATAAGTTCAATTTGAGGTCACAGTAAAAAAATCGCCACGATGGAACACTAGGTGGCGCTATAAAACGAATAAAACTAAAAAAGGGCTCTGACCAGCTGACCGTTAGTCCGATTGACTTGAAAATTGGTATGCAGTGTCTTTGTCCAAGGCCCCATGTATGTGTATGAGGACATTGGTGTATCTCAAAAAACATGGCCGCCATCGGCCAATGAAATTTGAGCACCTATAAAACAAGGTTAACGAAGGCCGATCGGAACGAAACTCGTTGGGCATGTTTGACTCATGCCCCTAGAGATCTGTAAGAATTTTGAAAGAAATCGGCCACTAGTTGGCGCTAACGAGTTTTATGGCTCTGTTATCACGTGGTGTTGCACACACCCCCACAATATGTATATCAATTGATAGATCTCCTCATGCTGAACAACTTTGCCTCAAGAACCATTGCTGTCAATCAAATCGTTCGTTAAATATTCACGAATATGTTAAAAACGTACTTTTGCGAACTAGTCCCTGGTTTTTTGCCGGATCGGAACCAGACCAGTCTAGGACAATTCTTTGGACACTCTAGATCAATAATTATCAAAAAAAAGTTGAACTTTGTCATTTGTTTTGCTATAACAGGGTCATTTATAAAAGGGGGCATGACAAAATGCACCCAAAAGCCTATAAATCCTAAAGGAAAAGTCAGAACTTCACAAAAATTGATGAGCACATGTGTCATAACTTATTCAACAAGCATGCAAAGTTTCATGGAGATCGGACTATAGGTGGCGCTATAACTGTTAAAAATGTTAAAAACAATGTATTCCCTATGGTAAATTGCCATTATTGAAACTTAAACCTTAATGTCTTTTGATGCTTTTGTGCTTAAAGGCCTTAACGGCCTAAACTGCTTGAACCCCGCTAAATGCTGCTTGCAGCTTTAATTTTTCTTATTATTATTTTGTAGGACACAGACATATTTAGATGTCGTAATTCCATGATTTGTTGCTGTGTTATGTTCCACATGATGGCCCTGTCATCTAACAACCTATCACCGTGATCATTGCGAGGAAGCTCGTGCATGAGAATAGACGTCATCCATAGCAACGAAGACTCACTCTTAGTTTAGGAGTTGTCATTTTTCCTTACTAAGAGTAGGTCAGAAAGGCGTTGTGAATAAGAGAAAACTCCTAGCTAAAATATTTTAGTGCAATTTAGGAGTACTCCTAGTGGTAAGATACATTTTTTGTGAATGCGGCCCCTGATTGACAGAATGTTAATTTCATTTGAGAAATTATGTTAAGTAATTTAGATGAAGATCATGGTTGAAAGTTAGTAAAGCTACTGGAGGTGAGGACCAATTTAGAGTGATCTGTGTAAAGAGGAGAATATTTGTTTTTGTGAATTGAAAAATTAAAAATATACACATAGGATCAACAGTGTTATGATAAGTAATGAAATGACCTACTGCATTTATTGGCCTATTCACTAGCTTTTTATATACAGGAGAAATATGTGAATATTCAATTGAAATGTCGTTGTGAATTTATATAAAGTTACATTTAGATATCAACCAAATTTAGCCCATACAGTGTAATCATATGCATATCCTCTATGAAATATCTGCTATACTATTCTCTATTGGTCGTCATACAGCTACAACAGTTTCATTTTATGAAGACAAACACAATTTATCCCTTTTCTAAAATTCCAAGGGCCACTTAGAAGAAAGAGACAATGTTGTTCACAAAAATATATAGGCTAACACCATTTATGAATTATGATGATTCCCATATGGTTTGCCACTCTTCTTTAGCTATTTTTCTATCCTCCTGTCAAAGGGCTCCCGCTCACTGATAAAATAAATAAATAAATCAAACTTAAAAAAAAATTAAAAACGACATCCATGGTGATTTGATCTTCACTGTGGGTGGGTGTGGGTGTGTGGGTGTGTGTGCTGCCCAGAAGTGATGTCAGGTTAGTGTGGACAATGCAAGGAGTAAACAGGATCTTACCAGAATCTCATATACAAGCTAAAGACAGGCAACAAAAGAAAATTAAAAAGAAAATTAATTTTAAGATTAGGGGCAGCTAAACCTACACGTGTTATTCTAAGTTTAAGCCAGAACATAAACCTGACCGTCAAGAACTTTTTGTCTTTCAAAATAAATTATAGACCCATAGAAATTAATTGATACCTATGCTCTATCAAGCTAATCGTTTATAATATTTATAATCATTTATAATGTTGCATCATTGCTAAACAGCATTAACTTTTTAGAGTTTGTAAGATTATTTAACATACAAATGACAGAAATGTCAGATTATCATTCTAACAAACGATATTAATCTTGATTATACAGTATTTTTACTTTGTCTTCTGGGCAAGTTTCATCTTCATTAAGACAGAACCATTCAATGTAGGCCTAATCCTGATTTAAGAATATTCTCCTCCATAAAGTTCCTTTTTTCTTCTTGAAAATGTCAAAAATTTTAAACTCAAAGGTTTCTAAAACAAATATCCTTGAGTCTGTTGTAAAGAACCTTTAAGACAAAATGTAAAATTGTATTGATTTGTATAGCCTAGTTCAATCTCTTTTTATGCCCCCCTTGCTTTTTTTTCTCTTTTCACTGTTAATATCTGTATCCTATCATTTGCAATACAAAATTAATTCAAATATATATATTATTAAACATAGGTTACCTCAATTCGTGTCGCTGTACAGCCTTCCCCTACTGGACGCATAAGGAACAACAGGGGCTTAAAACTGCAGTCTCCCCCATGGTCTCCCCCTACTCAAAATCAGCGCTGCTACTGAATCCAGTGGCTCACAGCGCCCTCTAGTGTATGAAAACACAGTACTAGCGAGCGATTAGGCAGGGTGAACTAAAGTATTTTACAATCTCTGTGGTAGCTATATTGTTAAAGGTAAGTGGTACATTTCTTCAAATATACTTTTTTTTCTTCATTGCTAACTTAATCATAACTTGAAATAAATTAATAGCCTACTTTTATTCAGCAATGATGTGCTACATTGATAAAAAGTGATAGTAAGTATCAAAGGTTACAAAAAATATTAAGCAGCACAACCGCTTCCATTATTGATAATAAATCGACTTTTGGTGCTTCAGGGTTTTTTGTAGGCTAACAAATTGTTCCGAATATAAGACGACCATGAATATAAGATGACCAAGATGTCAAGATACCCTACATCTTGGAAAAGGAAAATTAAATTAAAGAAAATGTATAATTTTCATATTGCATATTTTTTATATAAAATATTTAAATTTTTGTGTATGGTAAATACTGGTAAAATGTATCAACATCAATCACATTCAGAAATAAACACTTTATGACATATGGCTACGATAAAAATTAACTACAAAAGTTCTCATTTCGTGACTGATCAACTTCTCAACTTTTTTTGCAGTGACAGATGGCATGTCAAAAAATACATGTGTTTGATCTGCATTACCTGATTATCTGTTCCAGGGGAGATAGATATGAATGTTTTTTTCCTCAGGCCAAACATGGCGCAGAAAAGACATGGGCCTACTCCCTAGGAGTGCATGCTGGTAACACTTTATTTTACGACCCGCAAACAACTGTGTAAGTACACTGAAATTACGGTGTATTTCTGTAATTATATCCATGTAGGTATAAGGGAACAATATGTTAAGTTTTGGGTAATAAAGGGGTAACAAGCACCACTTTAATTTACAGCCCGCAGGAGTTACTATGCAGCAATACGAAACAACACTATTTGCACTGTAATTACAGAGAAAGGTACACTCAAAAACAATAAATTTGTTGAATAAACATGATTTTTTTTATTAAAATAAATTGTTAAATGAACGTGATTTAAACGTAGCACCCATTGTGCATAATCAAATCAAGTAAACGTCAACTACTTTGAATATTTTATGTGAACACAATATACATTTGTAGATTCAACATGATTGTAATATGTCAATGTAACTTCCTCACAACTAATTGAATCAAAATATTTGTATTGTGTTAGTCACCTCTTACCTTTAACAATATAGCTACCAAAGAGATTGTAAAATGCTTTAGTTCATCGGATCCTGCCTGCCTCATTCCCTGGTATTTTGTTTTCATACACTAGAGGGCGCTGTGAGCCACTGGATTCAGTAGCAGCGCTGATTCTCACAGCTCTCGCCGGGTGCAGTGGCGCGCGCCTGTAGTCCAAGCTACTGGGAGTTCTTTTACTTAAGAATATTTTTGAATTATTTATAAAATGCATAACTGATGCTACAAAAATTAATACTGGCCATTGGGGTGGCCAATGGGGTGGCCAGGAGTCGGCCAGGGGTGGCCATGGCCACCCCTGGCCACCCCCTGGTGGCGCCATTGCTGGGAGGCTGAGGCTGGAGGATCGCTTGAGCTCAGGGGTTCTGGACTGCAGTGGACTATGTCGATCGGGTGTCCGTGCTAAGTTCGGTATCGATATGGTGATTCTGGGGGAGCCCGGGACCACCAGGTCGCCTAAGGAGGGGTGAACCGGCCCAGGTCGGAGACGGAGCAGGTCAAAGTCCCCGTGTCGATCAGTAGTGGGATGCGCCTGTGAATAGACTCTGCAGTGCAGCCTGAGCGATACAGTGAGACTTGGTCTTTTTTGTGTTTTTGTCTATCTAGCGTTATTTTATTTCTCAAATATTGATAGGTTAAGAATTCAGCTTCAGGCCGATATGAAATCAACAGGTCAGTAATGTTATTGTCAAAATTTTAGTTTTGTCTTATGTTAAACATTTGTAAACCCCAAGGATATAGAAATATTCTATATATTCTGTACACACATGTAAATCTTGTCTGTCCTTTAAACATGCAAATAGTAGGCCTAGCTTACAACTAATATCGTAATATGAATACATAATTCATATTAAATGAATAAAGTGCATCAATAAATGCCTATAGGAACTCTAATTCATCAACATAATGAGAAGGTGTTTTATCATTGATTCATACATTGAAATATAGAAACAGAAACAAACATTTTGGGATCGAATTTTATTAAAGGTCATGATGCCTCTTCCACTCAGAATATCACTTGTTGAAAAGGGCCTCTTAAAATAAAATAAGAGTTCAATGAACATAGTCAAAATTTACTTTCTGCAGATTTCCAAGCTACCTGTTTTAATAAATCAAGAAAAAGAAAACTTTGCTTCTCAACTTTAATTTTGAAATGTACGACAGTCAATACAGAATGCTACAGTTGCATTATGACATCATTATGTTCTGTGTTTAAATTTGATGTTGTTCATATGACTTGTTTACATTTGACTGATTGGCGTTGTACACACAAACACCTCTCCTAAAAGGGAAATAAAAAAAGATATTAATAATTAACACGCAATCTAAAGCTGACCCAAATCACCCCCACGGTATATAACAAAATAAGAGAGATTTTATTTACCCTGTGCTTGAGTCCTATAAGAGGGGGAAAAGATTAGTCCATTAGTGAGGTCCTTTTTTCAGAAGAAAACATCACGCAACACCCATTTCCCCATCCTTGTTCAATTGTTTGAAATAAAAAGATGAACTTACTGAACGCCCTGATTTTCCAGGAGGCATCTGTAAGTGGCGATCTCCTGCTCCAGACGGCTCTTGATGTCCAGCAGTACAGCATAGTCTCTGCCCTGCTGCTCAATGCCAGAGCGCACCTGACAAAGCTCTGCCTCCAATGAGTTGATATGCTTCTGAAAGCCTGCTAGTATATTGCTGTACCTAGCCTCTGTTTCCAACAGTGAGCGCTCCAGAGCTGCTTTCTGTGTGGGTAAAGACAAGACAAGACTAGATAATTCCTTCACATTTCTCACCAAAGTCACTTTAAGGCATGCCAGTTCACAACTAAAATGACTGAGTGTGATCCTCCTCAGTGGTTTGTATGATTCCCAGTTTTTCTCTTGAAACATTTATAATACAGGCAAGTTCATGATGCAGTGCGTTTTAAAATCTGTTCTAGCGCAAATCACTTAAACAATTACATTTTTCATGCTAGTTTAGCTAAAACGTGATTTCTCATTCTCACCATGCTGATCTGAGACTGCAGCTCGATCTCCAGGCACTGCAAGGTACGCTGCAAATCTGAGATCTGTGACCTAGAGGTTTCTAGGCACTCTGTGTTGCAGGCCAATTCTTTGCACAGTTGTGCCGTCTTAAAGAGAGTAAGAAACACACACACAACATGAGAACTATCATCATTTGTAATGCATACTGTCAGTTGCTCTTTTCATATCAAATGGCTGCCACTACTGTATATATGAGGGCAAATTAGGATTCACGAAACAGAGGCTGAAGTCTCACCTTCTCTTTGAACCAGCACTCCTGTTCTCTGCGGTGTTTATCAATGATGGTCTCGTAATGACAACGGATTTCTTCCAAAACCTTGTTCAGGTCTTGCTGAGGAGCGGCATCCACTTCCACACACACTTTTGTGTTTGTCAACTGACACAGTAGTGCTTCAATATCCTGTAACCACACGGTACTCCTGCATCAGGTCTTGACTATCTCATTGCAAGTTCTCAAGCTGTCAAGATCACTAATACAGAGTTTAATCAAACTAACCTCCTTATAGTTCTTCTTCAAACACGCTAGATCTTCCAGCAGAGTCTCAATCTGCGCCTCCAGGTCGGCCTTTGTCAGGGTCGTGTGGTCCAGCAGGCGACGCAGGTTGGCGATGTCAGCCTCCACAGACTGCCGCACTGCCAACTCGTGGTTATATCTACGTAATTGGTGGGTGGAGTGGCAGGATGGGGAATAAACTCACCAATCATGTTTGGCCAATACAATCTGTTAAGATGCTGAAGCTAGCAAACTGGTTACAGAGGAATATAATTTAAGAGAACTCACTTCATCCTGAAGTCATCAGCAGCCAGTTTAGAGTTGTCGATCTGCAGGAGGATGTTGGCGTTGTGGATGGTAGCAGCTCCAATCTATCAATGTAGAACATTGATATAAAAATATATTCATGCAGTGCATACTTTTTCATCATTTCATCCCTTATGAAAGTACACGTGTACCTTTTCCTTCAGGCAATCGATGGTGTTCCAGTAGGCGCTGTAGTCCCTCTGGCAGATCGGCCCCTTATTCTCATAGTACTCGCGGATCTGCCTCTCCAGAGTGGCATTGGCAGCCTCCAGGGAGCGCACCTTCTCCAGGTAGGATGCCAGACGGTCGTTCAGGCTCTGCATGGTGGTCTTCTCGTTGAGCTGCATGTAGTCACAGTTCCCAAACATGATTCCCAATCCTCCATTGTTCAGTCTGCCATAAAGTCCACCGACTTTGCAACGCAGATCTGGATAGCAACCAACGTTGCGATAACAGGAGGAAGAGATGCGAGTGTTTCCTCCAAAATCATAGCCACACACACTGTAGGCTTTAGGTGTACAGCTAGTTATTTTACCATAGCTAATTGGAGTAACTATGGATTTTGAGGTCATGGTCTTGGGACCGAGGCATGATGACGTAAGGAGAGAGCACGACATGGTGGATGAATGCAGAGATGAGATGAGACGAACCCAGAGAGGACACTGAAGGAAACCGGTAGATTGTCCTGGCGAGGATGGCACCTTTGAGTCTGGCTTTGACCTCTTATAGAGATGGAAACCCAGGGCGGGTCCTGCACTTTGTCAATGGGAACAGGAGGTAGGGTGTGTGTGAAAGTGGTTTGTGCCAGTTTAACGCCCTTTGTCGATTAAGAACTGAAAAAAGAGGTCATGCAATTTAAGGTGACACAAATTTATGACACAAATCTTGATCTATGAAATTCTTCCACACCTGATTTTCTAATGTAACGTTTTGTGGGAATTGAATGGCATTTTTGGTTATATGTTTCTATCCTTTATTAATTTGATCTTTTTCTCCCAGTGTTTTTAAGCAAAATGGTTTGTCCCGCTAAAATATAGGGCTACTGTACTCTTATAAAGTTAGAATGGAAATGTTAAAATATCTGCTTTTCACACGTAAAATGTTGGTCTGTTCTTGAGTGTCACCAAGTCGTAGTTTTATGTAACAATAGCGACTATTTTGGGCACGTGACCAAAATTGGTTGGCCAGTTTTTTTGCATTGTGATATAAAAGAGATTAAAACATCTCTCAGAGAAAAAACGCATTGATGGCGTGCAAATGTTTATTTTTATTGTACCGAAATTTTCGCCACTATTTTACACTGTAAAAAAAATATATTCAAGATTTGTTATCGCAACATTTTTACTATGTCAAATCAATTTAGATTAAGTTAGATAATTCATGTGGTTCAGATAACATAATATTTTGAGTTTCCATTGATCAAACCAATCTCCTTTATTGTATTAACTTAAAATTGTAAGGCAACAAGGTTACTTTATTTGTTGAAGTGAAACTAACAATATATTTTTTACAGTGTATGAGGTGGAAATTTCATATGAATTTGTATCAATGAGTCTTAGACATAAGCAGATTGTACAAAACTTACATGGAAGACAAATGAGATTTGAGGTTTGACCGCAAATTTGCCAAAATGTAAAGTTGTTAGGAAATGCCATGAGTTTGAAATTTCAAATACATTCTTGATTCTTGGACGCCACAATACAGGTTTCATTGAGAGAATCACAGATTTTGTTAATAAATTCTCAAATCCCTACCCTATCCAGGGGCGAAAATTTCATCAAAATGTTGGGGGGGACAATAAACATAACAATTCTCAAGAGCAAATTTTGAAGGGGACACCAATAATACAGGCAAAAAAATACAGAGGAAAGCCTTACTACTATTATTAGTGTAGCATGGGGACCATTTCATTATACTTCTTAAAATTTCTTTCTGGTTTAAGCCAGCAGCGAATCTGTTTACATACTCTCCTCACGCAGCGCAGAGATTTCATTTCATTCATTGACTAATTCTTGAACTATATTAAATGATATAAACCAACCAAATCACAGTGAAAGCGTTAGAATCTAAATGCACAGCGCACCCGGACTTTCTAATCAGTGTATGGCCAGCAATATTGTAATGTTTAATGACATGAAGATAGTGTCTGTTATTATTGTTATGTACAATTAAATACAATCGTTGCTGAGTCTGCGGTCTGAAAACTTTACCTCAGAGCATCCGTTAACTGAATGAATTGAGAATCTCACCTGAAAAATCAAGCAGCTGATTTCTGTAAATGAATGCAAAGCTAAATGTATATTGCAGCATAGGGCGAAGTCAGGATCCGTCAGCACGGATTTGAGACAAAAATAATTTAAATTGTATATAAAACTATGTAAATGGCGCTCTGTGGCGCAGCAGGGTTTTGAACACGGTCCTGAGCCGTTGCTGGGCGCCGCGGACAGACGCCGAACGGCGCCGCCGGTGTGTGTACACTCATAGAGAATAATGTGTTCACATTTTAAAGACGTGGCGCTGCGCGACGCGACGCTACGCTTCTCGTCCGGTGTGCGACCCCCTTTACTGGAGTTCCACAACTATTCAAACACTATGTTTTTCTCTCCCGCCACCGGAATGTGTGTGTCTGAGGTAAAAGGGACGGAGGCGGTGGACCAACGCACTGTGAGGCAAGGGAGGGGGGTCTCAAAATGTTTAGTACGCTTTTTTCGTAATTGCCCCGTTTGCATTTGTGTTATTTTATTTCTTAATTATTTTAAGAATATATCATTACATTATTTACAATACACATATTTTAATGGTTTTTTTGGGGGGGACAACCCTCAGATAGGGGGGGTCATGACCCCCCCGACCCCCCCGCGATTTCCGCCTATGACCCTATCTCACGACCAATTCGTGCGAATTCGTACGAGTGATTCAAAAGTGGCTAATTCGTACTAATTCATACGACCTCACTCGTACAAATTTGTACGATTTGTCTAAACCCACGTGACGGTTATGTTTAGGGGCGGGGTCAGGGGTAGGTCATTCGTACGAATTCATACGAATTGGCTAATTCGTAAAATATGTACGATTTATCTAAATCGTACTAATTCGTACGAGTGAGGTCGTACAAATTGTTACGAATTAGCCACCTCGTAAAATTCGTACGAATTTCCGTATATTTCACAGCAATTACAACTGTGAACACAACTTTGCAGCAATGCAGCATTTAGATTTTGTATGCTAACCATCCATGTTGCATTTTATCCATTCTGGAAGCCATTGTAATTGTTCATCTTCATTATCAACAAAAAGACAATATTTTCATATTTACATGGTGTGGCTGAATCGAAGTCTAAAACTGAAGTTTTCTTTGATGTGGCTGGTAGGGCTGAGAAAATAAGTGGAGCTCTTTACGGCCCTAATCACTTTAAAATTATATGTACATGTGAATTAAACATGGGACCATGCCCATCATCACTTGCTATAAGACCTATCTGAATCATATATGCTGACTGAGTGTGAAGTCATATGGTTTCACTGCACTTTATATACTCTCTGCTATATGATTCAGTTGACAACACTTATGATATGTGAACTTTTAAAATGTCTGACATGTCTAGTCAAGGACCTGCTGTTATTCGGCAATATAAATGGCCAGTTTCCATTACTGACATTAGAGAAAATTATAGCCTCACCCATGTCTGCTTTTGAATTAAGTTAAGACTGTGTGTACTTTCATAATAGTTTTGAATATTATAATTGATCAATCATTAGGTGGTTAGGAGTCCTTAGGTCTAGATTAAGGAAGTGTCATTAATTTATTTTATTGTGTGCTGGTTATAGCAATAGTACAGTTTAAAATGAAAGTTTAGCTAAATATTATATTATTGATGCTTTAACGCACCCAGTGAGTTTGTTGAAACTACAGTCAGAATATTTTCTGTACTTGATATTAGGGGATGAGTAGCCTATTTCTAAACTATAAAATCAGATAAATGTGAAATTATTATAAACGTTTGAGTCTTTGAGACATAGCACAAAATACAGACCGTGTTACGAAGACACATCGGGACATTTCTTCTGTTACACGTATGTTAGTTTTCATGGACTTTTAGTTTTGTTTTCATCAGACACTTGTGTGATTTGTCTTTGTTTCCCACGACTCATAAATCATCACAGGTATTCATTATTTAGTCCGTATTTTTATCAGTGATATGATTACATGAAAAGTGTCTTTTTGTTTAAACTTTTTTGACTTTGTATCCTTTCAGTCCCCATCCTCATCTTCTTCATCTTAAAAACTCTTTAGACAGTTTTCATGCTTGACACTAAATGCATTCAATGATCTATCGAAATTCATTACTTTTTTTATCCAAATCATTCTATTTATTATATTGACCTACATTTACTGTGCCTCGTAATTATGTTAATACTACGGGACTGTTGAATGCTTGAATCTGATTGGTTGACGGACTTTACGGCGTGCAATTTAAGGAAAATGCAAAGCTAAAGTGACCGCATTATAGGAATAGCCTACAATTTAGCGTATAGTTAACTGTTAAAACGGGAAATAGGATACGATTGAAGAGTTCAGATGCAAAAGCCTCTAAATGCCATTTGAAAGAGGCTTTTGCAACTCTTCAATTCATGACAAGAAAAACATGTAGCCCCATGCACTTGATCTGCTAAGTTCGATGTCTTCACAAACGTAGGTTTAACTTTAATAAACACAGTATATAGGCCTAGTCCAATCTAATAGAAAAGTAAACTGGATAGATAAATAACAAGATAGTCCTTCTACACGGGTTTATCATTGCAGATAGGCCTACATCCTAACAAATAGGCCTCAATAAATATTGATAGCTTAACGTAGGCTACTTGTTACAGTAAAATGGCTTTGTTTCATTTATTAGGCCTACTGTCAATAGTGGTTAGCCTATATGGCCTACTGTCACCTTATTGTTATATTTATGCCTAAGGTATATTATTTTTCTGTAAAAAACTGTATAGATTGTAAGGAAAATATTTTTGTAAAATAAAAGAGACCCCATAAAGTAATACACCTCGACATTTGCTCAGTTGAAACCAGCGATTGAACCACCAACCTTAAGGTTTGTATAGACAACTTATGAGTAGCCGCCACTGCCGGCCCGCAAGAGCGTTTTAATGACAAAAACTTGACAAACGTCTTGAAATACATCATCTGAACAATGTTTCGAGGTGTGTAAAAATAATTGACTAAGTAATGTAGCCTACACCCTTTCTAATAATTAAATGGCCCGTCGCTAATTCTTGAAGAATAACCTATTCAAAATGAAATATGGCTAATTAAATACTTTTTTTCTCAGCACTGAGAAAATGGAACTGTGAGACTGTAATCAGTCAGTGCTTTTAGTACAATCCACATGGTCCTGAGCGGGATGTTAGGGAATAGATATATAGATTCTGAACTGTCTGATAGTTAGTTGGGAAGTCAAGATCGTGTTACAAAGTGTTACTGAGTTTGTTGCGAGTTTACTATAGTGATGAAAGTCAATGAAGAGTATTGGCTAAGTGTCTTTCTTCCAGAGTGAACATCAGAATGAAGATGACGTACATGTGATCTGCTATGTTGAATAAACTGTAAGGGGTCCATTGTGGGTGGTTGCATTGATGTTGGTCATGACAAGCTCTCAAAGCTTATCATGATGATGGGTGTGAGTGCTACAGCTTATTGCTAACTTCTTTGGTGTAGGGATGATTAACTTTTAATTTTGGTGATAATCAAACTTCTGTATGACACAAACAAGGTGTATCAAACAGGGAATTTAGACAGACATTTAGACAGGCAATTCATCCTCGGTGCATCCAAATGGAATGGTCATGATCGTATTCTGTGAAGATATTTTGAAGTATGTCGGCAAATGGGACCTATTGACTTCCATAGTATTTTTTTTTCTCCATTATGGAAATCAATGGGGTCTGTCAACTGCTTGGTCGCCCATATTCTTCAAAATACTTCCTTTGTGTTCAGCAGAAGAAATAAATGCATACAGGTTTGAAACAACTCGAGGATGAGAAAAAAGATGACAGAATTTGTATTTTTTGATGAAGCCATCCCTTTAAGTTTATGATGTCTTAGTATAGTGAGTTTATTTCAAATATAGGGAACACATAATAAAAAATGTCTGTAGTTTAGTGTTTGTAAACTCACAAGATCCTCAGTCAATAAATATCCAACTTGAATTAAAAAGATCCAGTTCAGGGTGTGATGTCCACAACACTGAAGGATTTAATCTCATCCTGGACACTTTCACTTAGGCTAAGTCTTGTTTCTGATTGGTTGCTGGATGCATGCTCTGCATAATTCTGAGCAATTTTGCATAACATCTCTGAGTGTTAATTTCTGAGTAGCCAAGGAGTAAATTCAGTTCGTTGTAAACACAATTGTGCCACATTGATCTTAACCATAGCACAAAATTCACAAAAGTCTTTGTTAAAGCATAAGCAAGTTCTGTTGATAAAATGAAAAAAAAATGTAACAAACAAACAAACAAAACAAACACAAGTAGGCTATATTAAAATTGTGCTAATTTAAAAGTGGATGGGAAAACTCGGACTACGGCCCATATGTGGTTAAACAGCTTTATTTGATTTGTGCATTGTGCTAAATTAAAAATGTAAAAAATGAAAATGTACCACTTATCTTTAACAATAGGTACCAAAGACATACTATAAAATGCAGTTCACCATGCCTTATTCCCTGGTATTTTGTTTTCATACACTAGAGGGCGCTGTGAGCCACTGGATTCAGTAGCAGCGCTGATTCCCACAGCTCTCGCCGGGTGCAGTGGCGCGCGCCTGTAGTCCAAGCTACTGGGAGGCTGAGGCTGGTGGATCGCTTGAGCTCAGGGGTTCTGGACTGCAGTGGACTATGTCGATCGGGTGTCCGCACTAAGTTCGGTATCGATATGGTGCTTCTGGGGGAGCCCGGGACCACCAGGTCGCCTAAGGAGGGGTGAACCGGCCCAGGTCGGAGACGAAGCAGGTCAAAGTCCCCGTGTCGATCAGTAGTGGGATCGCGCCTGTGAATAGACTCTGCAGTGCAGCCTGAGCGATACAGCGAGACTCAGTATTTTGTGTGAACAGTTATTCTGTGGAATCTTATAAACAGCAGCAACAATAAATGAACACAAAATAAAGCCCCTTAATGGCCAAATAAAATTATCCAATCCAGTTTTTATTTATTATAATAAAATACATTTTTAATATGGCTTCTCTGTTAGATATAGCCTATTTACACCAATATGTTATATTTTTTGTAATGTATCAAAAATGTAATTTAGAATTTTACAAATAGCCTATATTACATATTTAATGATCAAACAGCTGAAAACCTATTGATAAAGCAAATGATTAATTTGTTAAACTAAGATCACTTAAGTTAACCAATTAGAATAGATTAAGATAAATAGGCTAGTACTACGTGTGGTTACAGCTATAATTTAAATTTATTGAGCTAAAATAATTTAGCAATTAAAAAAAATAAATAAGAAAATGTACCACTTACCTTTAACTACAGTATATAGCAACCAAAATGATTAGTTAATCGGATCCTGCCTAATCATTCCCTGGTATTTTGTTTTCATACACTAGAGGGCGCTGTGAGCCACTGGATTCAGTAGCAGCGCTGATTCTCTCAGCTCTCGCCGGGTGCAGTGGCGCGCGCCTGTAGTCCAAAGCTGCTGGGAGGCTGAGGCTGGGGGATCGCTTGAGCTCAGGGGTTCTGAGTACGAAGTCACGATTAGCCTATGACTTACATCTGCAAATAAATGAAGTGAATGCAAGTCATTTAATAATTGTCACATGTTTTTATCAAACATACAAATATAGCTAGGCCTACTTAGGCCTATTAAAATAATTTTGTTTGTATTTGTGTACACCACGCATAAAAATATAAAAGTCCATATAGACCATTTCACAAGATGTAAACAACACTGGTCCAGAAGCACTTCCTGTTTCAGTTTGTAACTGTTTTCTTTATTTCACATGTAAAGAAAACATCTTAAAGATGTTTGTTTAACGTTTTGATTCAGTTTTAAATATTCTGTTGGTTGTATTTTATCCCAGCTTTATGTAGTGTTAAAAAACTGAAACAGGAAGTGCTTCTGGACCAGTGTTGTTTACATCTTGTGAAATGGTCTATAGCCTATTCATATACAGTCTAGTGATGTCTTAAGTGTGAGAAAAATCTGCAGGTCGATATAATGTTTAAATCTGAGAGCTGAATCCAGATTGTGAGTCTAGCACAGACATTGATAGTTAGGAAAAGTTTTGTCAAAAAATAAAATTCCATAGGCCTACTTATTTACTCACTCTCATATATATCATTCTCAATGTATGACTTTCTTTCTTATGTAGAATCGCCCCCCCCCCCCCCATAAAAAAAAAATATGGAAGAATGTTTCAGCTGTTTTTGTCCACAAATTGAAAGTCAAAGGGGTTCAAAATATCATAAGACAACTTTGACTCAATATGGACATTGGGTGAACAATCCCTTTGTATATTGTCTTTTATCTTGATTCATAAAAAAAAAATATATATAAATATTATCAGACATAAGAAACCATTTACTCAGGAAAATAACTTTAATACAATTTACATTTTTAACATTTTCTTATATAAGCTAAATGCAGTCAAATAAGGACACTCTAGCAACCTACAACACAGGGTTATTATTGTTGAACTTCTGATATTTTTAATATTCTGCTAAATATTATTCGGCAGTGCACTGCAGTCGTTGCAGTCTAGTACACCCAGGTCTTTTACTGTAGTGGGTAAAGTAACTGTAAGTAGTTTTTTTAACCGTAGTTATACCTCCGTTTTATCTGAATTTAATAGCAGGAAAATTACACGTCATCCAGCATTTTATATCTTTAAGACACTCTGTCAATTTAGATGAGTTAGTGTTTTCATTTGGTCATGATGAAATATATAATTGACTGTCGTCAGCATAACAGTGGAAATTAATTCCATGTTTTCTTATAATATTACCAAGTGGCAGCATATATATTGAGAATAGCAGAGGGCCTAACACCGATTCTCCATAGTCTACAGACGTCATCTTCGATTTTTAAGAGATTTAAATAGACAAAATGGTAACGGTCTGATAAGTATGATTTAAACCAGCTTAATGTCTGTCCCTGAACACCAGTGTAGATTTCTTTCTTACATCTAAGAGTGTAACATTAAAGAGCCCCTATCATGGATTTTTGAAAATGACTGTTCATATGGTGTGGAATATAGCTCTAAGGGAATGAAAACATCCTGCAAAGATTTATATCTGAAAGTGCACCATATATAAAGTTATTGTCTTTCAAAAGTGAGAGTCGACTCTGAGTCTATGAAATGAATTGTTTTTGAAAGGAGTCATTAGCTGTTACATCGTGACGTAGAGACGTCATTGGTCGCGCCCAGTTACTGCAGTTCTTTTTTTACAGTCTATGGTGCAGACGGAAGTGTAAACTTGAAAGCACAAGTACTTCAAATGAATTAAACCTGTGACTGTGACCTATTTTCTGAGTAACATTTAGAATATCTCTTTAGATTGTTGCAACACCGCTGCCAGACCAATCAGACGGGGCTCAACAGTATCCTAACCATAGCTTGACATAGAGCAGACAGGCTTATTTGCTTGTGAACTCTGTGTTTTGCTCTCTCAGCCACCGTACCCGATGCTCTGCTTGCACTCGACGTCATAAACGGAAGTCACTGTAGTTGTTTAATCCACTGAGTGGCAGTACTGTGTTGAGCTTGAAGTAGAAGGGGGGGAAATGGGAAAGAGCTGTTCTGCGATTGACTGTAAAAACAGATTCAACAAGAAATCGAATATATCTTTTTACAGACTGCCGAAAGCAAAAGAAAAGCGAACCAAATGGATCGATGCACTTTGCAGAAACAACTGGAATCCAGGCAGCGAAACGTGGATCTGCAGTTGCCATTTTGTGTCAGGTATGGTGAATGTTTATTTTATTTTACCTTTATTTTACCAGGAAGTCTCATTGAGATCTAAAATCTCTTTTACAAGAGAGACATGGCCATGGTAACGTCGTTGGCAGCCATAACGTACATAAACACAACAAATGATACAGCTATAATGCTAACTTACATACAAGGTAGCAGACATACACAACATAGTAAAATATGCTACCTACAATCATGCAAAAATCATTCAAACACAATGGTCTCTCAAGAAAAACAACCACATGTGTCCTTTAACACATTTTTTCTTTATGATGCTCTTAAATTTATCAGTTGATATACATATTTCAAGTTTAAGATCTTTTTGCAAATGATTCCATGCCCAGGGTACATAGTTTGAAATTAATGCAGTTTCCCCAGATCTGTCTAAACCCTGGGTACATTAAAAAGCAACCACTTGGAGGAGCATAGCTGATAGCTTGAGACGGGAGGGTTCAGAGGGAGGCTGGAAGTTTACTTAGTATGGCTTATTAATATATAAAAATTTGAAAATTTTTGCTATTTTTTCAAAAGTGCCATTTTTTGCTGGTGGTCAGTGCCATCCAACCCACCAAATCATAAAGAATGCAATGGTGAGTGAGGGACTTTGCATTTGTAATAAAGCAGAGATGCATGATACGCTGAATCAAGGCTTGTAAAATGGTGGAGGCTGTCTGTGTGCATATAATATGTCATCATAATCAATCACAGACAGAAAAGTAGCTTTTTTTTTGGCGTTGAAATTAAAGCTAGATTTATTTCTAAAATAAAATCCAATCTTCACTTTGAGCTTTCTAACTAGTGTAAGTAACTTAGCTCTAGGAAATATTAATAATCAATAATTCTATATTTCTATAATAATTAATAAATAATTAATTTCTATAATATTTGTGTCAGTTAATTGGATTAACTTGCCGTGACTAAATTAATATTACAATCAATTAATCAGTTCGTCCAACAAAACCCTTTTGATTTATTATTCTAAGAAAAGGGTATCTTTCATGGCCACAGAAGAATAATTATTTCTTTGCATGTACAGCGCTTTGAGAATGTAGCAAGATCAAGATCGTAAAAGAGACTTTGTTTACAAGCAGTGAATCAGAACCAAATACATAAAGTGTATGTTTTATTTACTAAACCATGAACATGATTAAACTAAACAAATATACATAAATACATGTGTAGGAAAAAGGAGTGAGGGATGTAATGATGGAGAAGATCCATCTAACTATGAGAAGAATCATCAGCATTTCACTGAATTCAACACCTGCATTTGTAGTGGGAACTTTTCTTGAAGTTGTGGAAAATTGAAGTCGTTGAGGGTTCCGGCAATGGCAAGTGGAAGTTGTTTGAAAGTTTTCTTCAAAGCGCTTCATTCAAATTCAGCTGTTTCTGTGGTTAAAACACCCCGTTTCCAAAAGGTTGTTGGAGTTTAAGGCTTTTTTATATTTCCATCAGGATAAACTCAGGATTACACACAAATTATGATCACCATCCCGAGCATAACTAGCCTGACTTCGTCATACTCATATTATTCGTCAGAATATGAGTCTGAAACTGCTTCATTGGGCTTTTTGATTATGATATAAAAAAACACTGCACTCAATTGGATAGTCGGTAGACCTACAACCAATCAGAGCAACACAGTAAGTCAACTACTGTGCATAGCACAGTTGTCAACTACAGAGCTTGCTTATTTTAGAAGTAAAATAACGAGTGTTGCTTCTTTTACTTACTCCTCCATGAGTGCAACCAAAGGAGAAATCACAACGGCCACAGGCTTTTCATTACGTCCCATCTTCTTAGCGACCATCGGAGCCAGCTGATAAGTTACACTTTTGCCGAATAATGTAAGAAGGACGGCAAAAATATCTTTCCGACCGACAAATGCCTTGATTGCAGTTTTCTGTTCGTCTATTAAAATTAATACGCAGTCGATTCATTTTACAACAGACGCAACAGCGGAATCTACATCTCAATTCTCCAGCTCCAGTCATCTTTGAGGGAAACCAGTTAAGCGCTCTTTGATAACGTGATGATTACGTCCCTGCAAATCATATGTCCATCATCGTATAAAGCCTGCCCTGGCAATTTGGTTGGCGCGAACATTTTTTGCCTGATCATAATTACTCCTCAGTGGATCAAGTCCAGACCGAACTTCCCGACCAAAAAATGTTGTGGGCGAAATTCGGGCTGGCATCCAGGCTAGAGCATAACACCCTCTACACCGGAATCAAGCGGCGTGACAGTGCGTCAGAAGCAAATAGCCCATTATCTTCTCGGCTGCCATGGCAGTTTCAATAATGTAATACTAACATATTTGTAATGTTAACACATTTTGCCCATGACGTTTTCTTACCTGCAGATATATGAATCTTCCTTCTTGACAAGTGCTGGCTACATGCATAGTATACCGGTAATTCATAATTTGTGGTAATGTAGAGGCTATAGACGAATCCGACGAGCGTTCTGTGTAGGCTGCCATCTTGTGGCGACGCCATTACTGAGCTGTTACACAGGCATATAGACATATGCACCGGTATGTAAACAAACCTCGGTGATAACGCGAACGCACCCTCGATGACAGCTACAGCCAGGCAGATTGACTTGTTGGTTTGATCTGTGACTGCAGTGGCCTCCAGTCACAGATGAAGGTACAAACGATCTTACAGATTAACGTTATTTATGAAAATAGCTTGGAAAGCTAGCTAGGCTAACGTTTGCTAACGAGGAAACTATAAAAAGATCTGTCCATTTGGCAACAATAAATAAATAAATGAATGAAATCGAATAAACAAATTCATGTTTTTCATTTGTGTCCATTATTTATCTCATTTTCACATTGCAACAGGCAAGGGTAAGGTAACGTTACAGCTAGAAAGTATACATAATATCGACCAATTAGTGTTTTTAAACCATGGAAAGAGGTCAATATAACAGCAGGAAAACAATTATGTCACATAACGTTACATTTAGCTCAGGAAAGCCATTTAATGACCATAGCATGTTAATTGAATAGAAAAAATAGCAAGAGAGGAGATTTTGCTGATCACTATATCACATATTTATTATATTTTTTTTTACTTATGTCATTAAATAATTAATGGAAATCGCCCAGGAAATCTGTAAACCGTACGGCACCAGACAGGGGCACTCGACCCGGGGTATTCACAGTGTTTTCAAAATCGAAATTTTACTGCCACCATTGAAACAATTTATAACGGAAACTGTTTACCCACTCGACATTATACAAGGGATAACGTTGTAACGTTAGTGACAGTCGTAAATCGCGGGCTGTTTATTCCAGTGGACGCAAGTTGCAACTAAAACAATAGGAGGCAATGGCGCAACGCTACCCAGCAACAGCTCAGTAATGGCGCCCTGCTTACTTCCGGTAGTTTCGCCGGATTCGTCTATACACTGGATGCGGCGCAGCGTGACACAATGATTCATTAATAATAAACGAATGCCCGTTCTTCTGCTGAAGTAGTGGCTACACGAAGGACATCCTGTGCTTTGTCCAGTGTATAAAGACTCGCACGGGGTAGACACGATGTAAGAAATGACAAAACGGATGATTTTGTCTTTTAAAGTACAATCGTGGTAACAAGGTCATAAATGTTATGTAGAATACCAAATAAAATTTTTGAATTTTAAATGCATGAAACATGTTTAATATAACATTACTATGGATCATTAGATCCACGGACCTGCTGCGTATATAAACTTGACTGAAGAAGTGGGAAAAGCTGTTGGGAAAGTAATTTCACCTATATTAGTCAAACTCGCGTATTTATCACGAGGTTGAATCCAGTTATTCATTAGTCAGAAACTTATTGATGCTTCTCTGTTTTAAAGGGTTAAAACATGAAGGGGTCATTGAAGCCAATAGTTTAAGGGACCATTTCTTTGTTAAAGCCTAACTTCAGTTACACTAAAGTTTACCTATCCTTGAGTGAAAGAAGGCATTATCTTGATGTTTTGAGACGACTCTCTTGTTTATAATTAGAGCCTGGCCAAATCCAACCTTGGAAAAGCAGTGCGTCGCCATCGGTGTGTGTGTGTTAGTCTTTTTGGTTGCAGGTTAAGGAACCACTGCCATTATTGGAGATTGACTGAGTTGTTCTGGACATACTGGCGCCCAGCAACCCAAATCATGACGTGTCTCTGAGTCTCAGCTGCATAATCGATGGAGATATGCTTTCGTCTATCTGTATATGTGTGGAAAATTACTATGTTTATCTATTTTTTTAGCCAATGAGAATCATTCAACCTGAAAGCAATGACGTAGCTTAGACCTTGGAAACGGTATAACAGCTGTGATCTTTGTAACTGTAAGAAGGCGGCCTACGAACTCCGGCTAGAGTCTTGAAGCTGACTTTAGCTGATGAAACTGCAAACTATATTCAGTAAAACTTTTCTTTATTTATTTTTTTATAATTCTTACTCGGGTCTTCATATCTGGTTCTGGGTCTGTGACTGTTTACCCCTTACAACTCATTCGAATCAGCTATCGTGTCTGTTTTAAGCGATTTGAGCATTTCCTTTTTGGTTTAAAACCGAGCAAAGAACAACACTCGGAGAGTGTTTCTCTGCCGCTCTGCATATGTCATCTCCTTCATCTCTCTGATTGGTTTTAGGTCTATCTGCGACGTCTGTTGGTGACGCCCCTCTGGAAGTGATTTGTCTTTGACGCTTTGCCAGAACATAACTCGGTTACAACTGAGAATGGTCTGGTTTTAACCAGGCTAATTTATTCATGAATTTGATATATTTTTGTGAATCTCTTTACATTTATTTGTGGATCATAATCTGTTTATTTGGAATAAAGCAACATTTCTACCCCCACAGACAGCTTTAAACTATTAGATTCAACTATTTTTTTAAGGCAGTTTAGTGTAATTTAAGTTGAAATGACAAACATCCAAGTTACTTGTTACAAATGTCTGTTACTTAAATTTCCTATTAGGGATGCACCGATATGAACATTTTGGTTGGTACCGATAACGATATTTTTTTATATTTGAAAGGTGATAACCGATATATCGGCCGATAAATCTAAATCCAAATTTTTTTATTTTTTTTTTTGAAGCCTGATTGCAAAAACTAAAGTCTCAAAATTAAAATCCGTTCCCTAACACAATTATAACGTTCTCATTATAATTTCATGTAGCCGATATGACAGCACATTTTGCACTTAACTATATTTTCCTTTTTGATTCCAATCATATTTCAAACAATTAAGATCAATCATGTTGAACAGTGGGCATCTTAAGTGTCTCAGGTTTCAAGTGTTGAAGGAAATAATTCATTATTTATCAGCTTTAATATATCAGCCAAATTTTATTATCATGCCGATAACGATAACATAAAAATGAACAAATATCGGCCGATACCGATATGGTGGCCGATATATCGTGCATCCCTATTTCCTATTATCACTGTTGCAGCTTTGGAACAATCTACATTGTTAAAGCGTAACTAAACTCCTGGTCAGAGCCTGACTCCACCATTTGAAGTCGAGGACTTTGTTCGACGCTGATGTATTACCTTTTTGAAAGTTTCTGTGCGACATAGAGCACTCACTATTATTTTCACTTTAACACAAAAACAGGAAACTCATGATTATTCTTGTATGCGCTGCCCAGTTCCACCTAATTACAAATTATAAAAAGAATTATAAAAAAATGAAATGATCTGCATTGCTTTGGCTCATCAAAAAGGTTATACAATATTCAACTCATTTTACTACTTATCAACTAATCCAACTAAAATTTAACTAAGTGTTGAAATGACATAAAAATCCAAGTTGATTGTAGTTTTAAAATTGAATGCAGCAAAAGGTTTTTAAAGTGTGGCGAATAAAATTTAACAATTTACTTTACTATAAGAGATTATTTCGTCACCTTGCGAGAAATTTAGTCCAAATGTTGTTACTAAAGCATTTTTTTGTTGCTTTCAGGAAAAAAGAGTGATGATCCTCTACTCACCCTGACTATGTGCCAAGTTTATTCAGTTTCACGCCCACCGCTGATCGAATTCGGGCCATCAACAACCTGGAAAGGTATCAACGATTTCGAGAAGTTTCTGTGAAAAGATTTGTCAGTGCCAACACAAGTAAAGAGCTAGCTGCAACAGCTCTCATGAACCTGCATCAAAATTCTGCTGTAAAGAAAGAGCAACAGACGGTTGAAATCCAAGACACTGTGGTCCAGACGGTTGAAGTCCAAGGCACTGCGGTCCAGACGGATGAAACACACAGGGACATCTCCTCTTTACATGAACAGATCAAATCTTTAAACACTGAATGCCAATTACTGAGAGAAAAAGTTTACGGGTTAGAAAGTGACTTAAAACATCATTCTCTTGATCCGTCGGATTTCGATGACAGCAAAATTAAAAGTTTCACAGGACTACCCAATTTACAGACTTTCATGCTATTGTTCAGCTCTGTGTCGTCAGTTGTTCCTATTAGTGCAAAACAGTCGCTCAAGCCTACTCAGGAACTTCTTCTTACACTGATGAAGCAGCACCTCAAACTGTCTGAGGAATTCTTAGGTCAGCTCTTCAGGATTCATCAGTCAACGGTATCAAGAATTCTTCGACGTTGGATACATGTCCACGGAGCCTTTAATTCCTTAATGTGTCATCCTTAAAAGTGTCATTGCAGCGACTCGCAGTAAATCACACAAACTCCACCCGTAACGTTACCTGTGCTGTGAGTTTGAGGCACTTGCTTTTATTTACGTTAGCTTAATCTCAAACTTTTATTAGTGGGGAGAAATTGACTGCATTTCACCTGATTTGAAAGTAGACGTGAATGCTGTAGTTTGAGACACCTTGCCGAATGTTAGGAAAACTGTACATTTTGTAAATATTCTTTAATGTTATTTAACAGTGTTTGTGTATAATAGTTTTGCATTTTCTTTGTGATTGGCAAATGGCATCCTTGTGATGCTCTTATGAAGACTGAGATTTGTAAAGCAAGCTTGACAAATAAAAACGTTATACACTTTATGGTTTGCAGAGACTTTTCTAATACAGTTTTGACTATTTCACTAGTTTTACGCCATCAAAGAGGTTTAGATGTGCTAATTATTCCGCACTATATTTAGTGTAAACCATTTTCCCAACAGTACTGGGAACACAATGTTGGGAAACAGACACTGCAACTGTCATCTTGTTTGAAACGTAATGTAAAAATATACTACTTTACTGCAATACTGCAGATTTAAAGTTTGCATTCTGGTAATTTAGCTAAGATTTTACATCATACATATTGATCTTCTACGGCTCACGTCTTCACATGATACGAATTTCGTAGGTTAGAGTTTACCAAACAAAGTCCAGTGCAGGTTCATCAAAATTGTGGTGTTTTGATGACATGATGTCTTGCCTCATTTTCCTCGGCCTCCTGCTGAATGCCCCACCTGGACATTTTTTAATAAAACAAAGAGTTAAAGGTATAGCGGAGGATTTTCTTTTTCCGGGTGGGTAGTCTATACTATTGGTCCACCTAAGTGTCAATCATTCTGGTGATATGTTTACGTAAGGCCGTCGTAGGCTACGTTCTCATCCCTATGTAGTTTTCACTTTCATGTGTATTATGTCGGAGTTACGGTTTCAGCCATTCCTTTGAAAATGGCTGAGGGTCGAAAGAGAAAAAATGTTTACTAAGTGTATGATAAGAAGAGAAAGGCTACAGAATATAGAAACAAGACCAGAGAGATTTTGGGTGAATATCACATGTTGGCGTGCGCTAAAAGCACAGGTTGGGCTTCTCACTGATGCCGCAGTCGCGAAGATTCTACCAGACAGGTAAAGTTTGTAACGCTATTTGGAGAAATCCATTTAAAATCACTAGTAAAAGTTAATGCAAGCTACAATGCTAGCCCTGGCACGAGTCATGCACCGCATAGACACGGTAAACATCTCAATTTGTCTAAAGTAGCCTTTTGTCCAAAATGGTAAATGGTATCACGCTGAAATATTCTAAAATCTTGTGTGTTTATTATTACACAAATGCAACAAGCTACTTCTCTATATGCAACTATGTATAAAAATAACGTATTAACAATGAGAGATATTATGTAAC
This sequence comes from Pimephales promelas, assembly GCF_016745375.1. The sequence goes on along the minus strand of NW_024121843.1, from coordinate 90,682 downwards.
GTAATTGCGATTTGCAAAATAGTTTCCTCAGAACGTATTTCGTGTGATACAGGGTTGCACATATCATGTCTTGAGTCCTCGGTCACTCAATCGATCAGTATAATAAGTAAATAAAACACGGAAGGACATTTGACATGTTGTCTTTTTTATGAATGTTTTTTAGTTAGTTTAGAATTTGCAACATAATTGTGCAAGGCGTATAGACGTTCCCTAGCTCTCGGGAGCAAGAGTGTTGTGTTTGTGCATGTGCATTTTTTTTAAAAAATTGGAGAGGGCGGGTCTTCTCTAAAATTCGGAAAGATCCTCCGCTATACCTTTAAGTTTAGTGCATAAATGTATTATCTAAACATATCAATCTGCAGCAGGTTATTTTTTATTAGAGATTTCATCATTCCCATCCTTTATTGAAAAATATATTTTAAACTTATTCCTTGTTTGTTGCAGTTTTAAACTTTGCTGACTCTGGGTACATACCACACCAAACTAGGAAGTAGGTATCCTGCCCCTTACTGCCTTACTGCTCTGACTAAAGCGAGAGTTATTTGCTCTCTTTCTGTTGCTAATAATATTTTTTAATGTTTTATCATTATCAATCAGCACAAGTCACGCCTATAAATGCACACAGTCGACTCACCCATATTCCTCGACAGTTTTCAGCATCCCTCCACCACCCCATCTCCTCACACTTGCCTAGTTATCTTCCTAAACAGAGATACGGGGGGAGTACTCTGGGTTCGGGCCCAATTTCCGAGCTCGGAGCCCTCCCCCTGGACAGCACGCCAAACATGCATAACCATTTTATTCTCTGAGCATTTGTAAGTGTGAACCCGTGAATTGCTTTTCATTCTGCTAAAGATGCATCAGCAACTTACTGCAAAGTGTCAGGACTGATAACTCATTCAAATGACACAAAATGTGTAATGATTGGGGGCCACAGTCACAGAGTTTATAACCAACCTTGCTCGAACACACTTTTTTTTAAACAGGTTTTATGTGCTTTTCCCAAATGTGTCGTATAAGTTTATAATCTCATAAGTTGATGAAGTCACACACAATGTTTATACAAGTTACAGCAATGTTGACACTATTTGACATATTTTATAGTAGCACAAAATTGTGAAGGCTACATTTTTAAGCACATAGCAAAATTGGAGAGCATAAAAATTAAATTAAAAAATGCAGAGGAACTTGCTATATCAGTGTTGATTTTATGATTTAATAGTCTTCTGCTATGAATGTTGAATCTTCTTAATTTCATTACAAGCAAACAATTAATGAATTTACGATCAATACAATTTTGCGTTTATTTTGTTATTGATGTTTGTTGAAAACTGTGCAGTGATCACACAAAAGACTGAGTCTCGCTGTATCTTTCAGGCTGCACTGCAGAGTCTATTCACAGGCACGATCCCACTACTGATCGACACGGGGACTTTGACCTGCTCCGTCTCCGACCTGGGCCGGTTCACCCCTCCTTAGGCGACCTGGTGGTCCCGGGCTCCCCCAGAAGCACCATATCGATACCGAACTTAGTGTGGACACCCGATCGACATAGTCCACTGCAGTCCAGAACCCCTGAGCTCAAGCGATCCACCAGCCTCAGCCTCCCAGTAGCTTGGACTACAGGCGCACGCCACTGCACCCGGCGAGAGCTGTGAGAATCAGCGCTGCTACTGAATCCAGTGGCTCACAGGGACATTTTAGCGCCATCTAGTGCAATAAAACAGAAAGGCAGGGTGAATGATAGCTTGAGGCGACGGTACATTTTAAGTACTAGGTCTAGGATAATCTAAGGTAGATCGATTCTCAAAATAGGCATAAAAACGTACAAAATAAAGTTTGCTTCTTTAAATATGGTCTCTGCAAATGTAAGAATTTAGCATGATAATGTTCTAATGTGCTCTAATGCTTGAAAACTTATTTGTGTGGTTACAACTCATTTAGATGGAACCCAGACTGTTAGTTGGCGAAGCATGATCCCTATTGGTTCCCATAAAGATAATTCTTTACATTTCAAAGCCGATAACCGATATATTGGCTGATAAATCCAATTTTTTTGTATCCTTTTTGAGAACCTGACTACAAAAACAAAAGTCTCACCATTAAAAGCCATGTCCCAAGCACACAATTATAATGTTCTCAGTATGTATGACAGATGACAGGACAACATGTTTAACGTAATCTTGATCATATTTTAATCATTTTAATCATATTTCAAGCAATTCTAAAACATGGTGCACAGTGCATCTGAAGTGTCTCAGCTGAATGAAATAACCAGTTATCGGCTTTAATATATCGGCCAAATTTTCTCATCGGGCCAATAACAATAACACATTAAAAATGAACATATATCTGCCCATACCGATATGGAGGCCAATATATCTAGGCCTATCCATAATATTTTTACAGATTTTTTTTACTTATTAGTTTATCAGTTCTTAAATAATTATGTAAACAGCAATAGCCCTAAATGCAATCATTTTGATCACAAAATTAATTTTTCAACAAAAATATCAATGTAGTGATTACTGAGGTCTCAAAAAGTAATTAAAGCAATTAAAAATCGGAAGAGTTTTACACTAGGTTGATGCCAATCCGTCCAATCAACTTGAGGACATCACATCCAATTTCAATATATTAAATAAGTGCACTTTATTTTCACTTTTCGGATATTTTATTATTATTTTTTATTTAAAAATAAATGCCTCTCAGAGATGTTATGAGATGGAACAGCAATAGGACCAGAAAAAGGATTCAAACAGGTTGGTTGCACCAAAAGCAAAATCCCTTATCCTTATACACTCCATGCCACTGCTCCTGTTTCAGATTATATAGCTTCTTTTGTAATTTTGTCTGGCTCGATGTAGTTATAGTGTAAAAAGCCTCTGGCACAAAGTGTGGTGGCAACTGTAATCTACTTAGGCTAGTTAATATTCGGCTTTAATGATGAGACTCAATATCATGGCGCCTTTTCAGGGTCTTAGATGAGAGATTGCGGATGTCTGAGAGTCTGGGAAGGGTTTAAAGCCAAGTCCTTTCAAGTATTGAACCTTCTCGACTCTTTGAGCATCTGCACTTCTTCCCCTCTTATGTGCAGTAGAAGGAATTTCCTTATGGAGATCCGTACCGTCCTCAACAGAATGAAAGACTACCGTATAATGAAGGTAAAACAGATATAGGCTATATATAATCATTTTTCTGCACTGGTGGTGGTGGAGAAGAGACCAATGATCCCACTGGAAAGTACTTTCAGTGTACAGTATAAATAGAGCTATATCATTCATTCATTCATTTTGCTAAATAATAGTGTCTAGCGCACGTTTACATTGAAAAATAATGGAAAAGAATTGCAGTTGAATGGAAAAATGTGTTCTGTGTGATTCAGCGTGAATGTCAATTTGGACAAAAAACATCGACAATTTTCTCAATGTGTCATTTATTCAGTGTAACTCAATATCAATATCAATAGGCCTACTCAATATCAATTGTATGCTGTTATAGATCTGTCCAGTGCAACATTAATTTCACTCAGACAACAAATTACTTTATTTTTAGTCGGACTGAAGAAAACAAAGACTAAAAAATTATATCATGTTTGAAAAAAAAAAGAAAAGAAAAAGAAATATGCCTATTATCACTTTTACTGGCAGGTAATTGGACGCCCACAAAAAACAAAAGCAAAAAAAAAAAAAAAAAAAGTCACAGGGAACTTTTAACCGGTAATCTTTGTTGTTAAAACAAATCACTCGTGGCACGATGAATCTCAGATAGGATCTTATAATGTATCTATTTTTTTATGACAGAGTCACGTTTTCAGGATAAATTTCACTGCATAACAAAAACCTCCGTCTCAGGCAGAGCTTCACCCATCCTGCTCGAGACTGGACCAATACAGAGTGTCATCGGTGGATCTCGGAGCCAATGAGAGAACACGATTCAGTGATCTAGCGAAAGAGAGATGCGTCCGTCCATGTAACGGGACTCCTCACATCTGCGTTTACTGCCATCAGCCACAAAGCCCATGCTCGCGGAATCGAGTGTAATATTATAAACTTTAAGGTAAAAGCTCAATTTTATCTCTTGCATTGATGGACATTATTAAGTTATTTGGACTTGCTATAGTGCAAATACCTAAGGTTGAATAGTGTGGATAGTTTATAAATGTATCATTTACACGGCCGTAGCCTTTTTGCTAACGCGATTCTTCCTCTTTTGTTGCAACAAACAGAAGTAATTCACGAACAACGCTTCGGTTTGATCATTTTTATATGGCACGATACTGACTTTTGAAATAAGCGACACGACGAACGTTTCCATGCGGAAGAGCTGGAATTGCAGGATACTATTGTGGCTCGGTTTGACTAGGCACAAACATGATGTCTAGGTTTGAGACTCTCGTTTGTTTCTCTTTATTTTCAGATGCAGTTCATGCTGCTCTTTAGCAGGCAGGGGAAGCTACGTCTCCAGAAATGGTACGTGCCGCTGTCTGACGTACAGAAGAAAAAGATCTCCCGTGAGGTTATTCAGATGGTGCTGGCACGCAAACCCAAAATGTGCAGTTTCCTGGAATGGAGGGATCTGAAAATTGTCTATAAAAGGTTAGAAAATGATAAGGACTGCATGGACGGAACTGCAGATGCATTGTATTTGGCACTTTCCATCATATGGTAGACTTGGGTGTTCCCTGACTTTTTTATTTTATTTTTTAAAAATATTAAAGGCACAACTGCCATGTTTTTTGTGTGTGGGACATATGTGATAAACTATTATCGGACATAAATCAACCTAGCTAGAAAAGTAGCAAGTTTTAAACACTTCAAAGTCTGTATATCCCCCTTAAAATGGTGAACATGGTCCGTCCCATTTTAGAGATCCTCCTGACCTTCTCAACTGAATTTTCAGTTCATTGTAGTAAAGGAGCATTTCTTTATTACATTTATTTCATTAGAGCCACTAATATTTCATAGGGATTTTTTAAAAGTTATTGTTTAAGAGTTAACCCAACCAAACCAACTACAAGTTGAATCATGCCCTTACAAACTTTGATTCGAAGCAAAAAAAAAAAAAAAAAAAAAAAAAAAATGAAGATTGGGGAAAAAAGAAAAGGGTACAAGACTATGTCCTTAAAGCTTTAATGAGGAGAACAACTACAATCCCATAAAGTATTGTGAATGAAAGTTGTGAGTGTATATTATGATTGTATTTACAGGCACAGACAGTTCTCCTTATTACTTACTTGGTTCCTCATTTGTGTAAAGTGCCATTTTCTGTGGTCGAGTTTATTTTTTATATTTACATTTAACAGAAATGTAATTTGTTGCAGTCAAATCTCAACTTTCAGTGTGTTTTATTGCCTAGTGCTACTTTAGTTACAGTATAAGAGAGTAACAGTCATATATCTTTGATATTGTCAACAAGGTAAATAAGAAAGACTGCTTAGAACAAAAATATCCTGTTTTTGATATTTTGTATTCAACACTGTGCAACTTTTATACTGTGTCCTGAAGCGTACTTTTAGTAGTCTATTTATGAGGTGAGCTTATTTTGCATTTCAGATATGCCAGCCTGTACTTTTGCTGTGCTGTGGAAGACCAAGAAAACGAGTTGATAACCCTGGAGATCATCCACAGATATGTGGAACTGCTGGACAAATATTTTGGCAGTGTGAGTTAAGATTTATGTCAGCTTTTGCTTTTCGGCCTTAAGTAGAGGAGTTTGGTGTTTTTGGCTTGTTAAAGTCACCATAAAATCAAAATTTTTAATTTTTTTTTTTACACAATGTTACAGGGCTTATTATAAATAATATATCAATGCACACCATTATTTATTAAAATACATACACCCTTGTAATATTTTAATCTAAATCTTCATGACGTATGTCTCTTCAGTTGGATATACAGTACGCCACAATAGGAAAGAAAAGACTATCGCAAGTTCGCAACTTCCGTTTCATGCTTTAGTAATAATTCAACTCGCCCCTCATGATTTTTCAAAGCTGTATGACTATATGACTCCAAAAAGTACAAAAGATCCCCATTAAAACATAATAAACAAGTCCACATTGCTTGATTTCAAATTTTCTGAAGCCTAACGATAGCATTGTTTGAGGAAAAGAATGACATTTGACATTCAACTTTCACTTTCATTGTATTGAAAAGAGCTTAGAAGAAAGTGAGTTTTTTTTGAGTAAATAATTTTCATCTAACTAAACCAATGACCAGTTCTGCTGCTATATTTTAACAGTTTCGGTTAAAACTCTTGCAACCGCTCATTCTTAAACTGTGTGTTTGAAAACCAGGTGTGTGAACTGGACATTATCTTCAACTTTGAGAAAGCCTATTACATACTGGATGAGTTTATACTGGGTGGTGAAGCCCAGGAGACATCGAAGAAGAACGTTCTGAAGGCCATAGAGCAGGCTGACATGTTGCAGGAGGTGAGGAATGCACAAACTACTCATTCTAAATGTGCTTTGGGAAAAATACTGGCAGTTTTTTTAGTATATGAATGGATTTTCTTTGATTTTTTTTACCTCCAACAGGAAGCCGAGACGCCACGTAGTGTTCTGGAGGAGATTGGACTGACATAAATGTTGAGGACTAACAAACAAACCAAAACACTAACACATATTATTTTCTTTTTTTTCTGTGGGCATTTTCTCTATATCTGTATTTTAGGTTAACATGCAAAAGTGTTTAAAATAATCAGCACTTCCTGGTAAGGTATTGATGCCTGCATTTCTACTGCCAAACATCTGAGGGAATCGAGCTCATCGAAAAGTGAACCTGTGCCACTATCTTAGCAGTTATGCAAATTTCCCAGTGTTTGACTTTGAATTCAGGTTTGGATCAGTACATGTGTAGCAAAGATTAGCGTCAGCATCCCCACTTATCCCACGACGTCTGCTCTCTATTAAAACCATTACCTCTTACCTTCAGCTGCCTTAAAACACTCAGCTCACACAGTTTGCTAGTATTTTTTTGCAACTCTCAGTAGATCCAGTAGAAGTCAAGACTTGCTGAAGTGTTACGGACCAAACATTCTTATCCAGATGGGTGAACAGAGATAATGTAAACTAGACTTTCAGAATTTTTTGGCATAAATTCAATGATTGTATTAACTAAGGCACAAGTAAACACCAGTATTAGTGAATTCCTGACCAAAAACACTGTAATGATTGGTTCCTGTGAACACTTAATGGGTTCAGGCATATCAGACATTTGCCATTCAGTAGTTGTTTAATTTCTAATGCCAAAGAATTTTTTTCCCACCGTCTTCATGCCTTTTTTCCCCATAAAATCATCTTTGTATCCTATCGTATTGGACTGTTTGTCAGACTTACTCTCGAAAAAAAGTCTTTTGAAGCTTAAAAAACAAAATAAATGATGAATAAAGTAAGATGTTGCAGCGTTTTGTCCAAATCTTTGACGATCTCTTACTAATAAAGAACATAATTTGATTATTTTCTTGTAGTTGGCAACAAAATGCATCTAAATCAGCAGTCTCATCCTTCTTGACTCCAGGGCCCTCCCCTTTGACAATATTCGAAGGCTTTTCTATTTATATGGATCTCTGGTACTTCTAATAAAAGTAATCGTAATAAAAATAAATAAATTCATAATATGATGTCATCTTTATTTTAATGTATTTTCAGCATTTTAACAAGTTTATATTAACAAGTTCTGTTAATATAATGACATTTTTAGACTTATTGAGGCGCCTCTGAATGTTAACCACTTGTTAACCAAAGTTAATCTTAATGCGAACAATTAATTAATGCATACTATTCATTTTGTAATATTATTTGAGATCATGTTTTATGAGCCCATACTTTTTAATCAAAATGGCGACATATTTCTTACAATCAATTTAAAGGGATACTCCACTTTTTTTTGGAAATGGGCTCATTTTACAACTCCCTCAGAGTTAAACAGTTGAGTTTTACCGTTTTCGAATCCATTCAGGTGATTTTCTGATATTTAGAAGAATATCAGTAACCAGACATTTTCTGGTCTCATTAACTTCCATAGTATATATTTTTTCCTACTGTGGAAGTCAATGAGACCAGAAACTGTCTGGTTACTGATATTCTTCTAAATATCAGAAAATCGGCTTTGAAAACTGTAAAACTCATCTGTTTAACTCTGAGGGAGTTGTAAAACGAGCCTATTTCCAAAAAAAGTGGAGTATCCCTTTAAGCTCACATTCAGATCGGTTTCCATCCATTCAACAATCAACAAATAAAACCAATTTGCCACCCAAAGCTTAATGTGTTTCATTCAGATGTACAGCCGATGGAAGAAATGATCTGTCGCTACTTCTACATCGTAACTTTGAATAAAAATGGCAATAATAATCCCAGAGAACTGCTTACCCATTTGTAAAAAATAATATCACCAACACATCACAACAAGATTTCAGAAAATGCTAGATTTAATTACAAATGTACAGGCAATGTATTCATCAGCAAAAATCGTAAAAACTAGGCATTTTGATATGCAAACGAAAATAACAACAGCTGCTTTAATACAACAGAAACAGTTTATGTATGTGTATGTAATCTATCGAGACTGTGTGATGCTATCGGGTTTGGATCTCCTCATCTGGATGACAAAACCCCAAACTTGCGGTCTCTGCTTTATCTTCCGGCGAACCTGCGCTGGATGCCACAGCTGCACATTCTTCAGCAGGAGCTTCTGATTTCGACGGCGTCTTGCTACCCTCCTCATTGTGGGAATCTTCGCCAGATCCAGCGGACGAGCTCGAGCTGCGTGACTTACTCTTCTTTCTTTTGTGTTTCTTTTTACCCTTTTTCTTCTTCTTGCTCTTTTTAGAGTGCTTGTGCTGATGTGTATCCATTCGGTCAGAGATTTCAGGGCTTTGGCTTTCCTTCCTGCGACCCCTCCGTTTCACAGACCCGTTTTTGGATACATGGTCTGGACTGTTTGATTTTGACCTCTTTCTTCTCGAGTCTGCTGATTCGCTTTGCTTTAACCGGTCTCTGCTGTGGGATCGACTCCTGCTCCTCCTGGATTGCTCTCTCTGAGATCTCCTTCTCTCTCTGCTTCTGCTACGACTCCACCTTTCCCTGTTTCGACTGTGCCTCTCTCTGCTACGGCTCCGCCTTCCCCTGTAACTGTACCGCTCACGGCTGCTAATCGTTCGATCCGTCCACCTGCGCTGGGATCGTTCAGGGCTATTTCCACGCTGGGACCACATTCCCGAATGCCGACTAGAAAAGCCTCCACCGCGGTCAGGGGACATATGAAGATCACGGTCTGCCTCCCAGAATTCATTGCCTGGATTTCTGAAGACATGTAGAAAGTTGCAGTTTTTCCCTTTCGGACATTTCCGCCTGTCGAAAAGTCCTGAGAACAGATGAGAAAATGAATATAGGCATATTTTAAATGATAACTAAAGAAAGACTCAAAAGTTATTACGAGGAAATTTCTCTTTTTCGTACCACATATGGCGGTTTTCCATCTAGTTACTGGGGAGAATTCACATTGCAGTTGTTTTCCAGCATACCAGCGGCCATTAAACATCATGAAAGCTTCTTTACATTGCTCCTCTCTGCAGGTAAATATAACAGAAATATCAAAAATGAAATCATATTTACAACACTTCTCCTTCTACTGCAATGACTAATAATACGGGACTTACGTGTCATACTGAACGTAAACGTTTCCTCTCAAGTGAGGTTCAAAGTTGCAGCTCACCTATTAAAATATGTGGAAATAATATTGTTAATTTGACAAAAGCTGATTTATTTTTTATTAATTTAATTTAAATGACATTCAAACTATAAAATGACATTTAAACAATACATATCATTTATTGTATTTTTTAAACAACCGTTGTATTGAGTTTCCCTTTTTACATACAAAGAAAAACAAGAATAGAACGCAAAAAGCAACTATACAAACCTAGAACCCATCCCTGGAAGACTTCAAGAATATAGAAATAGTATACAAACACAGAATCTAGATCCAAAACAAATAAACTAAAAAATAAAATAGAGGTCAACAAAGATAAAAAGTTGAAAATCAAGAGCAACATGCCATATATTCACAGTCTTGATGTGGGGTCCATGTATACGAAAGGTTGAGAGTTCCATTGACAATGTCCAACAAAGACACAGTCCACATTCGGCTCTCCATTGTGTGAGGAGGATTCCAGTGGTTAACTATTTTTTTTTTTTTTTGCCACTGTAAGAGCAGCTAACAGTAAACATCTTTGTTGAACGGATAAGCTAAGATCTTCAAAATCATTCAAAAAGAAATGACATGGATACAAACATATATCAGTGCATAACAGATATGAGTGAGGGACACTCCCAGAAGAAGAACAAGTATGTGCCCTGAGATCCTTGAGAACATAGATTACACTTAAGCCTAGTTCACACTACATGATTTTAAAGCCGATTTAAACCAGATTTGCAAATCATTGAGCTTGCCGACAGGTCAGGGTTTTATCGCGTGCAAATCACGGGGGATTAGTGGGCGATGAACGGTCGACAATCTATTAGTATGAAAGAGCCGACAACGCATCAAAGACACTCGCAGACGCGTTGCCAAGTCCAGACAAATATCTAGCATGCTAGATATCCAGAGACGACTCAACCTCAGTGATGTCATGAGTACAGCCAATCAGAGCAAGGCATGGGTTGAGGTCACCGAGTAAATCTTTATTTTTTTGCATTTTTTTCTCAGAGCAAATCATCGCGCAAACAGTTTGCAGCAATAGTTTCTGTCTGACGTCCATATTCACGTGTTGTGTTCTTTGTCTTCTTCACTGGGTATTGGCACACGTGCTGTTTAACGTCATTACCGGTTCATTTTATTGAGTGATTTTTCGTGACAAAACGTGGTTTGTAGACTAGATAGAATCGTTGGGTGACAGAGTTGTTGTCAGCTCGTGTAGTGCGTTACCTCCTGTTGTGGATCAATCACGTTGTCTTGTGTGGTGTGAACAGCTCAACGACTTAAATAAATAATAAATTATATGGCTTTTTCTCCATATAATGCACTTTACTGGGCACCAAACGGTTCAAGGTCCAAAAGACAGGTTTCTGTGCAAACTGTTCAAAGGGCTTTAAACGATTCCAGACGATGAACAAGGGTCTTATCAAGCGAAACGATCAGTCATTTAAAAAAAAATATATAACAAAGTTTAAATTTTATAAGCTCAAATGGTCGCCTTGCTCTGTACTGTGATGCGCGTTCGTGACTCTCCTGTTCAAACTCATACATCAAAATGAACGAACCTTTTTTCGAGTCATTTGGTTCATTTAACGAGCGAAATGAACAAATTGACTCGGAAAAAGATTTGTTCATTTTGATGAACGAGTTCAAACAGGAGAGTCACACAGAACAGAGCAAGGCGAGCATTTGTGCTTATAAAACTTAAACTTTATTATTTTTTTTTTAAATAAGCATTCGTTTCGCTTGATAAGACCCTTATTCATCGTCTGGTGTTGTTTAAAGCCGTTTGAACAGTTTGCAGTGAAACTGTCTTTTGGACCTTGAACCGTTTGGTTACCAGTAAAGTGCATTATATGGAGAAAAATCCTGGAATGTTTTCATCAAAAACCTTAATTTCTTTTCGACTGAAGAAAGAATGACATCTTGGATGACATGGGGGTGAGTAAATTATCAGCAAAATATTTTTAAAGTGAACTACTCCTTTAAACATCCCCCATACCTGATCAAAATCATGCACATCCTCATTAAGATCCTAGGCCCGAACAGTTATAATAGATAATAGTTTATAGGAATTTTTAAGAAGATAAAGATAAATAACTGAAACAGAAGGAAAGAATTATTTTGCACAAAAGGTGAATTACAAAATAGGTAATATGGAATCCCAAGGCACTCCATATGCTCAAAGGGCCGATCAGATATGCAAAAAAACATAAAAAAGAAGTACCTGGTAAATAATATTGGGCTTTAATGTTCTGAAAGGATTTCAGACCACTATCATCAAAGATACTATTTCCTTTGTTGTGTGCCCATTACGGCCAATGAAAGGGAACATTGCCTAACAAAAAAAATGATTATTGTGAAAAATAGGCCAATGCCAGTGCCAGATTGTAAACTGTTGCGATCACCTTTCGACTATCCTCCATGTGGAGAGGAAATGAGTTACAATCGGACCATTTGGTTTGGAATATGTTTTTTTTATTTTAGTTACCTTGAACTGCACCACCTTCCCCGCGTTCTTGAACTCTGGCAGAGCGTCTTCATAGAAATCCAGAAACTGCTGTTGCGTTTCCTCCTCGCAGTACTCAAGACTGGCATCTGTGTCGTAGTCATCACGTCTGCTCTGCTCCATCCCGAACGTCACAAACATCGCCCTCACCATCAGGGTGGTGCTGGATATCGGGTGCTCGTGTTTTCGGGAGCACCTGTTCATTACGCACAGTAAAAAAAAAAAAATCATCATCTAGAACCTGATCAGAAATGGCACTTTGACTGTCAGTCAAAACCTTGTAAACACTTACCGGTCTCCAAACCTACAAGCACCCGTTTTCAGGAAGAAGGGGCAGTTTGCCCTGTCCTTTTCAGTCCCATAATCCTTTGGGGCATCAGGGTTTTTCCAAGGAACACCATTTTCCAGCTAAAGACAACAAAATGAGGAGACTTTTCATGATTATTGCAAACAGAACTGCATTTTCCAACATGCATTTGACATGGAGAGCAAGATGTTACCTGACTCTCTGCTTCATCCAGCATTTTCTGTGTCGCTTCCTATAAATGGTGCAAACATACACAGTATGGCGTGTGAAATTGTGTGGCGTGCAAGCACATGTCTGTTAGAATTGGTTAAGACAATCTGGCAGATCATTTGTACATTATGGACTTATATTATCAGTATTTTGTCATTCAAATTCGACTGTTTACAGCACATGTTCTTTCTTGTGGCATAAGTAAGCAACATTACACCCAGCTGACACGAAAAGATACATGTTCTTCACTGGAAGTGGACACTTGCTGCATTTTAAATCGATTTTGTGTATCTTAGTTAAGGAAATGAAGACAATATTTTGCTACACAAACAATGTACACATGAAACAGAGACTTCTGGAATGTGGTGTGTATGTTAAACCATGATTGACAAACAGCTTGAAACTTTAAAGGCTGATTTGTTGCAGATAGCATGAAATGTTTTGATATCTGATAGAGGATATATGTAGACATCAGCCTCTTTATCCTCCCAGTGCAGGGATCACCTCTCTCTGTTTCTTCTCCTGTTCCTTCTTCTCCTGCTCCTCTTTCTCTTTCTTTTGCTGCTCCTCCCATTCTTCTCTTATTTTCCGCTTTGATTACAGAAAAACAAGATATTAGAGCATTACATATGTATTTTAATTGAGAAATTTTCCAGACCATTGCAGAATGTCAAGGATTTAAAGTCAGTAATTTGACTGTATACTGTATTTATATACTGTATATATAGGTGTGATCTAGAAATTGCTTACCTCTTCTTCTTCCTTTCTCTTTTGCGCTGCCTCTTCTTTCTCCCTCTTCAGCCTAAATTCTTCTTGTGCAATCTTTTCTCTCTCCATCCAATCCTGGTGTAATCGCTCACTGGATTGTAAAACAGTGTGACATATTTAGTATTTTGTCCAAATAATATTAGCTTATCATACTGAATTTAAGATGACAAACCTCTGCTCATCAGCCTTCTGTTCTTCCTCATCTTCAGACTTGTACTCTTGGTTCTCTTTATTTTGTGAATGACCTACAGCAAGTAAGTAAGGGTTATGTTTGCATAGACAGGTGTTACCTAAAACTAAGGTTAACTTTAGAAGTGTGAGAAAGGAATAAATTATGTGCTGCTATATATGTATGTATATATTTGTATATTTCTATATGTATATATACAAATATACATATACAAATATATACATATATATATAGTATAGTATTATAATGAATACATTGTGCTGATATATATCAGACCAGACGACAAGCCAACACCTCCATATAAACACACATATGGAGGTGTTATTATACTAAACATTATACTAAAATCAATTTTGCATAAGCTTAGTTCCAAACCCATAATTTTTATTTAGTGCTATGAACTATGTAATTTCTTTTCTTTTTTTAGGGTGACTCTTACCAACTGTCTAGGGACTGCAGATGAAAAATAGCCTTTAGGCTAATTCTGGCATATTGACAGAAATGTTTATGAATATGCACTGTCCCTGTTCTAAATAAATAAATAAATAAAAATAAATAAATAAACACACACCTCAAACAAAAATGAAAATATAAATTAAGTTACCTTCTCTTATTTTAGCGAGAGCTTGACGTTTCCTTCTCCTTCTCTCTCTTTTAAGAACAGCTCGTCGTTGTTTTTGACTAAAAATTTGTTTAGAAATGGTTATAAATAAACAGCAAAAAATTCTGATAATAATTTAAACATAAGCAATAGAATAAAAAGCCCATAAGGTACCTGAGCACAAGAGCAGCAGTTTCACACTCATCCAAGCGACTCTCAGAGTCCTGCGTCTCTGACGGGTCTGTCTGCAACGAGCAACAATCATTATCCGTCATTTTAAACCACTATTTACACATTAGGCTACATAGGACAGCAGCAGCAAAGGCTCTCTATGTAAGCAACACATTTCACACCGATCATAGAACGCGCGCGCAAAGATGACATCACATTTATTGACGTCTCTAAACGCGTGCAAATGCGCATGCTCAAAGTAGCATTGGGCGGTCAATTCATTTCAGCGAATCGGTTCAGATGAACAGCTCGTTTCAATTAACCTGTTCGACTGAATTTTGAATCTATTGAATGAACTGAAATGAATTAAATCTATTGTTCACTGTTTTTTGGTTTTACCACTGTCCTTAATTGTTCCCATTATTAATTATAATGATAATAATAATTCATATTAAGCATTTCTAATATTGCTAATGAGCAAATTTCACAGTTTTCCTACTCAAAGCCATCTGCTTTTGGACATTCAAGCTTTTTTTTTTGCGAACCATGCAAATTCTACAAACAAGACACAAGTATATTCCATTCCATTTGACTTCATGAATATAATAATCAGTAATTATAATAATTTAATTAAATACTATTTTTGTCACTAGTTTTCACCCAAGGCCATCTGTAAGTGATAGCTCTTTGTGAATCGGTTTGACCAAATCATGAAAAAGAATCGGTTCAGAAGAACGACTCGCTTGTGAATCGGACAGCAGCACCAGCTAGATTTTGCGCTTTTGGGATGCGCGAGCTGGTGTTGTAAGTGACGGAGTCGTGAACGTAAAACCCTAAACCCTGTTTTTTCTGCTTTTTGGCTTTAAACCCCACAATTCATTCAGTGGCTAACCCGCAGAAAAGCACGCCAAAATGGCAGACAAAGAAGGTAAACTTTTTTCGTTGTGATTTACGTGCATATGGTTTTTTCTTTGCCAGAGTTTGCTAGCTTTAGCCTAAAGTGCTAATGGATGTGACCCACATTCTAACACAAGAATGAATGAGTGTCACAACCTGAGCACGTTTTTACCAAGTATTTACGGTTTACTTTGGTTAAAGCCTCTGGCATTAATAAATTATTCTACTAACTTGAAGAATACAGATATTGGTTTCTCTAAGTAGATTGAAATGCTGTTGTGCTCCAAGTTCCCTCCATCATTCATAAGCTTCAGTGTAACTATAAGTCGAGGAACTTTACAAGTTTACACTTCAGTTTCTGCTAATTTATTATAATACAGCAACATTTTACTGCCTACCCCACTCCCACAATGCATTTATTGAGAAATGTTCATTTGAATGCATTTGTCCTGAATCTATCCTTCTGTTCTCTCTATTCAGTGTATGATGATGCAGTGGAGGAGAGAGTAATAAATGAGGAATACAAGATCTGGAAGAAAAACACCCCATTCCTGTACGATCTTGTCATGACGCATGCACTCGAGTGGCCGAGTTTAACGGTGCAGTGGCTTCCTGATGTGAACAGGTAATCCAATAACTAGCTGTCCACCTTCTGAAACATAACGGATGACTTACACTCTATAAATCATTGTCTATCATTGTGCAGGCCTGAGGGAAAGGACTATGCAGTTCATCGGCTGGTGTTGGGCACACACACTTCGGATGAGCAGAACCACTTAGTCATCGCCAGTGTTCAGATCCCTAATGATGATGCTCAGTTTGATGCGTCCCACTACGACAGCGAGAAAGGAGGTTAGAGCTGATCTGAAAATGAATGAATGCTCATTTTGTATTTTTTGTGTTGAAGTCATTATACTAAAATCAATTTTGCGTATGTGTTTCTTTAGCAGGTATGGTCAGGACGTTGGGGGGAAATCCAGATTCAGTTGATCAATAAGACTGAATCTTTCCACAAATATGATGCGCATTTTTGACAACTTCAGAATGTGATGGATCTTTTTTATACCTTTATTTAGTGTTTATATGGATGTTAAAGGGATAGTTAAGTTGAACATTTAAAAATTAGTCATCATTCACTCACCTTCATGTTGTTCCAAACCCATAAGACTTTTCATTTTTGAAAACACACATTATGATATATTTTTAATATTTAAGACTCCCTCTATTGGAAGTAAAATTTAATCAAAATGTCAAGCTTCAAATAGTATATGAGGCCACTGTAAAAGTAATCCATATGAAAAGCAGACACAGTTGAATTCCTGTTGATACTTAAATTAATGTGAAGACTAAATCTGTTCATCATATCAACCAATCGTGTCTCTTCAGAAAACTTAAACGCTCGAATCATACTGATTTTTAGGTTTAATTAATAATATCTTTTGTGTTTCAAAGATGAATGAATGTGTTATGGGTTTATGACATATATATTTTGTATGTAGTATTTGTAAATGATGAGACAATTTTCAGTTTTGGGTGAACAAACCCTTCAATACCAAGTTGAAACTGGGCCCATGAATTTGACAGTTAATTTTTTAGTTAGTTGAATGCTTCAAACTGATACTTTTCACAAATAAAGTTGATGAAACTAGGACAGAGATCAGACATTGGACAATAATGGTTGTATATAATTCCCCAGAGTTTGGAGGGTTTGGATCAGTGAGTGGAAAGATTGAGATTGAGATTAAGATCAACCATGAAGGAGAAGTGAACAGAGCCAGATACATGCCACAAAACCCCTGCATCATCGCCACCAAGACCCCCACCTCTGACGTGCTGGTGTTTGACTACACCAAACACCCATCTAAACCAGGTCAGTGGCTTTCAGTTAAACCAAAGAAGCCCTGATATATTTTAAATACTGAGTTTGTTTAAAGCTTAATATAAAGCATGCATCTAAGCTAATGTTTAGGACAACTTTGGTCCCGCATCAGATAACACCGTGACCTTCATTATTTTTGAGGTGCGTTTTTAAGAGACTTGTTATTCACTGCTGTAAAGTGACGCGACTGTCGGACAGCATAGCACACAGACGTGATTAAGATGATCGATTAGTTGTTGCAGCCCTATATTAAATCATGTGTGAAGTCGCTTGCTTTGATTAAATGTCTGAGTTGTCCATTTACAGACCCCAGTGGAGAGTGTAGTCCAGACCTGAGACTGCGAGGACATCAGAAAGAGGGATACGGTTTGTCCTGGAACCCCAACCTGAGTGGAAACTTACTTAGTGCATCAGACGACCATGTGAGTGATCTCAAATTCAAACTGACATCACATAGTTCGGTACCACTTTTTCCAAAACGGTACTGTAAGCTTGGTATTGGATTGGTCGAGGTATCGGCAGATACTCATTACAGTGTTTTTTTTTTTCTTGATCAGTTTATAAAATCTATACCTCACTTACTTGCTAACTGTACAGGTCTTCATTTAAAAAAGAGATAATAGAAAAAAAATACATAGGCCTAATAGCCTATGACAAAAAATCCGACCGATTTTAAATATTGGATCAACTCATCCCTACTTAACTTGTATGACGTAGAATCATCTGTTGTTCTTCAACTTTAGACAATCTGTCTGTGGGATATCAGTGCTGTTCCAAAGGAGGGGAAGATAGTAGATGCCAAGACCATCTTCACTGGGCACACAGCTGTGGTGGAGGACGTGTCCTGGCACCTTCTACATGAATCGTTGTTTGGCTCTGTGGCTGATGACCAGAAACTGATGATGTGAGTAAGCAAAGCGTATGGGCTCCCTCTGCTGTGCAAGAATCAGTGAAACATTTGAGTTGTATTAAACAATGAAATGTCTGTCTTCTACAGCTGGGACACACGATCCAATAACACATCAAAGCCCAGTCACTCTGTGGACGCCCACACGGCTGAAGTCAACTGCCTGTCCTTCAACCCATACAGCGAGTTTATTCTGGCCAGTGGCTCAGCAGACAAGGTCTGTACATGTTGCGATCTACATAATCGCACATAAACACTCATCTGTAGGAAGAATTTGCTTTAGAGATCCTTCCTCATGCGGAGGGGACACAATAACCTTAAAGAGTTATTTCACCCAAAAATAGAAATTCTGTCATTCATTTCTCGCTCTCATGTCGTTCTAAACCCGTAAGACTTTCGTTCATCTTCAAAGCACAAATTAAGATATTTTTAATTAAGTCTAAGATCTTTCTTTTAGATTAAGTTTATTTATCCTCGCGGAAAATTGTTCTGCACGTACAGTACGTCTGATACACAGGGGCTACCCCCCTCCCTCATCCCCACCGCACCCCTACACATACACAGCATCAGGACAGAAGACTCAAAGAAACCTAATTAAAGTGCCATTAGTGCTATTAAAGTGCAAAATAGTGCAAAATAGTGTTCTGTCCCTCTATTAACAATCTACAGAACTACCACTTTGTCACTGTAGCCCTCAATCGGGTCATGGGGTCTATACGACCCCAATTGACTGCTACTTAATAAAAAAAAAAGGTTCCCTTCATCTCAGTGGAACTGTGACTTTTCATACATTATCTATCGATACACACAAAAACACTGGGCTTGATTCGGTTGTTCTGGTATGTAAAAAAAAAAATGTTTACACTTCTAGTCTTTGGGGTCAATATGACCCCACATTGAAATCAATGGGAAATGTGAAAAAAAAAAACTAAATATATTTTCTTCATGTGTCAAAAAAAAAAAATAATCTGGCATAAATCTGAATTTTTTTACACAGAAATGAAGGCCTAGATCTAGAGCATAAATGCAATGTGTCATAAAAAAATTTCATATTCAAGCTAATGGTGTAGTTGAGGAATTTTGTGGTATATGGGTACAAAAGTACTTTATATCTCCAAAAACACAGCATTAATGAATAGATGAGAAGTAAACAAAAAAAAATGCTATATTATTTGTATGATTAAAAATTTAAATTTTTTGTACAATTACTCAATCAATTGTTGGGGTCGTATAGACCCCGAAGCCCAGAAACGTAAACAAGAAACAAAGACCATTTGAAGGTTAAAAAGTTAAAGGTACAATATGCAAGATTGTTTCGCCACCAGGGGTCGCTAACCTCTTACAATAACAAAGGCGTATATTAATGACGTAAATGGATCGTTATGGATCTTGTCGTCAAGCTGATGGATCTTTTATGGATAAATGAATACATTGATGTTTTTAACATGACTGTAGTATGAAGCAGAACGCGATTGCTAGACGTATACCAGCGCCTCACGCAACGCAAGTCCTGCGGATATAAAGGAATAAGGACATTTCATTCTACCGAACTACACGCTAGTGCTGAATAGAGGGATTAAACTTGAGGTAGTGCAGCGCTGTTTCACTTGTTAGCGACGCAGCGTTGCTTCACTTGTTTTCACAGCACTGTTTCAAATGTTAGCTGGACCGCCTCTCATAAATGAACCTATACTTGCCTCACAGACCTGAGAAATATATCTATAGAAAGCTTTAAAATGTCTATTTTTAAACAAAACAATTCAAAACGAAAAGAAATGGGATACTCTCTACTTATGTAGGGGAATTCATATGAAGTGTGCATTTCTCTATAGGCGCGTTCACTACTGCGAAGATGGCGAGTCAGCGTCATCAACTTTATCTTTGCAGCTGACTCAGAAAACACTAGTTTATTAATAAACAATTAAAAATTTCTCATGCATAATCATTACTTTTGCCGGTTCTTTGTGGCAAGCTTAATGCGTGCGCTTGAGATGCGTAAAGGGCAATATATTACGAAAACGCTCATTAAGTGCTTTGGTGGACATTGGGTCTTTGAAAGTGCTATACACTCACCGGCCACTTTATTAGGTACCCCATGCTAGTAACGGGTTGGACCCCCTTTTGCCTTCAGAACTGCCTCAAATCTTCGTGGCATAGATTCAACAAGGTGCTGGAAGCATTCCTCAGGGAGTTTGGTCCATATTGACATGATGGCATCACACAGTTGCCGCAGATTTGTCGGCTGCACATCCATGATGCGAATCTCCCGTTCCACCACATCCCAAAGATGCTCTATTGGATTGAGATCTGGTGACTGTGGAGGCCATTTGAGTACAGCGAACTCATTGTCATGTTCAAGAAACCAGTCTGAGATGATTCCAGCTTTATGACATGGCGCATTATCCTGCTGAAAGTAGCCATCAGAAGTTGGGTACATTGTGGTCATAAAGGGATGGACATGGTCAGCAACAATACTCAGGTAGGCTGTGGCGTTGCAACGATGCTCAATTGGTACCAAGGGGCCCAAAGAGTGCCAAGAAAATATTCCCCACACCATGACACCACCACCACCAGCCTGAACCGTTGATACAAGGCAGGATAGATCCATGCTTTCACGTTGTAGACGCCAAATTCTGACCCTACCATCCGAATGTCGCAGCAGAAATCGAGACTCATCAGACCAGGCAACGTTTTTCCAATCTTCTATTGTCCAATTTCGATGAGCTTGTGCAAATTGTAGCCTCAGTTTCCTGTTCTTAGCTGAAAGGAGTGGCACCCGGTGTGGTCTTCTGCTGCTGTAGCCCATCTGCCTCAAAGTTCGACGTACTGTGCGTTCAGAGATGCTCTTCTGCCCACCTTGGTTGTAACGGGTGGTTATTTGAGTCACTGTTGCCCTTCTATCAGCTCGAACCAGTCTGGCCATTCTCCTCTGACCTCTGGCATCAACAAGGCATTTCCGCCCACAGAACTGCCGCTCACTGGATGTTTTTTCTTTTTCGGACCATTCTCTGTAAACCCTAGAGATGGTTGTGCGTGAAAATCCCAGTAGATTAGCAGTTTCTGAAATACTCAGACCAGCCCTTCTGGCACCAACAATCATGCCACGTTCAAAGTCACTCAAATCACCTTTCTTCCCCATACTGATGCTCGGTTTGAACTGCAGGAGATTGTCTTGACCATGTCTACATGCCTAAATGCACTGAGTTGCCGCCATGTGATTGGCTGCTTAGAAATTAAGTGTTAACGAGCAGTTGGACAGGTGTACCTAATAAAGTGGCCGGTGAGTGTATAATTTCAGTCCATTTACCATTCTGGTTTAGTATTCTGTCCCATGTATATTCAAGTAATTAAATCAATAGAAAAATGCGATTAGACTAAATGGCTTAAATTAACTACTACTAGTCGTTTTTTTTTTTTTTTTTTTTTTTAGTCGTGCACGGGCAGCCCTACTTATTACACATATTTTGTAACCAGCATGTCACAAAGGGTATTCTGAGCGAGCAGCGCTGTGTGGAGTGAGCGAGCAACAGCAATCTCCAGAAAGACGCTCTCTGCTCTGGAAATATTACCACTCCGCTCATATGCTCTGGTGTGAGACAATGTGTATCTTCTTCTGTTGTCTGAGAGTTAATTGACATCTTTTAGATGCATTATTGGCATCACCCCTCTCTTGTTACATGAACCTATTCAATATTCTATAATAAAATCAACTAATCGAATATTCGAAAATCGTGACTCATCCCTACTATTTAATAGTGTGGATGATTTAAAAATATCAAATGGTTAAAAAAAAATAAATGACATGCTCCTTGTTTGTTTATGGCTTTAGACTGTTGCATTGTGGGATCTGCGTAACCTGAAGTTGAAGCTTCACTCTTTTGAGTCACATAAGGATGAAATCTTCCAGGTAACTCAAGATTCTGTTACAATCTAACATCATGCAATCCGTAAACAATAGTGTAGTAATAATAATGCTGATGCTCTTGACAGGTCCAGTGGTCTCCTCATAACGAGACCATCCTGGCCTCCAGTGGCACAGACAGACGCCTCAATGTTTGGGACCTGAGGTATGGCATTACTACTCTTTTATAATTGATCCTAAACGTCTACTTTTTTTCTTTCTTGATGCAGATTCCTGGTTTAATTTGAACTGTTCATTTATGCTAACTGTATTTGGATCCACGAATGCTTTGATCATGTATTGATTGCATCATTACATTTATGTCCTTTAGTAAAATTGGAGAAGAGCAGTCTGCGGAGGATGCCGAGGACGGGCCACCTGAGCTGCTGGTGAGTTAAGATAGATCTGCTGAAAATATTTACTGTGACAGATAGAGCTATATTGATATGATTATTGATAACTAATTTAATACCACAGCAAAAAAACAAACAAACAAACAAAACACTATTGATCACACTCTATTTTAGTATAAAGTTGAATACTAGTGTAAATAACTTAAAAATAATATAATAGTAATACAAATTTAATTAATATACACTACTGGTGAAAAGTTTTAGATCAGTCTCTTCTGCTCACCAAGGCTGCTTTATTTGATGGGGGAAAAAACATGACAAACAGTAATATTGTGAAATATAATGACAATTTAAAATGACTGTTTTCTATTTTAATATATTTTAAAATGTAATTTGAAAGCTGAATTTTCAACATCATTACTGTTGCTGATTACACATCAGTTTTCAGTGTCACATGATCCTTCAGAAATCATTCTAATATGCTGATTTTATGCTCAAAAAACATAAATTATTATTTTCATTGTTGAAAACAGTCGTGTACCATCCCCCCCCCCCAATTCTATGATGAATAGAAAGTTCAAAATAACAGCATTTATTTAAAATATAATCTTTTCTAACATTATAAATGTCTTTACTGTAACTTTTGATCAATTTAGCTCATCCTTGATGAATAAAAGTATTTTCTAATTTCTTTCCCCCAAAAATAAAAAATAAATTCTTACTGACCCCAAACTTTTGAATGGTTAGTGATTAATGTTACAAAAGCTTTCCATTTTAGATCAATTCTGTTTTTTGAACTTTCTATTCATCAAAGAATCCTGAAATAAAAATGTAAAAAACTGTTTTCAACATGGATAATAATCATAAATGTTTCTTGAGCATCATATTATAATAATTTCTGTAGGATCATGTGACACTGAAGACTGGAGTAATAATGCTGTAAATTCAGCTTTGATCACAGGAATAAATTACACTTCACTATATTCACATAGAAAACCACTGTTTTAAATGTAATAATATTTTACAATATTTTTTTGTATTTTTTATCAAATAATTGCAGCCTTGGTGAGCAGAAGAGACTTCTTTTAAAAACATAAATCTTACCGATCTATTATTAATATAGGATTAATTATTTTGCAATTTTTGACAATCATTGTAAGATTGTAATGTGTTTGAACGCATCTCTTATGCTCATCAAAGCTGCATTTATTTGATAAAAAATACAGTTTTTGACTGTAATACTGTGGAATATTACAATGTAAAATAACGGGTTTCTATTTATTATAAAATGCAATTCATTCATGTGATGGCAAAGCTGAAAATCATATCATTACTCCAGTCTTCAGAATCACATGATCCTTCAAAAATCATTCTAATATGCTGATTTGATTGTCAAGATACATTTCTGATTTTTATCAATATTGAAAAACGTTGTGCTACTTCTTTAATATTTTTGTGGAAACGGATGCATTTTTTTTCCAGGATTTTGATTGAATAGAAATTCTAAATGAATAGCATCATTTTGATGAATAGAAAGTTCAAAAGAAAGCATTAATTTAAAATAGAAATCTTTGTAAGAATCTATTTACTGTCAATTTTGATCATTTTAATACATAATTTCTGAATAAAAGTATTAATATCTTGTAGTGTTGTCAGAAATGGTCAATTTTAACTCAAATTAAACACGAATACATTGAGTGAGCAAACATTTAAGTGAGATAATTGTAATGGTAATAGATTTAAGTATAAAATATAAAAATCAAAATTAGATTCAAAATCTTGTCTCTTTAGAATCCTTGGATTAAACCGCTCGATTTCTGTGGATTACTGTTATGATGTGTATAATTTTTGAAGCTTGAAAATATTGATTGTATTTCAACGCATGTACAAAAATTCTGAGATAATATTGAAAATATCTATATGGCAGTATACATGTAAATTATTTTCCCCCATTGTATGGAATATTGATGTATTTCAAGATATAGTTTTATGCAAAGTTTAACGTTATACAACGTACACGGTACTACAGATCCTTTACAAACTTTTGTTTTTTCTGCTTGGTGTGAAAGAGCCAGCTTTGACACTCTATAATAATCCACTTTTGTTTGTTTTGGCAGTTTATTCATGGTGGACATACAGCTAAGATCTCAGATTTCTCCTGGAACCCAAATGAACCCTGGGTAATCTGTTCTGTGTCAGAGGACAACATAATGCAAGTATGGCAGATGGTAAGTACAGCAAAACTGTAGATTCTTAAGATTTCAATTTTTTTTTTGTTATTTGGTATTAGGACTTTGCACCGATCTCAAACTTCTCTCGTTTAGGCTGAGAACATCTACAATGATGAAGAGCCAGACACCCCCGCGTCTGAGCTGGAGGGACAGGCGTCATAAAAATCTACAACCCTTTCATGGCTTCTTACTCCAGCTTTTGCTTTTCAGCATTATTCAGTAAAATCCATCCTCTTATTTTCTACTCCACACATAGCAGATAAGATACTTTGTCCATTACAGGGTTCTTCTGTAGACTAAAAGGTTCAGCCCACACCCATTTCAGTAGAGAAGTTTGTCCTCAGATGGTTTGGAGAAAGACTGCACCACTTGTTCAATCACTTCTGAGAAGTTACGGCCTGGTGTGGCTCATCACAATTCAAATTTTTTTTGTGTGTGTGTGTGTGTGCATAAACCTGGTGTCAATTTGCAATAAATCTTTTGTAATAACTTTTAGAATGATTTTGTATTCCTAAATTGTTGATAATTTTCTGTACTTAATTCACTTATGAAAATAAACTACAGATCAACTGTTGGAGTCTCTACGTCTGAAGCTACATATTTTGTGTGAATGCTAAATAGTACTACTGTGTCTGGGCATGTGAAGATTAAGTGAAACAAGACATGACTAAGGAAGATTCTACAAAATGTTTTATTGAAAAGCAAGACAGAACTACAAGAGCGTTGTACATTCTCAGAGGGGTCACGGGCTGAGCTGGGGGAGAAAGAAAAGCTCTCTTGAGCTTCTTTCACAGTATGTCTTACCTGAAGAGGTAGATTTATTGCATAACCTGAGAATCTGCAGTGCCAAAAAAAAAAAAATGCAGTAGCGATACAGATGACTACCAACACCTCCAAAAATTTAGAATGAGCATGACCCCAAATACAGATGTATGTCTCAAAATAATAGTTCACAGACTTCTGCAGATGAGAGAAAAATATTTGACTGAGGCGAAAACTTGCATCAAGGAAATCCACACAAATCAAGTGCTGTTCTTATTATAAAAATCAACATTCTCATCCAAAATTTGAGATTAGATAAAGAAAAAAAAACAGGATTTTTATATAGAAAACAAAAACAAAGTGATGGAAGCTGGTGAAGATCTAGCTTTCCATTGTTGAGTTTTACAGTTTGGCAAGTTGAACACATTCAGACCTGTCAGCCCATTTTTTTCTTTTTTTTTTTCCGAAAACAGCTTGCCCTTCTAACTTATGTGTCTACATTCATCCATTAACATACAAAAAAACACCTTATGTGGTTAGTTCAGCTAAAAGTAGATTAATATCATGTTCAAAGCACACTGAATGAAAATGCTGTATGAGTTTTGTTGGATTCAGTGTTGAGGAATGTACTGGTTAGTTTGAGGTTCAGATCAGAACATGAACAGAGCTCGATGTTATAATGGACCTGAAGAGGCAAGTGTTTCTAGACCCTGTGTCCATCGACGTGATGATGACCAGTGCTGCGTTTCCCAAAGGCATCGTAAGCCTATGTAGATCGCAAAACTCAATTTAGCTCACGATTTTTTTGAAAAATGCAACCCATATCTTAAAGGTCTGTGAGGCTGTTTGTTTAGACAGGAAATTGGCAACTTCTACATTCATAAGTTCAGTTCTCGACATATAGTTTCACATTGGCAATATTCAGAATGTTTGCAGCTCTTCAGAACATTTTAGAATTGAATAACAGACATTTTATTGTTAATTAGAAAGTCCAAAAAAAAAAAGAGAATCACATTCAGAATATTCAGTATCAAATGTGTCAAGGCCCCTTTTAACATGCGAAAGTTTTGCGTCAAGTTTGAGTAAAAAATTGTGACCTATCCATTTCAGACAGGCAAAAAAAAAAGTAATCATGATTACTCACATACTCACCCTCATGTTATTCCAAACCTTTGACAAAAGGTTTTTAATTTTTTTGTGTCCATACAATGCAAGTCAATCATTAACTTTCATTATATGGACAAAAACAGTTGAAAATCTTTGAAAGAAAAAAAAAAAAAATGTGTCAAACAGGTTTAGACAGACATGAGGGCAAATAAATAAATGATATTTGGATGAAATACCCTTTTAACAGAAAGAAAGAAAATCCAAATTAAAACAAAATAATTAGGACTAATCAACAGGAGAATCAGGATAATAAAACAAACCAAAAGAAGGAGATTCTCACATAATCTCGCTCTTTCAGTAAACAATATGCCATTATTCAAAAAATCTTAAGTATTAAGAAGAGATTTTTGCAAAGGATGAAATAATAATAAAAAAAAAAAAAAAATCAACCAATTAATAAAAAAAAAACATACTACTGGGTTGAAGTGGCTTGGATACCCTGATTCAATAAAACCTACCCTGTTTCTTAAAGGGATACTCCACTTTTTTTTACCACTCCCCCAGAGTTTAACAGTTGAGTTTTAGTTGAATATATTCAGCCAATTTTCTGATATTTAGAAGAATGTCAGTAATCAGATTTCTGATCTCATTGACTTCCATAGTAGGAAAAAAATATACTTTCAATGAGACCAGAAACTGTCTAGTTACCAATATTCTTCTAAATATCAGAAAATCGACTGAATGGATTCGAAAACGGTAAACTCAACTGTTTAACTTGGGGGAGTTGTAAAATGGGCCTATTTCCAAAAATAAAAAATAAAAAAGTGGAGTATCCCTTTAAATAAATGGGTTTGCAAAGTTGAAGTGAATTTCCAATGTAATATAAATGCATGTGGCATTTTACATTTTCTGTTGGTAATGCGTTTCTCTTCATCTGTCATACAACAAAAAAAGTCCCTACCGTAGAACTTTCAGTGAGACTGTTTGACCCTGTCCAAGTATTTCACATAATTGTTAGAGATGTAGCAGCCTTTTTCAAAGCCAAACTAGCCCTTAATCAGATTCTCATATGAAAACCAGCCACAGGCGGTGAGAAGTCTTGACCCCCCTCTTATTTATAAGACATGCATCTTCCTTTAAAGTCCATTTCATGTCCATTTTAGTCAAAGCAATAGAAGCGTGACTTGTTATGGACAAGTCTTGGCTCTGCCTCAAAGTGCCAAAGAGAAGGTAAGTGTGTGTTAATGTATCTCTCTATTATTAATGCCCTGTTTCTCCAGTCTCAATGTTATCTGGTCATCTAGAGCTGGACTGGCTAGTTGACTATGTACTGTTATTTTAAAATAGCGATATTAAACGTTATATGCATCTAAAATGATTTATTCAGATTCTAGAGGTCAGAGCGAAGAGCTACATTTTATTATAGAGAAACGAAAGATGTGCAACCACAGCACAGCTGAACAGGAAAGGGCTGGAAACAGATTGGGGGGAGGCGGGGGTGGAGAAAAAAAAAAAAAATACATACGAAACAAAGCTGCATGGTGGCCGTCTTGGACCACATGACCATTTCCTACGAAAATACAATGTGATAGAAAACAGGGAGTAAAAAGTGCTCGATTACCAACGTATAGAGCAGTCAGCGTCTTCACTAATGTCCTGCTTTCTCGCAAATTTTATGATAATAATTGTTAGACAAAAATATATACCTCCACAAAGAAAAGAAAAAAAAGAAAAGAAAGGGCACCAGAAGGCCAGGCTCAGTCGTCGATGAGTTGTCTGGATGAGGTGGTGCCTGATTCCTCAGGCTGAAGCCCAAGTTTCTCTGTTTCAGGCACCAAACCCTCCAGCTCTCCCTCCACCTCTCTCTCCATCTCCTGTGGCTGGGGGTCAGGAGGCCCTGTACCTTCTTCCTCGGGATCTTTCGCTGGGCCCTGAAGCGCCAGGAGTTTCTGGTTCAGGTCGTTGCGTTCTCTCTGCAGGGCCCTGCAAAGCTTCTCCAGACGCTCCAGTTTGCCTTGGAGGGCCTTGTAATTCTTGTCTCGCACTGTTTTCTACGAGACAAATGAAAGTAGCAATTTCAGCAATCAGCAAGCGCACATTAACTTGATCAAAATGAACCGTAAACATTTACAATGTTGCAAAAGATCAAATCAATTCATTACAAATATACGCAGCTCTTTTGAACTTTCTGTTCATCAAAAAATTTCCCACATAAACACTCACCACAAATGTTTTCAACATTGATAAAAAATAAATAAATAAATAAATAAATCAGCATATCAATGATTTCCGAAGGATCGTGTGACAGGACATCACAGGAATAAATTACATTTTATTTAAAATTGTAACAATATTTCACATTATTTCTGTTTTTACTGTATTTCTGATTTAATAATGGAGCCTTGGTGAACATAATATAAACTTTTAAAAACATCCCCCTGTAGTTAATAATTGTATCCCTTAAAACTCATCTTTGATCACTAATACGAAATGACGTATTTAAATTGGGGCTGTGCAAAAGTTAATTGCGATTATTCACATCCAAAATAAAAGTCTGTGTTTACATAATATATTTGTGTGTGCTGTATATAATTATTTTGTATATATAAATACACACACACACATGCATGTATATATTTAAGAAAATGTGTTATTCATATATAAAATATTTATATAATATAGATTATGTATTTATAAATATATACAGAATTTAAGCGCAAATAATTCTTAAATATATACATGCATGCATAGGTATTTATATATACAAAATAATTATATACAGCGCACACAAATATATTATGTAAACACAGACTTTTATTTTGGATGCGATTAATCGCAATTAACTTTTGCACAGCCCTAATTTAAATGTTAAAATAAAAAAAGTGACTCAACACCCTTGCTTCAATTAATATACGCAGATCTATGTATGTGGAAATTAGCCCCCGATATATATTGCTAAATGTACCCGGTTTTAATTTATCAACAGAAAAATATACCGTGATAACAGGCTTCTCTTGAGACTCCACTGCTTCGCAGTTTATGATATGGTAATTAAAAGAAAAAAAAAAGACAACAGCTCCGTTATCCGTCTCACCTCTTCTGCCATCTGCAGTAGAGTCTGGTTGTTAGTCTCCCATTTGGTCCTCCATAGCGTGGTCTCCTTCTCAAGCTTCTTGATCTTCTTTGTCATCTGATCAGTCACAGAAAATAAAATTGTTATGCAAACCTTTCCATACAGATAATTATAACATCATATTTTTCAAGCTTTTCTTTGATTGTCTTTTAAACAATAAGTACTTATTATGTCATTGTCCAAAAGCTTTATGTTTGGAATAATGTGAAAATGTAGAAAATTAAAATGTAGCAGTTTTCACAAAATAAAGTATCTCAACTGTTTTCAACACTGATAATAAGAAATGTTTCTTGAGCAACAAATCATCACAATAGAATGATTTCCAAACATCATGTGACATTGAAGCCTGGCATAAAAAAAAGTTATTATAATTTGTAATATTATTTGAGAATATTACTGTTTTTACTGTATTTTTATCAAATAAATGCAGCCTTGGTAAGCACAAGAGACTTCTGCTGAGACTTCACAATTCCTCCACACTCACTTTCTCCATCTCCTGTCGGAAGGTGGTGAAGACCTCGTTGCTTTTAGCGAGGGTGGTCTGAAACTCCTCAAACTTGTCCATGTACAGAGTGAGCTGCTGCTTTAACTGATGCTCCTGCTCCTTCATCAGCTCACATTTATGTCTCGACTCAGTCGCATCCTTCAGAAGCTGAACAGAGAGTATAGATCAACCAATCAGCATTATGAGAACAATTTTCCTGGAGTCAAGAGTGATCAGTAGGGTTGGGTATCGTTTGAATTTTAACAATTCCGATTCTGTTCATCGATTCCAATTCTAATATATACCCAATTTTGATTGTAATAAAGAACTCGGATATCATTCAGATTTATTCTAAGTCTTATTGCAATACCATGAACAAAAATCAAGTCTAAAGAACACTTCCACAAGGAACTTTGGCCTACGGTTTAAAAATATCATAGCAAAAACAACTAGCCTACCTAATTTCAAGCATTATTAAAAGACAAGTGAACACTAACGAAAAAAGAGTTTTAAGATTTGAAGGTATTCAGGTACAGAAACTGTTCAAATGTAAAATAAAACTAATTTTATAAATGAAATGTACATTACAAATATGGTTATAAAAGTTACTCAGTCAAGAACAGAGAGTGAATATTGTCTTTTGTTGTTTGATAACGTTATTATAGAGACGATAGCAGGAATTTGAGGCTGCTGTCACTTTAAGAGCTGCATGGACCCAATATACTGTTACACGTGTTTTCTTTATCAACTGTTTATGTTCACTCAAGACATAACCGGCTGTTACAGAAATATTTTGATATTTGTGTGTGTATTTGTCCATTCAAGTGCAAAAAAGAATGAAAAGGTACAGTATAAGAGGTGGCTTTTTGCGTGCACAATTTTGTATATACATTACATTTATTCATTTAGCTGACGCTTTTATCCAAAGTTATAAGACTTACAATTGGTATATATGTCATATATGACACCTGCTAGTGTTGCGGAGCGGGCATGTAATTTTTTAGCAATCAAAGCACGTCTAATTAATTGAAATCATGTATTATGAACATTTAAATATATATATGAAAAAAATTCCACACTAATTCTGTGTTGTGTTTTTGCTGGTAATAAAATGAAGCCATAAAACACAAATTTTATAATTTATCATAAACTTTTTTTAAAATAACGTGCTGCAAAATGAGCTTTAGTGTTAAAATTAAAACATGGATTATTCCTTAAATTCAGTTTTGTTTAATCAGTGTTAGTGTATTATTACATTATAACATATCTAAATTCTACTGTACAAAAGTAATATATTTCTGTCAAGTTAAACCACACGTTTGACAGGTTGCCGCGAAGACCTTTTGACTTCCTGTGTCTTTGTTGATAGTTTCTCAAATGAAGTGGTTAAATGATCACAAAGTGACTTTCAGAGTGGATCTAGAGCCTGGAGAGGAAGTTCACGCATTTCGGTCTTCATATAGGTAAAAAACAGCGCATGCGTCACACGTGCTTCAGTGTGTGTGTGTGTTTGATAAATGAAACTTTGCGTCGGCTGCACTATTCATTCACACGGAACAAGGCAAGCAGGATTCGTATTTAAATAGGCTTTGTGGTTTAATATTAACACACACTAGTCTATCGCGATTTGATTTCAAGTGTACTAATCGCTTTCTATCTATTCCCCGAAAATATACAGTAAATTGTAAATTCCTTTTTTATGACTGGATTTCATCAGCATTTTAGGGGGGGTGGCCCGCCCCCATAAAACAATGGTAGGGGAAACACTGCCATACTTCAAGTGGTTTCACGCCAACAAAGCAACTGCCATTGTTATGAATAGAAATGCTAAAGGATAGCTTTACCCACATATCATAGATCTCATTGGTTTGAAGTACCAATCCTTCAGGATTAAGCCCAGCTCAAAAACAGGATTAGGATTATTACAAGGATACTCACAAACTCTCTTTCTCTCTGCTGTTTCTCCTCCACCTCTCGCATCAGTTCAGCCGTCCGCTGGAGTTTAGCATCCACCAGCTGCTGTTGCAATTCCTTGTGTTTGAACACTTTGTCGATGTGCTGGGTAAAGACAAATGTCACGTTCACGTTATTCTTCAAAACATCAAAAAATCTTCAAAAGATGTGCAAGAATTCCGGTGCCATCCATTTCTAGATATTTGAGCTATAGAAAAACAGTCCGTTATGCTGCTTGATCCTGCAAACTAGTATTTGTTGTTAAACTAGTATAATTAGGGGTTCAAATGCAATGCACTGAAACTATTGTTTTTGTATAGATTTTTAGGGGTTCAAGAGCGAAATCGAGTAAGCAAATGAGATCGGACCATAGGTGGCACTATAACTGTTAAAAAAAACTTAGTGAATTGCCCGTATTTGCTTTTGTAACGGTCTTTTCCATCTATAATGTAGGTGGTTACAGGCTTGCTAAATAAAATGTTATACTTTTTTTGCATGTGCTTAAAACACTTGAACCCTGTTAATTGCTGCTTGCATCTATATTTTTAATTTATTGCAATCATAAACACACTGATTCATAGTGCAAATATCTAGTTCAGTAACGAAACTATAGAGGGCACACGCTGATGGTCAATTGATGTGAATTTTGGCATATCATGTTCCCTTGCCAAGCCTGGAACACCATGACACATTTTAAAATATTCTTTTTATTTGATGAACTAAAAAGTTTCTGAATCTACATTAAAGCCTGATAAAGTGATCATATGCACTACCTGTTAAAAGTTTGGAACTTTTAGTTTGGCTGCTGCGTAATATTGCGATAAATATATTATTAGATTTTAAAATAACTTTTATCATTTTAATACACCTTAAAATGACATTTATTCCTGTGACAGCAAAGCTGAATTTATATCATCATTACTCCAGTCTTGAGTGCCACATGATCCCTCAGACATTCTAATACGGCACGCTAATTGTCTGCTTTATTAATAATGGTTCTTATTATAAATGTTGAAAAGAATATTTTGGGCAATATTAATGTTTTTACTGTATTTATTTTTGATCAAATAAATACTCCCTAGTGGGCATAAGAAACTTCTTCCAAAAACATTAAATCAACGGTAATGTACATTATGCATAAATGTGATTATGTGTTTATTCAGTGAACCAGCTGCTTCATAATGATTTGATCTGAGGTTGCACATTTGGAAAGAGCTCAACATGCAAAACATCTCTGAGGACACTGCATGTCTGAGGAACACGATTAGAATTAAGCAAATATAATGTAAAACCATGAAATGAAACAGCAGCAAATATTCTTGGCTGTCACGTGTCCACCAACCCAACCAGCCATGACTACTAAACTGTCATTTCTCAGAAGCAATATGAATGAATAAACACCTCAACATTTACAAAGTACAGAGCAAATTAAACCTCTGCACCTCATAATTCTCTGAGGACTTAACCAGAGCAAGTGTCATTTTACATATTTGACAGATGTTGCCTCACCTCCTCCCGGAGCTCGTACTGCTCGATGAGCTTCTTGAGTTTCTCAGCCAGCTCCATGTTCTCCTGCCGCAGTTTGCTGTTATGCAAGTTGTGCTGCTCCATCTGGGCCTCAATCTCATTGAGCGTCATCTGAAAGTGCAACGTCGCCTCCTTGCGCCGCTCCTCGTACTCCCTGAACCGCTGAGCGTTCTCCTCCTGTTATCACAATGGTTATCTGGTTAAACTTAAGCCCGGGACACACCAAGCTAACTTCAAAGAACTAGCAATTTCAAAAACCAACGGTGTTGTCGCTGCGCTTAACCCTCAAACCCTATTCACTTTATAGCCCTTAATCCTGTAATTGTGGACAAATGTGGGCACAGAGGACTCAGGTGTGATCCTAACTTTTGTTTATTATAAATGTTACATCACTGTCTTCGATAAAGTTTTGTCTTTCCATTTATGGTTTTTATTTTGGGGGTGAATCTATTTACTTCAAAAAGTGCCATATTTTCTATGTAAATTATGCTTATTTTTATTTTAATTTAACTACATTAAAATATCATTCAATAGGTTCTTAGAGTTAAAACCTAAAGATGAAGTGACTTTGCTGTCACCTGGTGTCTTATTTTGGCTTATTTTAGAATGCTCTAAATTACAGTTTTCCCATTCATTTCTATGGATGCCCATTTTTGACCCAAATACAAGATTAAGGAGTATTCACACCTCTACTATTGAATCCAACATATCATCAGCACTCGTATTCACCTACATGGTCCTGTCAAGGATGACTTTCCGTCTGTGAGGTAAACTAAACGCTATTTGCTATTTGAAAAGGGGGAGGAGCCATTCAATATGTCCC
Organism: Pimephales promelas; assembly: GCF_016745375.1. Next base: position 56,268 of record NW_024121843.1, on the reverse strand, counting down.
ACCTTAGCTTCCCCTTTCAGTGGAAATTACATCAATGCATCATACAAAAATGCACGTTCCAAGGCACTTCAGTTGGCCTTTAATTCTCGTGCACTGACTCGTTCGCTAAACTGAACTGCCAATCAGAGTTCCCACTCTCACCAATTGGCCCAACGCAGATTTCAACATGGTGAATCGGACAAACTGTTGCCAACTTGAGCCCGACGAAAGCGAACGTGTGGAACACACCGCAAAAACTAGCCAGACAGATCCTCACTGACCGTAGGCTTGGTGTGTCCCAGCCTTAAGGACAACATGAATCTTTAAATCAATTGTGTATGACCTCTGGTGGCTTTACCTTTAGGGTCTTGTTATGGCGCTGAAGCTCCCTGCAAAGACTCTCCAGTTTGCTGCGTGCCAGGACAGCCTTGCTGTGCTCGCTCTGCAGGTGGATCTTCTCCTTCAGCACCTGGTTCTGCTTCTTCTGCAACACCTTCACCTGTTTTTGCATGCTGCGACTCTCCTCCAGCTGTCACAGGAAGACACATTAGTATTTAGACATCCACTGAAATTTCAGCAACCCAAAATATTCAGCTGTTTCAACATCTATTTCATGCACACAATGAGGAAAAGCTGAAGAAGCAAAACATGTCAGCAACGTGGACCAAAAATAATACTTAGGTATTGGACGCCTAAAATATTAAGCCGACTAGTAAAGACCAACTTTTTAGTTAAAAAAAACTTTACTAAAAAAAATTGTTTCTAATTTATCACCAGAGATCACGATACCCTGAACACTACACCAAATTAAAATAAAAGATTCCTTTAATTAAAGCATGGTGCTAGCAATGCCAAAGTCAAGGGTTCGATCCTTAGGGAATGCATGAACTGATAAAAAAAAAAGTATACCTTAAGGCCTGTTCACACCGGGACGAATTTCGCATGCGTTATTCGACGACGTTTAACGCCTCGTGACTAAACAAAGGGCGCCAATGTGAGTGTGCGCACACCGCGTAATGGTGCGTTCACACCGGACGCGAATAGCATGTCAGGTGCGAATGATTTCAATGTTAAGTCAATGCAAAGATCCGTTACGCACGTAAAAAAATTCCTGCGGCGCGAATGAGGCGTCAAACTTTTGTTTTTACGCGCTTCAGTTTCACTCTTGACACGCAAATTAACACAAAGTGGTCAAGCGTCAAACTAGACGTGTCAGGCGCGAATTTAACGCTCTATTCGCGTTTAGTGTGAACGCACAGTAAAACACCACATGTAAAAGCATCATTTAAAAAAAAAACTAAAAAAACGCCTCTGGTTCGTTTTTTTAGTTTGACGCGCTGCGTCAAAAACTATCCAACCAATGAGATTGGCGCTTTTGCTCACGTGTTTGGAGCTCCTGAAGTTACGGTAAAACACAACTTGGGGTGCTCAAACACAAAACGGTCTTGCCAAGCACACATATGCAACGGCGAAGAAGATATACGCCAAGTAGCATCGCCGTCTACACAGCCAGGAAGAAATAAGATGAGGAAGATGCAAGGCAAGATGAATGTAGAGCTGCTGTTCTTGTAGGTGCTAGAACATAAAGAACTATATGACAAACGACAGGGACTACAAACATCTTGATAAAAGAAAACGGATGTGGAGTGGTATTGCAGAGCAAATTGGCACCCTCTAATGTCAGGGAATGAATTTGCATGTTCACTCGACTCATCGTCAGCGAAAATCGCTTGGGTGTGAACACAAAAAACGCGTTGAAAAACGCTGACGAATAACGCACGTTGATATTCGTCCCGGTGTATACGGGCCTTAAAAAGCAAGTCACTTTGGATAAAATAATCTGCCAAATCCATAAATGTATTTACACAATTGACCAAATTTAATTACCAAACCTTTATTTTCAGTTTTCAGCTAAATTAAAACCTAAATTTTTTTTCACTAAAAAAATGCATTTCAGCGCATCACTTATACCATTTCATACTACATGAATTGTATAATACTTTGTGTAGCTTTGTTGTATGAAGGGAGAAAAAAAGAGCAGCTTCTTTTGAATATTTCCTTTTGTCTTCAATGAAGGAAGAAAATAAATCATGCATGTTTGGATTGCAAATTTTGTTTTCTAAGTGAAGCCTCTCTGTAAAGACATTAATTACGAAATATGTATTGTTGAGCAATATCATTTTTCTAACCCCGAATACATACCAGGTCTGCATATTTCTTACAAAGGGCTGCAAGTTTCTCTTCTGGGGTGGCTAAAGTATGAAGCGCCTGCATCAGCAACAAAACCTCTTTGCCTATGACAACAAGGGAAGAATAATGCATAGAATAACCTGTTAAATGGATTATGAACTGAAAAATCTAATTTTCCTTGAGCTTTTGACATCCAAGAGGTCATTATATTATAAGAATATCCTGTACGTTTCAGAACTGAAAACAGCCTTGTTAGTTCAATAAAAGCTTTTATTGACACCGCCGTTTAGCCACCGATTCGAGCATTACACGCATAGCTAAATAACATAAGCTTACATCGTGATGACAAACCGGATCGAGCTACCGAGCAATACAGAATATTGTGCAGTGCCTGGTTGTGGAAGAAGACAGTCGCTGCATAAGCTTCCTCTGGATTCCAATAGGACTGCATGGATCAACTTTATTTTTAATGACGTTCCAGCTGATGAGGGTAAAACATTGTCCATTTGTTCGCTTCATTTCACTGAGGATTGTTTTGTAAACAAGACTGGATTTGCAGACCGATTAAGAGTAAAGAACGGTGCTGTGCCGTCTATATTGGATCTGACAGGAATGGTGCAACACACGGACTCTGGGTCAAACATGTATGGTCGAATCATTTCGGTCGCCATTTTACAACATTGGACGTTTTCAAAACAATTTCCCCCAAGTGCATCGACGGGTGAGTTGAAACTCATTATAATATGCAAAACTGTTATCCACTCACAGCAGTGGGCGTTTACTTCTAAGTCTTCAGTGCGAGACGCCCATAAAAACCGAGCATTTTTGAGCTAGGCTCAAAACTAGGGTACAAAATAGCCTATTACTTAATTTTGATGTTTTTGAATGTAAAAACCAAAGGCGCTTTTCCACTGCATAGTACGGTACGGTTCGGTTCGGTACGGCTCACTTGTGGTGCTTTTCCACTGCATGGTACGGTACAGTACGGTTCGCTTCAGGACGCTTTAAATGGTACCTGGTCTGTTGAGGTTCCAAGCGTACCGTACCGGTACTAAAATGTGACGTGAAACACTGCAGATCACTGATTGGTCAGACAGAATCGTCACTACCAGCGTCACTACTAGCGTCATTGGATTTGCGACACGAGACACTTTTTAGCAGTATTTTTGTTTTGCTGCCATCAGCCTCATTTTAAACACATTTTTCCATCTAGCAGTTAAAAACAACCACATACCGAGAATCAGGAACACCATCCCCTCGATAGTCTCCATTGTTCCTGTGTTGTGGGTTTGAAAATGTGGCGCTTTTAAGATGATGTCATGGCAGTAGAGGCGCGCGCAAATAACGATCAGTCCCACACACTTTGAAGGGGTACTACTGCAGTGGAAACGCAAAGGGAACCGAACTGTTCCGCTCCGAGTCGAAGCGTACTGAGCCAAACCGTACCGTACTATGCAGTGGAAAAGCGCCACAAGCGAACGCCATAAGTTGACCTCAGACAACAATATAAATATAATAAAATTTTAAAAGCCAGTTCATGACCCCTTTAAAACAAGTCATCCTATCACAACTTTTTTTTAAAAAAATGTATGACTTAAAGTCATTTGGCGCCTTGTTTATTTATTGCATTAAACCTGGACCATTCCTTTAATGGTGAATACTAACCGAAGGATTTATGGTCCTTGGTTTTTTCAGGGTTAGGATCCAAGTCCCCATCGAGGGGGTCTGGGTTGCTATCTTCCCTGCCTGGCGTCTCCCCTCTTTCCTCCTCACTGCTCACCAGGCCCACAAAATCTACCATGTTATCCTGGGATGGAGTCTCTACATCCAGAGGTGAACTGCTCCCTTCAACGAGTCCTCTGGCCTCTAAACCGCAGACCCCGATGATTTCCTCCATGACTTTAGTGCCCTGATGGTGTAAATGCAAAACAAAAAAAATAAAAAAATAAATAAACCTTTGAGATGAATTAAACAGTGACATTAACCACTGACTCGCTGAATTTAAGTTGATTTAAGTAACATATTGCACATCCAATATAAAGATGCCTGTTCTAGTACATTGGCCAAGATTTTTATTGCAAACAGCCAAGTGCAAACAAACTCTCAGTATATTCAGGAACAGACAGATGAACACGTGCTGCACACTGAGAGCAGCCACACGCGAATCTGGCTGTCTCAAATCCTAGTGAACTCCCTACATAGGCAGCATTTTGGGGGCATCTCACACGTCTGAAAAGAAGCTCACCTCACAAGGGGTTGACTTTGAGCCACAGCCAGAGTTATATTATAATCAGAACAAACAAAATTAGACGGAACGGGTTAAAACATGAACAAACGAGACATTTATTCAAAGCACGTGCCAACTAATAATCTGTGCAACAGAAAATGCGTCAACACTGGCCATTACTTTATACACCACAAATTTATCAATATGAAATTATTAAAAAGTCAAGCATGTATTTAAGCATACGTTGCTTTCCTAACACATACTAGCAGTCTTGTTTATTTGTATAGATAATTAATAAGATGATGTTAAATCTTATGGCAAGCCAAACCCCTAAATGAGTGGCAAACGAGCCTCATATTCATCAATTTCTCTGGGTTGAGAGTTTAAAATACCTATTTACTAAAGATATCAACACTCAGATAAAATGTTAACACCAAAAATAATACTGTCGTGAAATCAGTAAAGCTGTAAACCTCAGGCTAACTCGCTAACTCCACATTTACCCTGTTCAACACACACATGCGCGTGCATTCAACACATTTTTTATCTTATAACTGATGCAAAATAAAATCAATACCGTCACTCGTATGTCAGCGCTAAAAGTAAAACACGTTGCTTGCTATTGTAAATCGCAATGGTTAGCCTTGATATTCTGATAGCGTAAGTTGAAAGTGTTTTCTTTTTTAAGTTGGCTTGTCTGCTGGTTAGCGGGCTAAAGCTACTTCCTTCGTAAATAACACACATTTATGGCGACAGGTTCATTTCCTGTCCGTATAGCAAATCTTTCATAGCGTTAGACATGTTAATGATGTTATATCTGAAATAAATGTTCAACAGTGAGCAGGTTGAGGTAACGTTACAGTACCTGTGTGTTTTCAGTTTTTAAATCGAGCCTGGCATCTGAGTGCGTCGCCATGTTGTGACGAAATACTGAGAAGTGAAAATAAAGGCAACTTAGACTGAAATAAAAATCAGGTCAAACATGTTTATTATATATACACAAAAAAGCTTTATTAAAAAAATCTAACCTATTTAATTTTGTCATTTTATTTTGACGTGCGTTATACTACCAATTAAATGCAGGAAATAGCAACTTGGTTTTTTTTGGGCTGCAGACTTTAAATTGGGCATTGGTATAGATAGATAAATCCAAATGTAAGGATGAAACAATCCAAATGATTTTTATACTGTACACAAACTGTATCTATCCTCTAACCCTAAACCTATTATCCATCACAGAAAACTTTCTAAATCTCAAATGTTTCACATTTTACTATCTTTGTGGGGACATTTGGTCCTCCCAATGTTGGGATTATGACTAGAACACACACCACAACATAATACGAATGATGATTGCAAAAATGGGATGGAAAATTATTATATTTATTTATTTATTTATTTTTATTTATGTATTTATTTTACTTTTTGTATCTCAATGCTTTCCCTGTCAAAGTGAATTGTTCATTCTTTATTTTACTAGAATGCATAATAACATCTTCTTAACTTGGCTAAACTTACCCCTAATATGTCATGTGGGGCAAATTGAGCCATTTACCATTTAGTTTTTTTTTTAGTCGTATCTTTAGAAACCTTCATATAATTTCACAACAATAATTTCATTAATTTCAGTTATGAGAAACCAGTGTGACAAATGGGGTTTCGTAAACAGTGTAAACACATGCAAGCACCCAAACCGTTAATTAATTAATTACAGTGATGTTGCAATTTTAATATGATTTTATTTAAATTAAGAGTTTATTAAGTTACAATTGTACAATTTTAAGTTATCGCATTTATTCTGAATTTGCGATAAACAACTCAGCAACAGAAAAGCATTATGTTTTTTACTGTCTATGGCATTACTGCGACATGACTTGCTGTGCGTTTAGGTTGCACTTCTCCCGCGAGGCCTGTAGGTGTCAGAATCACACCCGCGGCACTAGTTTACTGGAAAGCGGAAAAGAAGAAGAGATAAACAAATGGCGCGCTACAGGAGTTGTCACTTGGCTTAGATGTCATATTTTGGTGCATTTAACATCGTTGTATTACATTCAAAAAGAGCCGACCATAATGAATTATTATTTCTTCGAGTTTTGTTAAGAGATTGTGGTTATCTCTGGAGTTAGACTTAAGAGTGGGTGCCTTTTACTGTCTCTTTACAAGTGGTCATTGTGTTTTGGTTGAAAATGCCTCATATTAATGTGAGAGGAGTCACTGTGGATTTTCCCTTCACTCCATACCCGTGCCAGGAGGACTACATGAACAAAGTCATCGAGTGCCTGCAGAAAGTGAGAAACCCATACACAACCCTTGCATACGGCAGCAATATTTCATTTAGTCTTTGAAACACCCTTTAATTTAATTTGTCAACTACTTTGAAAGTTTCAGGGGCTTTTAAGATTATAGTCAACAAAGATAAAAAAAAGTCTACCACTTTCTGTTCTATAACTCTTTCCATTAGAGGTAAAAATGCAATGGAAGAATGACATCTTACAGAGGGTAGAATGACATTTTTGTTTTACTTATCCTTTGATTCATGTATAACATGAAGACAGTGGTGCTTTCATCTAAAACAATAAAGATGTTAAAGTCTTCCTGTAAGGTCACATTGTTCTATTCATTTCTTGTTAATAAGAATGACACTTGTACTCTTTCAGAAAGTCAATGGTGTTCTTGAAAGTCCCACTGGCACTGGTAAAACGCTCTGTCTGCTGTGTTCGGCGCTGGGCTGGAGAGAGAACTTTAAAGACACCATCTCTGCGCGCAAAATAACAGAGAGAATGGGCGGCGCGGAGCTCTTCCCTGACAGACCAATGTCATCGTGGGGAACAGCAGCCACCGACGGAGATACTCCAAGTAGTGTCCTTCATTTATTGATTCGATGTCAATTTGATTTATTTTCAATATCATTTGTAAACATTTCTTGTGTTTTTAAAGGCTACATTGTGGTATGAATTGTAAGCCAAATCGTATTGACAATTGACATTCTGGGCAACCATTGGAATTGTATTTCAAAACACAAGTAACAATATCATGATTTTTGTCTTTTCCATGTTTTTTTTTTTTAGCTTATTACACGGACATCCCCAAGATCATATATGCTTCCAGAACCCATTCCCAACTAACACAGGTCATAAATGAGCTCAAGAACACATCATACAGGTCAGCTATCTGAGTTAACATCTGCCATTTATGATCAGTGAGAATATGAAAACATGATTACATCTTACCAAAATGTATTTCAGCATATTCTATAATGGATATGCTACTGTTTTTAAAAGATGTCTTAGTAACACTTTACTTGAAGGGGTGTGGATAATCATAACATGACACCTTCATAATCATGACATGACGCATGTCATGAATAGGAAGGTTTTATGCATGGTTATGACAACTGTCATTAAGTGTCATTCGCCCAATTATGACATTTTAATGAAAATATGACATTGTTAGAGATCTCTTTATGACAACTTGACATTACTAAGACAACACAACCTGTCATAAATGTGTTATAAACATGACAGCAGAATAATTATCAAACTTAAGAAACCACTTGGCTTTATGGGTTAACTTTACATTAAAAAAGTTAGCCCATAATTAACCCATGTGGTTGGTTTTGACATTGGCTGTCATGTGGCCATTAGTGTCATGAATATTTTTTCTTGACGTCAACTACAGTGGTACAAATTGAATTTGTCATTAAAATGTTATAAAGGCCTATTTTTTATTTTTTTTTAAACTAACAGATAGTATTGTTCTTTATTATAGGCCAAAAATTTGTGTTTTGGGATCTAGAGAACAGCTCTGCATAAACCAGGAAGTGATGCGTCATGAGAGTAACCACATTAAGGTATGATGATTAGTACCTCACTGTCGGTATGTGTGATGCTTGAAATACCAGCGCTGTATCTCAACACCATATTAATGGCTCATTTCAAGGTCCACATGTGCAGAGCAAAAGTGTCGTCCCGCTCCTGTGTCTTCTACAACAATGTTGATGGTATGAGACTAACATTGGTGACCTATCAATAAAGATTTGAAACTTCATTACATAACAGAGTTTCAATTATAATGATTTTAGTGGTTAATGCGCCACTGTACGAGAACTTGCTGACTATTTTTATTTTTTTTATTTTTTGGTATTTAAAGAGAAAAGCACTGACAAAGAAATTATGAATTCAATCCTGGATGTGGAGGATCTTGTAAAAACTGGCAAAAAGCAAAGGTGAGGCTCTGCATGTTGTTTCAAGGGCTTTGATCAAAGCACTGAAAGAAAAAGTGTCTTTGCACTACTAATGCAGCACCTGCCATGATTACATTGGGAATCTTTTCTGTGAGTGTTTGTAAATAGTGGCTGTTTTTTCCCATAGAGTTTGTCCGTACTACCTGTCCCGCTCAATCAAACAACATGCTGATGTCATCTTCATGCCTTACAACTACCTGCTTGACCCAAAGGTAAGACATTTACCCTACCCATCTCATCACTTTAGAGACACTACTGTTCAAAATGCTTTTTTACTGATTTTAAAAGCTGTCTCTAATGCCCAACAAGGCTGCATTTATTTGATTTGAAAATATAATAAAAAAAATAATATTGTGAAATATTATTACAGTTAAAACGACAAATTTCTATTTTAATATATTTTAAAATGTAATTTATTTCTGTGATCAAAGTTGAATTTTCAGCATCATTTCTCCAGTCTTAAATGTCACATGATCCTTTAGAAATGGATGATCAACAAACATTTCTTATTATTATCAATGTTGAAAATGGTTGTCCTGCCTAATATTTCTTTGGAAAGTGCGATACATTTCTTTGATGAAATAGAAAGTTCAAAAGAACAGCATTTATTTAAAATATTAATTTTTGTAGCAATTTTTGTCACTTGCTAAATAAAAAGTCTTTATTTAAAAATAAATGTAAAAAAGTAAATAAATACATTTATTTTCAGACCCCAAACTTTTTAGTGGTATTTATATATATATATATACTGTATATATATATATATATATATATATATATATATATATTATTTTTTTTTTTTTTTTTTTTTGAGTAATTATATATTTTTTTATGTATTGTTATATATGTATTGTTCTAGGATAGTCTTTTTTTATTATTATTATTATTATTCACAATTTTGATTTCTGTTGATTCACAGAGTCGAAGAGCACACAACATAGAGCTGAAAGGAGCTGTGGTTATTTTTGATGAAGCTCATAATGTTGTAAGTGTCTTGTTGACATTGTTTGAGACCTCATAGCCATTCTATATTGTTGTTTGTCTTATATTCTATCAACTGTTTGTGTTAATTTTCAGGAGAAGATGTGTGAAGAGTCCACCTCGTTTGACCTCACCCCTTATGACCTGATTTCTGCCATTGACGCTGTAGATCGACAACTGCGGGAAAATGCCTCAGACATCAGCAAAACGGATTCTGCTGAAGATTTCAATGTGGAATCACTGAATTCAGGTTAGTTTGGGAAAAAAATGAATGTAATTTTTTTATATAAATAAATGGTTTATATATTTGTGTATGTACTTTACAGTACTGGTCAAAAGTTTGGAAACATTACAATTTTTATTTGATCAAAAATACAGAAAAAAAGTAACTGTAAAACTTTTGGAACCTATGATACTTTGATACCTGTGATACTCATTGATGAATAAAAAGTTAATAAGATCAGCATTCATCAAAAATAGAAATTCATTATTTAGATTGTAATAATATTACAGAATATTACATTTTTTCTGTATTTTTATTATAAAAAATGCTTGATGACTATAAAAGACTTTTAATGAGAAAAAGTGTTTTTTTTACTTTATATATATATATATATATATATATATATATATAATCTCACCATAAATAACTCCCTTATTTTTATCCTATATATGATTTTACAGGATTGAAACTGGATATTACCACAATTGCAAAAATAAAACGTAGGTTACACACAAATATTCAAATGTATTTATTTTAATACAATATTTGATTTCTGGAGTTATTTGGAATCCATTTTTCTGTAATGAAAACATTTAGCGTAACTTAATAATCTTACAGAAATTTTGATGGATCTGGAATCTTCCATTAACGGCTTTGAGATGCCAGCAAATAACCAGGGAATCACCAAACCCGGCAGGTGAGTGAAGCATCACTGAACCTGTGATCTGATTCAGTTTGGTGCTGGGAATGTGTTCATTTTTACATGCACAACTGCTTATTTGAACTGCTAATTTTTTATCTCTTCTTCTTTTAAAGCTTCATATATGAGATTTTTCAAATGGCCAATGTGAACTTTGATACAAAAAACGCTGTAGTGGAAGCCATGGAGCAGATCACAGGATATTTAGCGGGGAGTGAGTATTAACAACTGGTCCTCAATATAATATTGACCTTTTCTGCTTTGTCAGTTCAACATTTATCCATATGTGTATTTTATTTTTATTTATATTTTGCAGGGCCTGGTGTTTTTCTGAACACCAGCGGATTACAGAAAGTAGCAGATATAATTCAGGTAAGAAGTGTACAGCATGCTAAAGAGATCAATTGGCCATTTTCTGTAGTTTTATTGTGTGTGTCTGTTTGTCCTGAATCAGTTGGTGTTTGCAGCTGAACCTACAGAGGGCAGCAAGAAATCAGAGATGAAAAACGAATTGAAGGAATTTAAGGTTTGCTTCAATCGATTTTCACATTAATGCTGTCTTCATTGTTACATATCTGCAGACATCAGGTTTAAGTTGAGTTAGAGTGATTGATTTTATCTTGCAAAAATGATAATAAAAGAAGTTTTAAGATTTAAAGACATGTAAAGACAATTACAATATTACAAACAATTTTTACTTAAAATAAATGCTGTTCAGTTTGACTTTCTGTGCATCAAATAATCCTGAAAAGAAAAGCACAAACATATTTTGTTTTAAACATATGCACCAAATCAGCATATTAAAATGGTTTCTGAAGGATAATGCGATACTGAAGACTGGAATAATGTCTGCTTCACACAAATTACATTTTACATAAAATGTAATTTTTATTACATAAAAGTTTTAGATCAGTAAGATTTTTTTTTGTTTTTAAAAGAAGTCTCTTCTGCTCACCAAGGCTGCAATTATTTGATAAAAATACCACACAAAAAAAAAAACAGTAATATTGTGAAATATTATTACGGTTTTCTATGTGAATATATAGTGAAGTGTAATTTAGTCCTGTGATCAAAGCTGAATTTACAGCATCATTACTCCAGTCTTCAGTGTCACATGATCCTACAGAAATTATTATAATATGATGCTCAAGGAACATTTATGATTATTATCCATGTTGAAAACAGTATTTTACATTTTTATTTCAGGATTCTTTGATGAATAGAAAGTTCAAAAGAACAGAATTGATCTGAAATGGAAATCTTTTGTAATTTATTTTTTATTTTTGGGGGAAAGAAATTAGAAAATACTTTTATTAATCAAGGATGAGTTAAATTGATCAAAAGTTACAGTAAAGACATTTATAATGTTAGAAAAGATTATATTTTAAATAAATGCTGTTATTTTGAACTTTCTATTCATCATAGAATTTGGGGGGGGGGGGTGGTACACGACTGTTTTCAACAATGAAAATAATAATTTATGTTTTTTAAACATAAAATCAGCATATTAGAATGATTTCTGAAGGATCATGTGACACTGAAAACTGATGTGTAATCAGCAACAGTAATGATGTTGAAAATTCAGCTTTCAAATTACATTTTAAAATATATTAAAATAGAAAACAGTCATTTTAAATTGTCATAATATTTCACAATATTACTGTTTTCACCAATATTTCTTCAATATTACTTTTTTTGATCAAATAAATGCAGCCTTATTGAAAAAAAAAAGCATTTAAAAAAAATCTTACTCACCCCAAACATTCGAACGATGATGTGTATGTCAGATGATAGTCTAATTCTTGTCTTTCATCTCCCATTTATGGTTCTGATTCCCAAATCTGTGTCTGATATCAGGTCCACATACATCCAGACACCAGCAACTTCAAGAAGAAACAGGTGACTGATTTATGGGCTTCCTCCTCTACCAAAAAACAAGGTATGAGACTCTTATTCAATCTCTGAGACCTCTCATGTCTAGCAAAATGTTTTCAAATGGAAGTTGTTAACTAGTTAGTGACTGGAGCACACATTCTCTTTTTTAATGTAGTTTTCTAGTCATGGAGAAATTGAAATGTATTCCTCCTGTTTCACAGACAAGGTTTAAGCCTAGTCTCAGAGTAAAATCCATGCATGTTTGAGTTGTTTTAACTGAAAGCAACTTGAAATGACCTTAAAATATGCCATTGTTTTGTCTCAAGATCGTTATAAAAATGACTTAAATGCCCTAATTGAACTAAGGCCCAATCCTGGCTTAATCTAAGCCCTGTCTGTGAACCCGCACCATAATGTGTATTATTGCTTCAGTATTACATGTTTTGGTCGCCTTGATGGTGCACATGAAAACCTCTTCCGCGATGAAATGCTGAGAAAACGTGATCTTGCACATTGAACTTGAATGCCAGAACTGTATAAGATTCAAATGGTGTTGTGTATATTTTATAGGGAATGTGCTGAGTTACTGGTGTTTTTCTCCGGGGTTCAGCATGAAGGAGTTGCTCGGACAGGGAGTACGCAGCATCATTCTGACCAGTGGAACTCTCTCGCCGCTCTCATCCTTCACCTGTGAAATGCAAATGTTCGTGCTCTTCTCCTCTAGCTGTCCCCGCTGAGGTTTATGAGTGGATGCTGGTTGGGTGCTAATTCTCTGCTGATTTTCTGCAGACCTTTTCCCGTATCCTTGGAGAATCCTCATGTCATCCAGCGTGATCAGATCTTCGTCAGTATCATTGAAAAAGGTCCGGATGGTGTGCAGTTGAGCACAGCCTTTGAAAGGAGGTGAGTCACATCAGCAACCTCTGCTTTGAAGTGTCAGTTTGTTTTAAAGGGGTGGTATAATGCCCATTTCACAAGATGTAAAATAAATCTCTGATGTCCACAGAGTGTGTATGTGAAGTTTTGGCTCAAAACCCCACAGATATTTGTATATAGCATGTTAAAGGATTAGTTAACTTTTAAAAAAAACTTTTGCTGATAATTTACTCACCCCCATGTCATCCAAGATGTCCATGTCTTTCTTTCTTCAGTCGAAAGGAAATTAAGGTTTTTGATGAAAACATTCCAGGATTTTTCTCCACATAATTGACTCCAATGTACCCCAAAATTTCAAGGTCCAAATGAGAGTTTCAGTGCAGCTTTAAACTACAACAGACGATGAATAAGGGTATTTTCTAGTGAAATGATCAATCATTTAAAATTGAATATAAGTTTTATTAGCACAAATGCTCACTATGCTCTGTTCTGTGATGCGCGTTCATGACTCTCCTGTTCGAACTCGTTCATCAAAATGAATGCATCTTTTTCCGAGTCATTTCGTTCGTTGCATGAACGAAATGACTCAAAAAAAAAAGATTTGTCCATATTAGTGGTCCTCCACTGGTCCCACATTTTCCCATGGTCATTAGGCTGTTAATTTATGCACATTAATTGTAAAAATGACTAATACTAATACTGATGAACCATTTTGATGAACAAAACAACACACACATCTTCCCTCTCTGTTGTAAAAACACAGTGTCAGCTCATGTGTGAATTTGCTCCATAGACTGTAAAAAAATATGGACGTAGTGTACGTGACATCATCCGTAGGTTTCTGAAAAGCACTTTTGAAACCCATTTTGGCCGTAGCCGGCCATCGCCATCTTGGCCGCGCGTCACTCCCGGATAACCAAAAATGGGCAAAGAGGCAGGATAAGCTGAGGTGACGTGATGGATAACAGCAGACAAACGGCTAGCAGTGACAACAGCGGCAATTCAGCTGTCACTCAAGTGGCCACGCCCTTAATTATGCAGAACTTTACGGCTTAATATAAATTAAGCGAACGAGTTATAAAAAAAATTCACCCTCCTCACAGTTGTTATGAGGGGCAACATTAGCTATATAGACCAAAACCACTGTTTGTACCAGGCTGTAAACATTTTTTTTTTCTGCTGTAAGGTTTTTAACATAGGGGGTATTATTTAGATGCTTTTATCCAAAGCGACTAACATTACATTTCAAGGTACACATTTACATTCTTATCAGTTCTTGCTTTCCCTGGAAATCAAACCCATGACCTTGGCGTTGCGAGCGCCAGCGCTCTACTGTTTGAGCTACAGGAAAGTAGGAATGACTATAGGAAAGTATGTGGGATTGACTCTTTTGGAGCCTATCTCTAGTGGCCAGTTGAGGAATTGCAGTTTAAGTCACTTCCGTGTTGGATTCAAGAGAAAGACTGGAAGGTTGCCGTTTCATTTGCTCCCGCACGTCAACCCACACTGCAATTCGCTCAGGGCCATTTGCGAGGCTGTGGATTAAATGGAAAAAAAAAAAAAAACATCAGTCACGCTTCATTTCGACTGCGTCTGATAAAAGAGTCAACAGCTTTCATGCATGTCTTTCAAAATAAAAGTCTTGAAACAGAAAAACAGAATTATGTTTGTTTATACCCGTTGACTCGTTTGTTATATTGTGAGGTGCCTGATAAATGAGCCATTAAGAGATGTGTAAATATTGTTCTTTTGTTTTTGAAGGTTTGTTCCTGAAAACATGTCGTCTATGGGAAACACTCTTGGTGAGAAATCTTTACACTGAAACAGCACATGATCTTTAACTCTTATCAATATTGATCTGATGATCAGCATAATTATCAGTGTGATATGATTGGGTTTGCAGTCAATCTGTCACGGGTGGTGCCTCATGGACTGCTGGTGTTCTTCCCCTCGTATCCAGTGATGGATAAGACTCTGGAGTTCTGGAGGGTGAGCGTGTTCAGTCTGACCGCATTAACATGTAGCGGACTGACCAATTCAAACGAGGCGATCAGTTGTGATTTCGATTCAGGGCAATTTGTGAAATGGTTCAGCTGATTCACTGAAGAGAACCAAAACAATTAGACAGCATGTTTCTTACACTTGCTAAGTTTATTGCGAGATTAATAAAATACTATTTTACCAGTGCATTTTTGTTTCTTGTTCATCTCTTGCCAACTTTAGCATTTAAGTAACAATGCACTATGCACTCTATCCCCTTCACTCTCTCAGGCTAATGGGCATGCAGATCGCATTGAGAATGTGAAGCCCATGTTTGTTGAACCGAGGGGTAAAAGCACTTTTACTGAGGTAAACACTACTGGTATCAGTCATTTTAATAATTGTGCACTCAGTATGATTTGATATAGATGCTAACAAAATGCCAGCATAGCTTGATCTGCACAAGCTGTCAGTCAGTGCTGCTCTGAAATTGGATTCTTTTGCAGGTGATTGATGGTTATTATGACAAGGTGAATGACCCAAACTCCAGCGGAGGAAGCTTTTTCGCTGTATGTAGAGGAAAGGTGAGACTATAAATATTTGATGTGATAAAAATTCTATATTATGAACCTACACCAGTAATATCAACACATTTCTTTTTGCTTTTTTTTTGCTTTTTCTTTTCTTTCCCCAAGGCAAGCGAAGGGTTGGATTTTGCGGACACGTACGGTCGAGGGGTTGTGATCACTGGACTTCCCTTCCCCCCCAGAATGGATCCCAGAGTGGTGCTTAAAATGCAGTATCTGGACGAGATGTGCAGAAAAAAAATTAGTGGAGTGAAGGTACCTGCTCTTCAAAAAGCTCGACTGTGGGTTTTTTATGGAATGCAGATATTGTAACTATGTACCAACTGCTGACATTATATATATATATATATATATATATATATAACATTTGCATTGTCAATGAACATGGTAATTTATTGTAATTTTAATACAATTAGAATTATTTAAATCCTTATTTAATCAGCATTTTTGAATGATTTCTAAAGGATCATGTGACAAGACTGGAGTAATGAATGCTGAAAATGTAGCTTTGCCATCACAGGGATAAATTACTTTTAAAATATTAATACAGACCAGTTATTTTAAATTTGAATAATATTTCATTTTTACTTTGTGTTGAAAATAAAATAAAATGTGTTTGCAGTATTTTTTTTAAATATTCATAAATAAAAAGTCTTAACCATGCCAGTCTTTTAAACACTAGTTAATGTATAAATAAATTATTTATTAAGTTAACTCTTTACTTTAAGCATTTATGTATAATACATTATAAAAGTATTTTTAATGCATTGATTATGCCTTTCTAATACACTTAGATGCATCATATGGTTTTGTGAAGAATTGTAACCACTGTTATTATACATATATAATACACATATAACAATACTAATCTATTCATTGTGACGTTACACATTTAGAAAGTATAATGCAATAACATAACCAATTTCAGATGTAACAAGGAATCTGTAAATACTATAATGCATTTTAACTTTGGTTATAATTATTTATGAAAAGGTATAATGTATTATTATAAAAAAATCTATAATGCATATATTAGATATTATATATTACATAAAGGCTTTAAACAAAAGTGTTACCATCATTAATTATTATAATTTCAAAATTATATTTAAATTCATAAATATACATACTGACAATGAATGCAGCTCCTTTACAATGAACATGTTTTTAATTCCTGAACTGACATTCATTTTAATATTTGTGGCGTAAGTTGAAACATATCAGGATAATGGTACAATCATCCTGATATCATAATAAAGAAAATGAATACAATTCTTGAAAAGAAAAACCTAAGAAATCTTTGATCATTACACAAAAATACTGTTTTGTCCAAAATATTGAACTAATTGAAAAAAATAAAAAATTGTCGACCAAATCAAAGTCATATGGTGCAATATAAAACAGGTAACGATATAATAGAGGGGAAGTCTGTAATTATTAGATATGACCTTTTATTGACATGGCAGGGCTAGTTCAGGTTGTAAAATGTCATGTTGTACAACTCTCCAAATACGTAGTGATATTAATATATGAATAATTCATAAAAAATAATTACCTTAAAATATTTTGAATTCTTGTGTGTTCTTATGGTCTGTGGTTGTTTAGTATCTGTCTGGGCAGGAGTGGTACAGACAGCAGGCCTCTCGAGCGGTGAATCAAGCCATTGGCAGAGTGATCCGCCACAGAGAAGACTACGGAGCCATCTTCCTCTGTGATCACAGGTCAACGTTAAATGCTACAACCTCAATTCCAAATTTGACTGGAGAGCATGTACTCCAATATTAATGTTCTGGGTTTGTTATGCAGATTCAGAGGCACCGAAGCTCGTAATCAGCTTCCTTCTTGGGTGAGGCCGTACGTTAAAATTTACGATAACTTCGGGACCATGGTCCGTGATGCGGCTCAGTTCTTTCGGACGGCGCAGAAACTGGTATGTTTATTTCGTGTTCATGTATTCCTGTACCATGAAAATCTGCAAGGCAGTTTTTACAGAGCTGACATGCACATTTATTGGTTGATTTGTGATTCAGAGACCAGTTCCTGTTAGGAAAGGAAAAACACAGACCAGTGAGAATCATGCAGACATCAGGCCGCTCGACACAGGCTCCAGCTGCCCTTCTAAGAGTGTCTGGCTCAGTGACGCATCTCAAAAGGCCAAAACATTAGACTCGCACGTCCCCAGCTTAAAAAGGAGAAAATTAGGTGAGATCACCCCCTTTTTATGAGGTCAGAAGGATTTTGGACGAATGAGTTTTTTTATGAAGACGCATATGCCAGGTCTTGGAAGTTTCGCCATTGATTTCCTTATTACTTCAAGCAGTAATCAATATAAAAGTCAAGTAATTAAACAGCAAGTTATAATTTGGTCTCATTCTGAGTTTCATTTTAAAGAAAAGCCCAGTTGAACAAATGAAACATTAACATTAGATAACGTTTGACTCTGAACCTGTTGTTTTAGAGTCAGAAGAGCATTCTGGAAGGGATGGCGCAGCCAGACTTTGCATTCAATATGAGATGGAGATGACAAGTAAAAGGAAACCAGTCAGCCTGCTGGACGCCCTGGATCACACAACCAACAAAGAAGGGAGGGAAAACACCACGGTTGGGGAAGAAAGGGTAAGACAAGAATTACATTGCGAAAGAGTTTTTTCAGGCCCTGTTTACACCTGGTATTAAAGGGATACTCCTCCATTTTTTCATATTAAACTGTTATTCTCTTAACTAAGACAAGTTGATGCATACCTCTCTCGTCTCAGTGCGTGCACTCAATCGCTCTGGTGCGCGAGACACTTTGATAGTTCTTAACTAGCCCAGTTCATTCAATATGGGCCAAGCAGAGAAGTGACCAAACACCTCCGTGTTTCCCCTATTTAAAGGAGAACTCCGGCGCAAAATGAACCTTTGGTCTAATTGCACATTGTTACCTATTCAACCGTTATCTGAGATTTTTTTTCATGATTGCCGAATGTAAATAGTTTTATCTATAAAAACAGTTTAGCCTATAATGCTAGTATAACGCTAGTCTATAGGGCATAGAGTAATGACAAATAAAAATCGCTTGTTATTACCACTAACAAGGCTCAAAATAGCCCCACAGTAACACGGTAGCACAATAAGGATCCCTACATTCAAACCGAAGCATTCAGAACTTTGTCAGTGTCCATACAGTTTAATAAGAAGATATTTTATACACACAGTCAACTTCACGAATACAGGAAGAAGCCATCTTTAAAATATAGTCTCTACCAGTCGATCTACGAACGCCGATCCATGTGCGCTGAACTGTGCAGAATCTTATATGGTCCGTTGCTTCCGGAAGAAACACAAACACGAACCATTTTCTTCTCTTTAATATGTACATGTTGCCTACTGTTCGCGCTCACATTATCACTTTATTCACATCTCACCAGCGCACTTGGATCGGCGTTCGTAGATCGACTGGTAGAGACTTTTTTTCAAAGATGGCTTCTTCCTGTATTCGCGAAGTTGACTGTGTCTATAAAATATCTTCTTATTAAACTGTATGGACACTGACAAAGTTCTGAATGCTTCGGTTTGAATGTAGGGATCCTTATTGTGCTACCGTGTTACTGTGGGGCTATTTTGAGCCTTGTTAGTGGTAATAACAAGCGATTTTTATTTGTCATTACTCTATGCCCTATAGACTAGCGTTATACTAGCATTATAGGCTAAACTGTTTTTATAGATAAAACTATTTACATTCGGCAATCATGAAAAAAAATCTCAGATAACGGTTGAATAGGTAACAATGTGTAATTAGACCAAAGGTTCATTTTGCGCCGGAGTTGTCCTTTAAATACAGTTACTCGAGCAGTTTAACTCGACCTAGGACGGTGACACAAAATAAACTGGGCTAGTTAAGTGCTATCAAAGTATCTTGCGCACTAGAGCAACTGAGACGAGAGAGGTATGTATCAACTCGTCTTAGTTAAGGGAATAACATGGTTTAATATGAAAAAATGATGGAGTATCCCTTTAAGATGCGCTTTGGTTGATCGGATCAGAAGTGGACGAGTTGACTAAATTCAGGTGTAAACTGCATCAAAAACGTTTTGAGCTTGTCCACTTTCGACCACTTCCAGAAGTTGTTGAAAACGTATTTGACCGGATAGCTTTTGTAGTGTAGACGCACATGGTGGTTGAATGTGTTTGAACAGCCATGAAAGACCGCCTGCTAAACTAACGCGTTAACATTGTGGGAAGTAGTAGTGGGAAGTTCGGATCATTTTAATGAGTCATATCTTTGAATCTCGTTCACCAAAATGAATAAATCTTTTTTTCGACTCATTTCGTTCATTTCAGCAGAATGTATTTAAAATGTTACAGGTTAATAGCCAAATTAAAACACCTCAAATGTTGGTCGCATTTAGAAGAATAAGAAAAAATTGCAGTGCAAGGAAAAGGCCAAATTATGAGAAACAGAAACAATTAATTCATGTATCTGGGTCTTCAGGCTATGCAGTCTGTTAGTTTACCTCTCCTGCCGATTTGAGTCGTTCATTTATCCCGTGACATCTTTATAATCTGAGCTATGCAGTCTGTAGTACCGGATAAAGGATTATTTCAAGTTATGAGTCTATCGATCTCAGGTATGAGTTGTTCATTCATCACGTGACAGCCCCATATAGGCTGAGCTATGTGGCCGGTACTGGATACAGAATTGATTCGTTCATCACTCGAGTCTTCGGGTTAGAGTCATTCGGTTTTATGTCACCTAACTGCAAAACAACATGCAGTTAGGTGACATAAAACCATCTTTAAAAAAGAAAAATCTTTATCAAAGTGATTTTCTTTTAAAAGTGGTTATCTTTTAGTTGATACTTTTAGCATAGTTTAAAGCATTAGCAACTCTTTAGCACCACATTCATTTGGAAAAGAACCATCATGACAGAAATTCCAAAAATTATAAATTGAAAGAAATAAAAAGCTACAATTTGAGACAAAAAAAAAGCAGCATGAAACTGTTAAAGGGGTGATGAACTGAGAAATTATATTTTCCTTAAGCTTTTGACATCTAAGAGGTCATCATATTATAAGAATATCCTGTAAGTTTCAGAACTGAAAACGTCCTTTTAGTCCAATAAAAGCTTTTATTGACACCAGCCTCAGCAAACGACTCATTTTTAAAAGTGGGGAACTATGACGTCAAAGAGGATAAAACACCACCCCCACAGAAGAAGATCAATCAAGCCTACCTTGTGATGACAAACCGGATCGATCTACCGAGCAATACAAAATATTGCGCAGTGCCTGGTTGTGGAAGAAGACAGTCGCTGCATATGCTTCCTCTGGATTCCAATAGGACTACATGGATAAACTTTTTTAATGACGTTCCAGCTGATGAGGGTAAAACATCGTCGTCTGTTCGCTTCATTTCGTTTTTCATTTAGGCTCAAAACTAGGGTACAAAATAGCCTATTACTTATTCATTTTGATGTTTTTGAATGCAAAAACCAAGCGAACGTCATGAGTTGACCTCAGACAACAATATAATAAAATTTAAAAAGCCAGTTCATGACCCCTTTAAATAAAATTGACTACGTGCTTTTATAATCATTTATCATTTATAAACGTTGCGTATGCACAAAAGAAGGCGTACGCCGCTCTCTACGCAATAGTTGGTATTTATAAAAAGCAAACTTGACGGTAAAATGTGCGGTCCTTCATGCAAGCTCTGACCCAGGCGTACGCACAAAAACGGGTGAAATGAGAAATGGCGACACCGTCGGCAGTTGGAAAAACACGTGAAAGTGTGTGAAACTGTAGACGGTTGTGTAAAATAAATGGCAATACTGCCTCTCATAAATAACACGAAGACCCGTTTGATCGATCTGTAACAGAAATGCAAATTAACACATATTTCCAAAAAGAAAGTGAAATATGTTCTGCAATAATATTGGCTTATAAAATTCATCCTCATAAATAAGATGGTAAACAGAACGAAATCATGTACAAAACTGATATTCTCGCCATATATATGGCGAGATCTAACGGACAAGATATAGCAATTAGATATATAGGCCTAGATAGATCGATAAATGTCGATAGATGTATAGATAGATCGATAAATGTCGATCGATACGATAGATGTATTATTTATCCACTGGGGAAATTTGTTTTCATAGTAAAAAAGTCTTCATAATCTACGGAATCATGGTATTCATGCATATGCCTTTAGTTTGTTTTATTTTTGATAAAATAACGTATGACGTATGTCTCAACCATTCAGAAAGCTGCAAGAAATTACATTTGCGCTGAACTATTTCCCATTTAGATTATAACCGACATCCGTAGCTTGTCAGATGCAGAATTAAATGGACGTAAATAAAATGCCCCAGCATCACAATGCTTATAATGACGCACAGTGGCTGATCTTGCGCTCTTAGAAGATGTGGCAATTAATTGGAATAATTCGGAGTGAATGCATCAGCTTCACAACAAAAGGTGTGGAAAAAATAGATTATTTATTAAAGAATTCCCTCATTGTGCAGTATTTTTTTTCTCTACTGTATTATCACCTAATGAGATGTAATGCCAAATATCAGAGCAGCTCTTTTCCTTATGATGTAAACTGTCATGGTCCCAAAAAAAAATATATATAAAAGGAGTCCCATGCGAAGTTTGCACCATTTTCCAGATCTACTGAATTCATGATAGCTTACTGTGAGAAACACTTGTATATGCACAAGACATCACATTTCTCTGAGAAATTGGAAGTGAATAACCTAGAAAATGAGTTTTTGCAGACTAAATGAGATGTGAATGGTGAAGAATTGCCTCCTAAATCATGATCAGGGTTTTGAATGACACTTTTGATCCCTTTTTATCTGTTTCCCAAATCCTTCTACTTTCATGAGATTTGCTCATTGTGCAGGTCAGTAAAAAAATGTCAAATGCCGTAACATAACTATGTGAGCAAATCTTTTTGCTAATTTTCCCTTTCTCTCATTGGTCTGTGACCCCACAGGCGAGCCGCTTGTCTACTCTTTCCCTCCAGCATGACAAACGTCTGGATGATGAATCGAGGGGTGGGAAACGGAAAATTAAAGTGGTTCAAGAGCGGGTGAGGCATCTTGATTGAAGTTTTGTGAGCTCCATTGGAGATTGTTAGATTCAAATATTCAGATATCCTATCCATCTATCTATCTATTTTTTTGTGTAAACTGAGATACATTTGATTTTTTTGTCAGAAGAACAGCATTTATTTGAAATAGAAATGTTTTCTAACATTATAAATGTATTTACTGTCACTTTTGATCAAATGAATGTGTCCTTGTTTATTAGAAGAATCTTAAAGACCCAAACTTTTTAGTTGTATTGTTGTTTTTAGGTTTCCTGGCACTATTTTTGCAGTTCAATATTTGGTGATGCATCATGCATATTATATTGCACTTTGCCATCAAATTTAGTAGATTACCAAAATAAATGGAATTGGACATTAAAAAGAACATGCCAAGCTTTTCCTTTGATTATTTTGATTAAAGTAAATGTATTCTGTTTTCTGCTGGCTATGTTTCAGAAAACAGCGGCTCCCTGTACTGCAAAAACAGGCAAAGCTTTCATGATGGAGCTGAGACGATGCCTGAGTCATGAGAACTTCAAGCTCATCATGGAGGCGTTACAGGCGTACAAGACAACCGATGACCTGAGTAACCTTCTGGCTAATGTGGTTGAGCCCCTCATACAAGACCACAACACACACAATCTGCTCAGAGGTGCGGAATCTCAGCATATCCATCCGATGAGTTATGTTTTCACTGCTTTTTTAAAGATTAACTTTGCCGATTTCTAACCCGCTTTGGATTGTCGGTAGTGTATATAGTGAACAATACTTGTTCTCTGTGTTACTTAGACTGAGAAAATCATGTTTGTTTGTCAGCAAAAGTCTTTTGACAGCTCCTGGGTTTACGTGAAAACTACAGATTATACTTTCGCGTTTTTGTATTCCCGCTACAGACAGTTGGATCGCCAGAGGGTTATTAACAGAACAGTTAGTGTAAGGATTTTTATGTTGTAAGGGATTTTATGATGCGCATTCTTTCCGTATTTATGATTCTTTGCAGCCTTTTGCCACAAAATACTTCGTCATACAGAATACCATTTCAATTTATGTCTCACTGAATAATGCGATCTGAAGAGCTGAAAGAAGGTTCAGAGCCTGCTGTCTATCCTGTTGCTGGTTTACATCAGCTATGATCTCAACGCTCTCTCATTTGGCATCAAGCTGTCAATCTACTGTGGCCCAGTAGTGCACAACACAACGACACTTAAAAAGTAAAACACAAGTTCACAACAAAACAAAACAACTAAATGAATCCACAACACAACGGAATTCAGCCACAACACAAAGGGAAAATATGCAACACAACGGAAATGCTACCGACCACTAGAGGGCTCTCGGAGCGCCTTAAAGTTAGTTTTCCTTGACGTCTAAAAAATATATCAACACCACGATTAGTTTTAACAGTATGTACGTACTGTCAGAACATTGTACATTGACATTATTAATTCAAAATAACCTTACGTGCATTATAGCTTGGCTTCCACATCGCATGATCCCTAAAGGGAACGTCTGCCAAATCATCCAAGTTGTTAGAACGTATAATTTGTTTTAATTAAAATCACTTTTAACATTCAAAAACAGACATGTTTAAAATCCGAAGCTTTATTGTATTGGTAGTAGACTGACTTACTACAGCTGATTTTGTTTTCCAATACCCTTCATTTATTTATAGTAAACAATTATTTTTTTTGGAAATTTCTGTAATTTAATAAATGTTTTTTTTTTCCCTTTTATCATGTTTTAATGGTTGTAGTTCCTATTAACCAGACTGACTTACAACAGGTAAAATTGTGCCAATAGCTCCCTGCATGCACTGTACACAATTTTATTTTTTATTTTTTAGTAAAAACATTAGGACTACTGCAATTCACCTAAAGGGTTTTTTTTTCATGTCCCAAAGCTGGTAGGTTCCCAGTAACCAGCCTGACTTATTACAGGTGAAACTGTGCCAATACCTTCCTGTAATTCTGCAATTCACCAAATTGTTTTTCTTTTTCAAACTAGATTATAATAAATTATACATTTAACCACTTGGTGAAATTGCCCAAGGGTTCCCTTAGGGATCAAATCATTCTCGAGTATAAATACACAGCTATAATTCATGTAGGTGATTTTGAAGTATATTTTATGTCGATATACAATGGTTACATACTGTTAAACTAATCGTGGTATTGATATATTCAGATTACCGACTATACTGTAGAGCAATGGCAAGGAAAACTAACTTTACTGCACTCCGAGAGCCCTCTAGTGGTCGGAAGCATTTCCGTTGTGCTGCGGCTTTATTTCGTTGTGTTGTACATTTTCCGTTGTGGTGTTGTGGCTATTTCCGTTGTGTTGTGAATTTGTTTTTGCTATTTAAATTTCGTTGTGTTTTGCACCACTGGGCCAACGTGACCATAATTTCATGTAGGATGAAAAACAAAGCCCAAAAAAAATTCTACACGCCAAAAAAACAAATAGAATAAACACATGATTACGTTAGTATATGTTTTTTGTGTGATTAGCATGCAGTTTGTATGCTAATTGTATGCATACAAAAAATGTATGTTTACTGTGAACATGCTAAGCATATGAAATGCTAAATATAACATATTTCAACAACATTATGACCAAAATTCAAAATGGATTACAATCAGAAGCTATTACAAACACTCATTGGTGGTTCAAAGAGAGTTTTAAGTATAGCGTAATAATAATTTTTTTAATTGTGTTATGTAGCCTGATGCTAATTGTAGCTCTAATGCATCTGTTGCGCCAGGAGGTTCCACCATCTATTTTGTTACAAGAATTCACATAAGTTCCCAAGAATAAGCCTTTTTTTTTTTAGACAAAATTCAGATCTGGGATGAAAGTGGTGTTGATGGGCAAGACATGTAATTCCAGAATAAAGGCTAATAATGGCTGAATAAAAACAAAAGAATAATGAAGTGTCATACCGTCCTGCATAGGCACTAACATTCGTCGAGAAAGGACAATAGAGTCGCGAATGGGCACTTTTCCTCTCCAGACATTAGAGTGCAGGGGAGTTATAGGGGCAATAAATAACGTCATTAGCATTTTTACGAGCCTTCTCTAAAAGCACATAACATGGTCTTGTTAATTCATAAAATGCATAGTTTTAGAGATAGAAGCACAATTAAATTGAAGCCACAAGTGTGGTTATAAGTTGTTATACCACATTTATATAATATTTTGATACATTTTTGTTTTTATGTTTAAGCTTTTATATTTGCATATTAATAACAGTCTGAGTGATTCCCTTAACTCTCAAGTATCAGCTTTCTAAATATCTGTTTATTTGTCTATCCAGAATGACTTCTTCAATGATTTGAAAACAAAACAACAGGTAAAATAGAATTAAGTTGGCCTTTTTTCCTCTGATCTTTTTCTTTAGGTCTTTATCAGTTCATCCGACCACACCATAAGAAAGATTTTGATGAGCGTTGCTTGGAGTTAACAGGTGAAGGTTGTGGCTATAAACAAGAGCATTCTTTGTCCAGGGAGGAGCGAGAGGCTCTTGGGCAGAACACAGGTAACCTTTAACTAGTAAATAGTGTGTAGCCGTTACATTGGGCCATATTGTATCTCCCCATAATCATAAATAACAACGTTTTGTTATTTTTCTAGCAAAAGCCGAGATGGCGCCTGTAAATCCACCCAGCGAGCAGATGAACTCGAGTCAACAGCTGAACCAAGGTGGTCCTCACTTGGGAACCGTAGCACTTAATGGAGGCGATGGTCAAATTGGAGGTATGGAGCTTATTGATAGTAACTATTAAAAAGGCCTGCTCCTCATTTTTAAAGGCACACATTTGTACATTTAGAACCGATTACGTTTGTGTCATTTTTAACAGTGAATGTAAGAAGTGAAGACCAGAAGCCACAAACATCCATCAAAGAAGGTCCATCGTGCTCCTCTCTGCTGTCAGACATCAAACAGGCCATCGGGGCAGAAAAAACCCGTCAGATGTTTTTGGCCTTGCAGGCGTACAAGACGTCAAACGATTATGAACAGATGGTGTCAACTGTTGTGAGTTTATTGACTGAGAGGGATGAGGACATCGCTCTTCTGGAACGTTAGTCAATTTCTTTTAGGTTCATCATAAACATTTTATTTTATCAAAATCTATCAACGATATCTGTTGGGAAAGAGGATGAACTTTTTCGGTTTGGTCTAGGTTTATCCGTGCTCATTCGACCACAGCACAGGAAGCAGTTTGGTGAGCTGTTAAAAGCCTTGACTGGAAAGGATTCTGTTGCAAACCAGGATTCAGAAATGGGATCAAGTCCACCAAATCAAGGTATTGTGTTTTAATTAGAGGATGTAAATATTGTGTTGTGCAAAATGGATAGTTGATAAGTGTTTTCTAATTATTCTTAATATTTTTTATTTTCTTCACAGCATCTCAGTTTTCTGCAGGAAAGACTCAAAGCAAGATATCCTCTTTCTTTTCGTGAATGCTGTTAGGTTTTTGAGATATTGAATCAATATCTTTGTGTTTTACAAATATCATGCATGAAGAGATTTATGCAGGAGAATGTTAAAAAATAACTGATTTAGAAAATAAATAAATTAAATGAAACTGACATATGTATGTATTTTTTCATTAAAGTCATTATGTTACATATTAAAAATAAATAAATGTGTTTTATACTTCTTTTAAATTGTGTGTTAAATTCATTTTTAAATGAAAAATAGTTTGAGTGATTTCAGTCTTCTCACAATTGTGTCTTCCCTGTACCATGAAAAGCACTATTGTTTTAATATTAATTATTAAAATATATTCCCCCTGAGAAAATATATTTTCCTGAATGCGTTTATATGAACACAGCACATGGGGAAAATGTAGTTGCGATGAATGATACATTACATTTCCTTTTTTTCAAGGAAAATATAATGCAAAGTATAATGTTTAGATATTGTTAATAATGTACAGGGTTTTAAAAATTAAAAAAGGAGTGTCTGGGAATGAGTAATATTTTGTAATATTTTTTTAATTGGACCTTTTTATTGAGAACAGTAAGTAATGTACGTGTAACATAAGGCACCAGAAAGAAAGAAAAAAGAATACATAAGGTTCAGTGCATTTAAAAAACACAGCAGCTTAGTTTTAATTTATGTGTAATTTTAGGTCCTTAATAAAAAAAATAAAAACGTAAATAAGTTGGTTTGCGATAGGATGTAGGTAGCGCTGACTGATGACGTGGGCGAGGTCAAAGTTGAGTGACTCGCAGTGGAAGAAATGTTTACCGTCTCTGTTCAAACAGAAACAAAGCAATGCCATGAACACAATCAGCGGAAGATTTAAAATGTAAGTCTGTGATTTTTAACCATTGTAATAGGTACAAACTTAATGTATTAGAATATAAATGAAACTAGCTAGAGAGTGCTAACTATTGGGCTGTCTAACATAGCTTTAAAGCTAACCGGCATTATATTTTCTCCACACCACAATCATGAGATATCCCATATATAACACACGAACACAAGATATGTTTTAATTTTAATATTTTTTTTCCCCTGATTTTGAAATGTGTAAAAAGTAGACTGTTTTTAATAATAACCTTTCTTGGCATGCTCAATTCCTGCAGTGTTGCTACAGTGAGCTCCTGTCATGTAAGAGCCTGATCCTCACCATGGATGAAAGCAGTCTAGAAGAAGCCATCAAGACCTACAGCGCTCAGCTTCAGCAGGTGGAGTTGGCTTTATCTGCTGGTTTGGGCTCAGCGGAGCAGGCTGACCTGCTGAAACTAAAGGAGGACCTGCAGCAGCTCATTGAGCTCACTGAATCCAGCCTCCTGTCTGTCAGAAAAAGCCAATTGCTGGCCTCTTTGGAGGAGCCCTCGACTAACCAAAATCCCACATCGCTTACCCAGAAGACGACTTTGGATGATGAGTTTGCAGCTTTCAATGCTGAACTGTCAAAGGACTTTGCTGAGGTAAAACAAAACACTGAACCTGAACCTGAACCTGAACCTGAAGAGGAGGATATTAGTGGAACTAAGGTATCTGCGCCTTACCGTACCTCATGGGGAACCCTAGAGTACCATAACGCCATGGTGGTTTGCCATGAAGAGCCAGAGGAAGACGAAGACGAGGCTCGTGTCCGGGTGCTTTACCTTCATCCCACACACAAATCTATGAAACCCTGCGGCTTCTACCTTGAAGGAAAGTGCCGTTTCATGGACAACTGCAGGTGTTTGCATTTTATGCCCCCACAAACACACACTTTTTTCATGTTTAAAGTAAGCTTGGTATACAATGTGTAGTTTAAAAAAATGTTTACATTTTATTTTAAAAAAAATTCTTCAGCGTTTTCCTTACACATTTAATACATGTGTGTTCACTTCACACAACTTTTTAATTATATTTTCAAAGAAAAATATCATATTAAATAATACCATATTAACCTACAAAATGAATTAAACCTAAATGTTAATACTTTTAACATTTATTTTTATTTAAAAAATAAACAGACTTTATTATATTCAAGGTAAAACATTTTGTAAATATTATATTTAATAATTACCTACAACATATTTTCGTAATTTTCATTTGTAAATTTTTCAATGTATTTTTATGAATATTATGCAATTAATTATTACCTAAATAAATACAAATATTTTAAATAAAAAGATTATATTTCCAAGATAAAAAAAAAATGTTTTATATATAAATAGCATGCATTTAATAATTACCTAAATAAAATAAAAAAATAAATTATATTTGAATATTTTAAATTATATTATTTTTATTTTATATATTGAATTATATTTTCAAGGTAAAACTATTCTTTTTTTTTTTTTTTTTTAATAATAATAATAATAATTGCTTGTGTTAAAAAAATTTCTTTTTGGGGGGAGTTGCACCACATAACATTTTAACACTAATCTAGTTGTCTTTTCATAAAAAGTTAACTGGTATTTTAAGAAATGTATTGATCTTGTCACCGTCATGACCAGAGCATGTTTTTATCAGGTTCTCTCATGGTGAGGTGGTGTGTGTATCAGAGCTCAGAGACTTCCTGGAGGCTGACATCAGTAATATGGAGTCGGGCTCTGCGTGTTTGGCCAAGCATGAAGATGGCATCTGGTATCCAGCCAGAATATCAGGTAGAAAACCACCAACAAAAAAAATAAATACAAGGAAGAACGGATATTGCTGCATGATATAATTTATTTGTGACCTTCCCCACAATTTACACGGCCGAGAGAGAATCTTTATTGATCCCCAAGGGGAAATTTTATGGAAAATTGCAGCTTCAAACATAGACTGTACAAACACACAACAGTACATTCACTCAATCTGGTAAAACACTGCAAGACATTACAAGCGTTTATGAGACATTGTGCTTCTCTGTTTCCAGAGATTGAAGGTGGTGTTTACACAGTGAAATTTAACTCGGCGCTGTTGAAAGAGGCTGTGCTGGAGGCTGATGGGATCATTCCTCCTCTTCGTCAGGATGATTATTCCTCTTCTTCCTCATCGGACTCTGAGGATGATACTGACCAGTGTGATGCCGGCTATGCTAAAGGTGCTAAAGCGTAATTACACCATTCTCCAGAATATACATAATATACTGTAATGCACACAGTCTGAGGAAAATATATCTGCGAATCTCTTGAAAAAACTGTCCAGGTTTTCTTATTTCTCTTCAAAAACAAAATAAATTATATTTTGCTTAAAAACAAAAACAAAGTATATTTTTGAAACCATCAAGCTGTTTTTGACTGCGACAATTTGCATAACAAATAATAAGCATATCCCCCTCAATTCTCATTATTTATATATATAGCAATACATGCTGTAATGTGAAAAATGTATATTTAAATTACAGTGTTTATTTGGGGTGTAACCGTACCTCGGTTTTGAGATCACATTTATTTATATAGCGCTTTTAACAATACAGATTGTCTCAAAGCAGCTTTACAAAATAAATTGAATAATGTTACATTACTCACATTAACATAATGTCACATTAACATGTCTACCTGCAGTTTAACAGTTATTAGTGCAGACACACAAAGACAGATGCATAGATTTAGAGCTATTCAATACATTTACAGGGTATTGTTGAAATCAAGTTGACTTTGTATCTCATTACAGTATCAATAGAGGAGGATATGGCCCAGGTAAACGGTGCAGAGTTTTGCGGTTGGGAGGCTCACACACGTGGCATTGGCTCCAAGCTTATGCTGAAAATGGGTTATGAACTTGGTAAAGGTAGGTCACCATAACAGACCTCAGTCTAAACCATCAGAACTCGTTTCTGTCTTGTGCATGCGTTTCTAGAAAGTGTCTCTGTGTATGCATAGGTTTGGGGAAAACCCTCTCTGGTCGTGTAGAGCCAGTTCAGGCAGTGGTTCTTCCCAAGGGCCGCTCATTGGACATATGTGCTGAGCTCACTCAGAGAAAGACTGCAGCCGCTATCGCTAAGGCTAACCCGGCCTCGCGTAAACCCAAGGCTAAACAGAGGAAGAGGAAGGCCTCCACATCAACACGGCACAATGTTTTTGATTTCCTGAACTCTAAGCTTGGTGATGGATCTCAGCCTGCATCTCATTCATCAAGCTCATCCGTCACTGGTGCAGAGGCCTACAGGGGCGGAAAGAGCGTCAAACGTTCACTGAATGTTCGTCTGTTCCAGGCCACCGAGAAAGTCACTCAAGTGGAGAGGGAGATTCAGCAACTCACTAAGTCTCTTAGAAAACGAAATGGAAGGTATGCTTTCCTCATTTTCTTTCTCAATATTACCCTTATCAGCGTTGCGGAAGCAGTTCAACTACCGTCTGCTCTTGAAGACTTATGGACAAATTCTTTTGCTCATTTCAATTAAACAAATCACTTTAGTTTGATATAAATGGACTATGTGTAGGAATTGTTGGCATCTAGTGGTAAAAATGTATTTTGATTTTTGAAATGCGCGTTGCATCTACGGCAACTATTATGTACCAAAAAGCCGTGGCATGATTAGCACTTCGTCGAATGTTCCTTCGGGTGAATGGGTTTGTTATTTCAAACAAACAGCAACCTGACACAACGAATGAACTAATTACTGACTGTGAAAAACATGAACTATTGTAATAAGTAGTTAAGCCTTCTTTATTCGTTATATTTTATGAAGTAGCCTACGTGCATTAGATATCATCATCAACTTTTAACTATAAATCTTCATCTGTCTATATAATAAAGTAGGCCTACACAACCAAACAATGAAAAAAAGCTTGTAATTCAGGCTGTAACATTGACTTACTTGTCCAGAAGAAACAGCTTCTCTTTTGAACTCTTTCTCCTGCATTAGCTCTATCACCTGGAAAAATCACTCTGGCTCTGAACGAAAACGCGTTGTGGAATCGCATTGGCCTAGTACTTTATGTCCCTCTCTGCTATTATAGTTTTTCAAGATGGCAGAATGACATGGAAACCTCCGTGGACTTACCCGTCCCATGCATAGATATGTATATAAAGGCTAGATGTGTTACGGCGGAGTTTCCATCGTCATCATCGGCGGCCATCTTGTCACAGACAAGCTGATGTAAGATGAGTGGTCAGCACGAACACAAATACTCTTATCTCGTTGAAATCTTGACGGATTTACAAACGGTTTGGTTTCTTACAAACGCTATTAACGTGGCTATAATTATCTGGATGATTATTTATACACTTTATTCATAAGTATGCAGTGTCATAACTCCATCTCTGACGTTTATAACAAAACAAACCGTTTGAAAATTGGTAGAAAATTGAGCAAGTTATGGTCATTTAAATAGTACATGTACCATTAACACAATATTACGAGTGAGCGAGCTGCCTGTGACGAGATGGCCGCCAGGTGCAGACGTCGACCTACATTGGCCAGCAGCGTGGACGACATATCTAGCCTTTATATAGATATATATGGTCCCATGTATATTAAGATAATAAATTCTTCATTTACGAGGACAAGTCAGATAATTGGCAGAGGTAGTTGTACACTATTGAGGACATATTTATGAATAATAATGTTGATTTTAAATAATAAATTACATAAAAAAAAGGTACACATAGTCCCTTTAAATAATTCCAAATCACCATTATTTATATGATTGAGTTGAAAATAGTGATTAACAGCAGCTTTAAACTGAATTTAAATTATTTAAATGATCTGGAACAAACTGATTGGCTGAATCAGACTTTCTGATAACTATTTTTTTAATGTAGACCATTTCGATGAGTTTTCCCAATTAATAAATTAAATAAATCTATTTTATGACTCTTTGACGACTCATTTCTTAAATTTAAAGTCTCCATGTAGTCAATAATTGTATCCCTTAAAACTCATCTTTGATCTGATTCTGAATGTAGGCTAACTCTACACCCTTGCCTCATTTAGTATAAGCGGTTCTATGAATGTGCAAATTAGCCCCGCCTCCACTCACACCAGCTCAGATATGCACTCGTTGACGATCAATGATGATTGGTTACAAGGTAGCGTCTTTGAATCACTGCAGTTTTAAAGAGAAAATACTCAGCAATGTTAATGACTTATGAATTTGCACATGGTTTCTCAGTAACACGTTTGCACACTCAAAACATATAGTATTGGTATTGGACAGTTTTGTCACATACTACTTTTTCCTACTCTACAGTATGGAAGTATGCAATTTCAGATGCAGCCTCAGACTTTCTGGTGACTAATTTTTGAATTTAGATCATTTAAATAAGTTGTTCATACGAACCAATTTGATTAATTTGACTTTTTTATTGAATCATTTAAATGATCATTAATTGAATCATTAAACTCAAACAGCTATACAATCTATGTTTGAGCAAACCGATCCACTAAAATGAATCAGAATTTTGTTTTTTGAAGAGCATGTTTGATTACCTGTTGTTAATTACCCATTGTCACACCACTGAAAAAGTGAAGTTAGCTGTATTGCTGCTTTCAGTTTTATTCCCCAACACTCACTGTTATTTTAGCACTAGTCTCTTTCTCAGTTTCTTTCCTTTCTCTTTGTCCTCAGGGATGCTAAATTGGTCAGTCGAATGGAGGAGAAGCTTGCTGCTTCCCACAAGTTGCTGGAGCAGCTTAAGGCTCAGGAACAGTCCATTCAGAGAGAGCAAAAGAAAGCGGACACGCATAAGAAAATGACTGAATTCTGACAAATCTACTGTCTTCTTTTTTTTTATACTGTTATTTGGAATTTTGTTTAGTGTGTTCAAACATTAATACAGTTTTTGGGTATTAAAAAAAATGTACATGATGATGAATTTGTGAAATACATTTTTATCAAAGCATTTTACAATGGAGGCAGTGCCATTGTATAAATCCAATCCGTTTTATAAAAATAAAACAATACAGATATCATATTACATTGAAAAAGTGTATAAGTCACTCTTTTCCAACAGTAACACTAGGTAAAGATACAGCGGGACGCCTCGTCTCGTGCTTGCCCTGGGCCCATTGAGTTTTAACAGTCCCTTTAACGTGTGCAGAGGGTTTAGTGGGGGTAATTGAGAATTAATATAAGTCACATGAGAGGAGGCAATTTTCTCCATTATGATATGATTGGATTTTATGATACATCCCAGTCTCAAGTGATGGCATTATGGGAAGAGTAATAAAAAAGTAACCAACTCAGATATTACTGTTTTGTCATGTCAAAATCAAAACTTGATATGACCTGAAAACTTGATGACAGGTAAACAGCTTTCTTTAAAACAGAAGTTAAAGATACATCTCTGTGTCTGTGAATGCTGTTTTATGAGATTTAACCTACTAATAAATTGAACAATACAAAAAATAGAATTGTATTTGGTTTCTTTTTCTTTCTTTCTTTTTTGATGTTATGTTTACTTAACCTGGAAAATGTGACTATATTAAGTTTAACTGGGACATGAATTTACATTTGATTTATTAAAAAAAAAAAACGGAGAGCTTTCCCTGCTCATTTCAGAACATCACTTATGCCACTGATTTGCATGTTCATAGCCCATCAGAATATTGGTCTCTAACAGAAAACACATAAAGAATGGCTTGTGATATTCACATCTGGGTTAATTTATTTTTTATTCAAATGTTTATATTTTAAGAATTCAGGTCATTTGGATGCACAACTGCATTAATAAAACAATGTGGTTAGCATACTTTTCTGTAGAGGTTCATTTTCTGCAAGATAGATGGGTGTACAAATGAAAGCTTAAACCACAGTAGCATATAAAGGACAGTCCATCTATTAATCCATCTAAAATACCGGTCAATAAGCTTAATGGAACAGACACCACAGGCCTTCACAGATAAATCCCGTGTGAAATTGACCACAATGGCTAAAATAAATATTTATGCATTATATTATGTCACTTGTTTGATGGATACCATGGTAAATCAGTCTCTGACCAAACGCCTAAACCCGGCTAGGAATATTTCCCATAGGGATAATAACTGTCTGCAACTAGCCTACACTACGGTGAGGGGTGAGCCTTTTGACTCTAACGTTACCATTGTACAAATAATATTTATTAATATTATTTATTTAGCCAATCCTAATGTTTTACTAATGTGCTTTAGCATAAGCACGCGTTATCATTCTAACAGATTGACTCCAAGGTTCCTTTAAATGAGGTTTTCCGATGGGGCTGTATAAATCAGTTTATATTCGTACATGATAGTTTATTTGCAAAATAATTGTATTGTAACCGTCCGTCCATAGACCGAGTAGCGAGTTTGGGGCTGTTCCCAAGGGAACGAGACCTGCTTACTAACCGATGCGCTGAGATTTGAGCTCAGGTAGGACAAATTTACTTCACTATGCATTTATATTTAAATGATGTTGAATGTTTATTTTTCTTTACAACTCCGGCTAAACAGCAGAGTTGTTATGTTTTTGTCTGACCAACCAACTTTTGGTATATATTTAGGCTACTTTGCGATTTTTTTTCTCGTTAAGCAAACACACGGTAACGTTAGGCCTTCTTTAAACTTTGAAAATCACCGAATAATAGCTTATATATTTCTATTAAAGCAACAAATCTAACTATATAATCCCATATTTCAAAGACCTGAATGACATTTCTAAATTAAACTTCCTCCTGGGAGAATGAGACAAAACTTATCCGGGCAGTGATGAGTGGCCGACACACAACACACACACACACACAAATATCCAAACATTGTGTGAAATATATATATATATATATATATACAGTATATATATATATATATATATATATATATATATATATATATATATATATATATCCCCTTTGAATTGAATTGAATTGAAAATTGATTACCAAACCACAGTTTTACTACAAATACCATGGTTTAACTATATTAACCATGGTTTTTTTTGTTTTTAATGTAGTAAAGCATGCATAGTTAAATTTCGCAAGGATTCGAGTTCCAACAACTACACCATTTTAATTAGTTTAGACAAATTTCAATTTTCTCTAAAAAGTAGGCTACTTTGGGCCTACAGTACATAACTTACTAGGCTAATTATACTGTAGTCATGGAAATTAATAATGCAGTATTAGTGGTCAGTGTAAACTGATCTGTGCTCATTATTTGGATACTGCTATTTGATTCATGTTGCTAGGACAACATAAAACAGTGATTGTTTTTTCAGAAGATGGGCTTGAAGAAGACTTCCTCAGAAGTTCAATGTCAGTAATGTCATCACCGAAGAGAGAACCTCAAGGAAATGGCTTTGCAAGACCTGCGCTCACCCAAACCAAAAGAGGAAACAAGTCTGACTGCTCATCAGACTGTAGTTTTGAACCTGCAGATTCTCAGCCTCGACTGCTAAGTCGTCAATCTCTTTCTGCCACACCAGCATTTAAGCGAGAACCCTCACCTTTTCGCACCCTCAGTTTTAGGACCTTGTCTCCGCCGCAAAATGATCCGTCTGTTGTTAAACTACCTCAACTGGTATCACAGATGGGCATTGGACTGGCAGTCAGAGAGACTGTGTGGAACGAAGGACCCCGTTTCGTGACTCCTGTCACAGAAACTCAACACTCAAGTGTCGAACAATTCAGGTAAGTTGACCATTCCCGAATCATTCCATTGATTCACTTATTCTCTGTTTTGCTTTGAAGATTGTAACTAGTTTGTCTGTTTTTCCAAGCGTCCCAAAGAAAAACACTAAAACAGGGAAAGTATGCAAACCCAAATACAAACCACTCACTGGAGCTGAGGTTGTTGAGATATTAGCCAAGAAAAAGCATCTGGGAGAACATGAATTTTACTATTTGAAGGCTTCTGATGATGGTCCTTACAGGTGCCAGTCATTATTCTATTTGAAATGTATTTTTCTGCAGTAGAATATTTTAGTTTGATATAACTATATGCGCTTTTTTATCAGACCATATGACTTGCGAGTGGTCTCCCGCAGTGCAGTGGGTGCAGATTACCACACCTTCTCCCCCACAATTATAACACATATGCAGGACGGCTTCTGCGTTGAAATCTGGACCCTGGCAGAGTGGTATCGAGAGTCTGTGCTTTGCGGAGCTTTGAGAGAAATCCCATGTATCAGAGATTTTTTACTGCGCAAGACCTTCAAACGGTGACTTAAATTTAGTCTTAAAGGGATAGTTCACCCAAAAATGAAAATTCTTTCATTAACACAAATTAAGATCTTTTTGATAAAATATGAGATATTTCTGTCCCTCCATTGACAGTCTACGCAACTACCACCTTGAAGCTTCAAAAAGTCCATAGAGTGATTGTAAAACAAATTACAACTGCTTTATATGATGAATTCATTTTTTTATTCACATAAACTTTCATCAACTCACACATCAGTTGTGGAAGCTCAGGCATGTTCGCTTGACATGCGAGAACCAATGAGGTTCATTCTCGTGTTATTCAGCACATTTAAGTTTCCACAAGAACCATTGAGGTTTGTTCTCGCGTGTTCGGTTGAGCTTTTGTTTATGTTCACTGATCAAAGTTTAAGGCCGTGTGTCCACCAAAGGCCGTTTTTCCACGCTCCTGGCGTTTGTTTTCAATGGGAGCGCCGCGTTTTTTAAACGCCATCGGCGTACCGAGGCGCTGAGCGTTTTTTTTCACGATGAAGCACCGAGCGCCCAGCGGTTTTACTGGTCGCTGGGAGTTTAAAAATGTTCAACTTTGGATAAAACGCAGCGCTCATCACTGTCACATTTTACCCAGCCGTCCAATCACAGTGGAGGAGGGGCGGGAAAAACCACACCGACCAACTGTCACAACATTCAAACTGCTGCATATATTCTGTATCAGAGCAACGAAACGTCTCAACAGAAAAAAAACGCTGCGCTGCCAAAACATAACATAACATTTTTCAACTCCCGGCGACCAGTAAAAACGCCGGGCGCTCGGCGCTTCAGCGTGAAAAAAACGCTCAGCGCCTCGGGACGCTCATGTGTGTCCACCAAAGCGTTTTTACACGTGCCTGGCGTATGTTTTCAATTGTTTTCAATGGGAGCGCCGCGTTTTTTAAACGCCATGAGCGTACCGAGGCGCTGAGCGTTTTTTTCGCACTGAAGCGCAGAGCGCCCGGCGTTTTTACTGGTCGCTGGGAGTTGAAAAATGTTCAACTTTGGATAAAACGCAGCACTCATCACTGTCACTTTTTACCCAGCCATCCAATCACAGTGGAGGAGGGGCGGGACTAATACCACACCGACCAACTGTCAACATTCAAACTGCTGCAGATATTCTGTATCATAGCAACAAAACATCTCAACGGAAAAAACGCTGCGCTGCCAAAACGCTCTCAAGCGCCCATTGCACGGCATCTTCAGCAGAGCGTCTAGCGTTTTCAAGTGGCTAAAAACGCTTTGATGGACACACGGCCTAAATGTGAATATAAGCCTAAATTAAGGTCTTGTCCACACTAATACGTTTTCGTTTGAAAACGCATTTTTTTCTCTCTCATTTTTCTGTTCTTCATTTAAAGCAATCGAGTCTCCAAAAAAATTGGACTAAAACGCTCAATTCATATAAATTTGTGTTACGATTTCTTTATGAACTTTTTAAAGTGTCAAAGTGGTAGTTGCGAAGCTGTCAATGGAGGGACGGAAATGTCTCAGATTTCATAACTGGTTTGGAATGACTTTAGGATGAATAATTATTGACAGAAGTTTAATTTTTGGGTGAACTAACCCTTTAATGTTTTGTTAACTTTGGAATGTCTGATTATACAGATCTTTATAAAAGCAGTTATCTAACTGTATACTTGACAACTTTTTCAGATGGCACAGAAATGCACACAAGGTTACTGTCGAACGCAGGATTGACTTCCTTCCGTCTCAGCTGCTGATAGCAGTGCCCCAGTTCAGGGATGCCTTACTACATATCTCCAGGTTTTTTTTTCCCCCCAAGACATATTAAAAGTAAAATTGAAATCAATTAAAGATTTGTGTTGCTATAATATTCGCATTTTGTTTTTCTCCTAGATTAATTGAAGAGCTAAAGCAAGTCAATTGGCTGCCACAAGATGATTCAAGGACTTACACACTCCTAGATTTCCAAAGTGCACTTCTGGAAAAGAATCAGACGGCTCAAGTTTCTATACATGGTTTTCTACATTGTCGTGCTGCAGTACTTGATGTGGTATGGTACAACAGTTGCACTTCACTAATTTGCTCTTCCTCGTGACATTCAAAACCTTAACTTAACTAGCCTGTCATAGGACATTCTTTAGAACCATTTGTGTTAAAGGAGTAGTTCACTTTAAAAAAAAAACTTTTGCTGATAATTTACTCACCCCCATGTCATCCAAGATGTCCATGTTCTTTCTTTCTTAAGTCGAAAAGAAATTAAGGTTTTTGATGAAAACATTCCAGGATTTTCTCCATATAATGGACTTCAATGGGAACCAAATGGTTTAAGGTCCAAAAGACAGTTTCAGTGCAAACTGAAAACTGTTCAAAGGGCTTTAAATGATTCCAGACGATGAATAAGGGTCTTATCAAGCGAAACGATCAGTCATTTAAAAAATAATTTAAAAAAGTTTTATAAGCACAAATGCTTGCCTTGCTCTGTTCTGTGATGAGCATTCGTGACAAACTCGTTCATCAAAATGAACAAATCCTAGATAAGACCCTTATTCATCGTCTGGTGTCGTTTAAAGCCCTTGAAGCTGCACTGAAACTCGCATTTGGACCTTGAACCATTTGGTTCCCAATGATGTCCATTATATGGAGAAAATCCTGGAATGTTTTCATCAAAAATCTTAATTTCTTTAAAGTAAGAGTAAGTAATTTAGAGTAAATTATCAGTTTTTTAAAAAAAAGTGAACTACTCCTTTAAGGCCCATTCACGTCAAGGACTATAACAATGAAGATATAGTTCTAAAAATCACATCCACACCACAACTATAAAGATGACAACTATATCGTTATCACTTTCAGCTGATTATTTTTTCCCATCTGATGATTGATAAAAACAGTGACAGCCAGTCAGAATCCATCCTGCTCTAAAGAGCTTGAGCATTTAAAACAGTAGATGACATAACTGCAGCAAATGCTGAGAATAAATATAACAATATCGTGCTTTGGTGTGGAATATAATTATCATTATAGAATAGTTATCGTTCTTGGCGTAAACATGCCTTTATTTCATTTCAGTTCAACCAAAAATACAATTTCTGTCATTAATTGCTCATCCTCATGTCATTCCAAACCTGACTTTTGTCTTGGAAACACAAATGAAGGATAATTTTAATGAAATCTGAGAGAT
Organism: Pimephales promelas; assembly: GCF_016745375.1. Next base: position 15,609 of record NW_024121843.1, on the reverse strand, counting down.
TTTCATCCCTCCATTGACAGTGTACGCAACTACCACTTCAAAAAGTTAAAAAACTAAGCTATGTGAACTGAGCGGTTTAGTCCAAATTTTCTGAAGAGACATGATTGCTTTATATGATGAACAGATTTAAATTAAACTTTTATTCACTTATAAACATTTATCAATATAAATTTAGACTAAACTTCCTGATTCATTTGGATTAGTTTTACAATCTCCTTATGAAACTTCGGTAGTTAGCTAGACTGTCAATGGAGGGACAGAAATCTCTTATTAGATTTCATCAAAAATATCTTCATTTGTGTTCTAAAGATGAAGAAAGTCTGATGGGTTTGTAACGACACGTCACACTAGGGTGAGTAAATACATACAAAATTTTCATTTTTGGGTGAACTATACCTGTCTAATGTAATAAATATACAAAATCATTATTTACTTGTAGGTGAAGGATAAGAGTTACCAAGCACGTCAGGAGCTCCAGATGAGAGTGGAACACACAAAGCTCTACCAGAACAGTCCATCCCTACACCTTCAGCTCACATACTTTAAAACCCTACAGAAAGAACTCAGTAAGGCAGAGCAGGACATACAGTCGCTGGGAAACCTCGCTTCTTTAGCTGACCACATGACTATTCAAAACCTCATCACCATCTCAAAGCGTGAGATCACAGCATTCCTAAACAATGTTTTAAAAGTATGTGACAAGGATTTAATTCTGAATTTGATTTGATTTGAGGAAGAAATGTCTGTTTTTTTAATGTAATCTAATACAAATGTTCTCTCTTTTAAACCTTCCAGAGAGAACGGGAGCAACTGGGTTGTCTCTTTCAGGCAGAGATTGTATTTGGAGCAGATGATCAGCTTACTGTTTTTCCTCCATTGCACTTATTTCAAGAGGTTTTGCTTGGAGCGGTGCTATCAGTAGCAGACTCTGTCCTGCGGGTGAGATGTCACCAGCTGTTAATGCTATCATGCGGAAAAAACTCATATTTTACACTTATTGTCATTTTGCAAATGTTTTTTTACCCATTCTTATTAATTTATCTGTTACCTTTGTGGTAGCAGTGTTCATTTTATTTGTATTAGTATACTGCTACAAATAAGGACTATTTTCACCACATTGATGTAATATTTACCCATGTAAAAAAGAAGTGCTTAAAATGATATACTTTATTAGAATATTCTTTAGGGTCAACTGAATGTAATATTTTCGTACAGTTAATTAACAATGGGCTCTATGTACGGCGGTATTTCCGGTGAAGGTCTAAGGATGCTGGATTACTTCCGCCGATCGTAGAGTCCAATGCTGTACCGAGAATTTGTATTGGATTTTATACTCTATGGTTATACTAAAGAAACGTTAGTCACAAAAACAGACAAAACAGACACCCCTCGTTGTGTTTATGCTTCTTTTTAAAATTATATTAAATAAACATAACTATATATAAAATTACATCTAAACGTATTAAAGTTTCGTTTCAAAGACGGGAGGACAGTAAATTTGGAAGACCCTGCCATAATCCCGTTTTACTCGGTTTTCCTCCGCTTTAAATCTCCCCAACCGGAAACTGAAGAGCATCCTTGCATCAAATGTGGAACTTATGCCTGCATATAGCAGCCCATTCAATGAAAATGTATTGTAGTTTAAACTTATATCAAATGCTTCATGCACAGCTGCACTACTTCCTGAACTTCAGCCAGCTCCTTGTTTCCTGTCTTCCATTATTGGACAAACTGATTAATCCAGGTGTGCCTGACCTCAGTAGTCACAACAACAATAATCAGGCACACCTGTATTAATCAAGTGTGTCCAATAATGGCAGACAGGAAACAAGGAGCTGGCTGAAGTTCAGGAAGTAGTGCAGCTGTGTATAAAGCCAATTAGCTGAATTTAGAGGGTTTTTTGCCCCACTTAAATAGGATGTATGTACAGTACATCTTTAGTTCATAATTATGTCTATAGAATATGGTTAAAGTGCACTACCGAATATACTAATAAGCATTTAAGGCAGTGGATGTCAACTTTTTTTACTTCATGGGCCTCCATTGTCCACAGCAATAGAGTCCTGAAGTGATGACGTCACTTTGTAGGACAACTCGGAAGCTAGCGGCGCATGGGTTCCTTCGATCGAAAAGCTATACATTTTCCCCATAGACATTTGGAAAATCACAAAAAATAAGATCTGTGTTTAACAAAGAGTTGTGACCCTTACACATTTTACCTATCAAGATAATCTTTACAAGTTAATCTAAAATTTATACATTTTGAAGCCTATATAAAGTTTTTTAAAAACACAAGCAGACACAATAAAGTTTAAAAAAACACAAGCAGGTTATAACTGTGTGTTCTGTGTCATAGATCAAAACGTGAAAATATTTGAGGCTTTGTTCACCACAGACCTTATTTCAGGCGATTTAGTAAAAACCCATTCAAAAATCCCATAGACTTTAGAGCGAGGGAACCGGTAGTGCTAAAATGCTAACTCGCTTCCGCGTTTTGGCCTACAGTGACGTCGTAACTTCGTCGCTTGCCATAGACAGTACAAGCAGTACATCCTGCTTGTTTTATTTTATTAAAAATAATTTTAAGTCATGTTGAGGCCCCCTTGGAAATGTGTTGAGAAACACTGATTTAAGGTAAACAAAAATATACTTTTTTAAAAGTGAGTGTGTTAAGAAACTTCTTGAAAGTTTACTCTCTTTAAGTACACTTAAATGGTTAGTTCACCCAAAAATGAAATTCTATCATTAATTACTCACCCTCATGTCGTTCCAAACCTGTAAGTCCTTCGTTCATTTTCGGAACACAAATTAAGATATTTTTGATTGAATCTTAGAGCTTGACCCCCATAGACTGCAATGTAATAACCACTTTCAAGGCCCAGAAAGGTAGTAAAGACATTGTTAAAATAGTCCATGTGACTACAGTGGTTCAGTCTTAATTTTATGAAGAGACGAGAAGATGAACGAAGGTCTTATGGTTTTTGGATGTAATGACAGAATTTTAATTTTAAAATTTAAGTGCCCTTTTATTAATATATTATCTGCAAGTATAATTTATTAAGCACACTTCTTTTTCACAAGGGTGTGCTAAACTGGTGATGTGATCCACACAGGTATTTGACTCCTGCAGTTTGCCATGTGACTCTAAAGGCTGTTTTCCCAACAGTTGTGTTGAAGACCTCATTTCAGGTACTCAGCAGAGCATGTACCATTAAATAAAAAAATAAATAAAAAAAAACATTATTCTTTAATAACAATCAGCATGTATGACGAATGTAACATAACATTATCATATTTAACATTCTCTTTTCAGAATTTAAAGCCAAAGGTTGTGAAGTAACAGATCCTTACAGTGTTTCCTCCCAAATGAAGCATGAAATGTCACCCCAAACTGTAGTGCCAGTCAAAATGAACTCTCTCAGAGTTCAGGCACAAAGAGTGCAAGGCCATTATCAGCCTCTGTCACAGAGACTGCTGGAGTGGAACTTAAAAGCTCACATCGGAGCACAAGAGATTCAGAATGAGATGGAAAAGATTGCACAGGTATTCTTACTTTTATAACTTGACATTGTGTATGCTTTAAATTCAAATAAATTCCATGCCTAAAAGAGTGCAAATATGTCCAGATGCTTTACCACTCCACAAAACAAACACCGCACTTCTGATTCCTTGATTCTCTTGTGCAGGACGCCATTGCAGAGGTGCACCAGCAGTGTGAGAGCCGCTCTTGGTTGATAGGTGTTCATCTGTTTGCCAGGCAGTGGGGTTCAGCCTCTCTAGAGACCTTGCGTGGATGTTCCCCGCTGAAATATGAGGAGCTAATCAAGAAACTTCATTTTTGGATGGACAAAGTTCACAGCATTCCTCAGCTCTTTACTACATCAAATAAGTTGTTCGTTGTCGAGTTCTCCAACATCCAAAAGGATATCGGTGTGTTTCCAAGTGTCTAAATTCCAATTATATGTTTTCTTTTTTTTTCTCTTTTCACCAAATTGAGATGCCTACTGCATCATAGACATTTGCAAAACATCTACAATAATATAATGAAATTTGTGCATCATTTTTTGTTAAAGCGGTCATGAACTGGCTTTTTAAATATTATTATATTGTTGTATGAGGTCAACTTATGACGTTCGCTTGGTTTTTGCATTCAAAAACATCCAAATGAATAAGTAATAGGCTATTTTGTACCCTAGTTTTGAGCCTACCTGAAAAACGCTCGGTTTTTATGGGCGTCTCGCACTGAAGACTTGGAAGTAAACGCCCACTGCTGTGAGTGGATAACAGTTTTGCATATTATAATGAGTTTCGACTTACCTGTCGATGCACTTGGGGGAAATTATTTTGAAAACGTCCAATGTTGTAAAATGGCAACCGGAATGATTTGACCCAGAGTCCGTGTGTTGCATAATCCAATATATCCAATATAGACGGCACAGCACCGTTCTTTAATCTTAATCAGTCTGCAAATCCAGTCTTGTTTACAAAACAATCCTCAGTGAAATGAAGCGAACAAATGGACAATGTTTTACCCTCATCAGCTGGAACGTCATCAAAAGTAAAGTTGATCCATGCAGTCCTGTTGGAATCCAGAGGAAGCTTATGCTGCGACTGTCTTCTTCCAAAACCAGGCACTGCTCAATATTTTGTATTGCTCGGTAGCTCGATTCAGTTTGTCATCACGAGGTAGGCATCTATGTTATTTAGCTATGCGTGTAATGCGCGAATCGGTGGGCGGGGCTAAACCGGCCGTGTTGAAGTAGGAGTTGATCTTCTTCTGCGGGGGTGGTGTTTTATCCTCTTTGACGTCATAGTTCCCCACTTTGAAAAACAAATCGTTTGCTGAGGCTGGTGTCAATTTAAGCTTTTATTGGACTAACAAGGGCGTTTTCAGTTCTGAAACTTACAGTATATAATATGATGACCTCTTAGATGTCAAAAGCTCAAGGAAAATTTGATTTCTCAGTTCATCACCCCTTTAAGTAATGATAAAACAGCTAGATGAATGATGTAGTTACAGCTGTTACATTAGTCAATCCTAGGATTCATTGCGAGTGCTTAGTATTATGGTTGGTATGTATAGAAGCATATACCATTTCTTAACATCCTCAGAGCTCATGGTAGGTTTGTCTCAAATGGTTTATATGTTATTGCTAAAAGTCTATTTCTCAATGAAGAAAATGAGTGGGATTTTTCTATATAGAAGTGTTTGTCTATACAGTTAAAAAAACAAAGCGATTATGGCAGGCATATATATGTTAATTTCTTGTCCTGTTTTTGTGTTAAGGCTCCACCTTAATCACCATTGACGAGGATGTGCTAAAGCTACTGTGTGAAGATCTGCAGATACGCTCTGAGAATCTCACTTCTCAGCTGAAAAGAGCTGTGGAAGTCATGGAGTCTGAGCCAAATACTTTTCACAAGTTTACAGTTTTTTCAAACATGGTATTAACTTTGACATACTGGTGTGTCGTACTGCTCAATCAGTGTAAACTGTGGAGTAATCATTCAACATTATGTTCAACATTATGTTTATGCAGGTAAAGCGCAGTGAGAGAATGTCAGGAGATATGCAGCAGAGGCTGGAAGACCTCCACTCTCTACAAGAAACTGCGAGAAGGAATTATATTCATATGGCTTCAAACAACGCTCTCTCATTGAAGCAGGTACATGTAAAAATATGTCATTTACTGTATTTAACTGATTTCCCTGAGTTGCAAAATCTAACAACCAACTATTTCTGCAGGTTGATGACTTGTGGAATCAATTTGTTCCACTCCTGAAACAAGCTGCAGACACAGTGTCCCAGCAGCTTCCGTCTATGCTTGATACACTGGACAGTAATGTTTCCTCATTAGTGAACAAATTAGACAGCCTGGTTTCCAGAGCCACCTCCGGACTATATCTCGACCCTGACCAGAATGGCAAAGAAATGCTTGACCAGCTGAAACCGTTGTGCAGTCAATTTTATATGATTGCTGAGCAGTTGAAAGATCAGAGCAGAGCCAGTGAAATTCTGAGAGGTATGATAAGATAATGTGCTCAGGATCTTAAACACATCTCTTCCAGTAGTTTTAATGCAATGGTTTCATGTCAGGGGTTTCGTTTATTCTTTCAGGTCACCTACTGGATCTCACTTTTGTGACTGTAGCACAGCAGAATATTGAAGCAAGGAGAGGGCTCTGGGAGCTAATGAGCATGTCGTCCTCAAAAATCCAAGAGTGGAAGCTGCTAAAGTTCAGGAAGGTATGTAGTTATTAACACCAAACAGTTCATTTGATCCTGCATTTATATAAATTCTCCTGCATTTGCATCTTTGCAGTTTGTGGTTGCTAAAACCCAAGACAAGGTTAATGAATGGCTACAACAGGCAGAGGCATTTGCAAAAGTTATACCCTCCCATGATCCTTTGCTACAGAAAACCCTACAAATTTTGCAGGGGTTCAGCCAGCTACTCTCTGTATTGAGTAAGCTGAGTAGCCCCACACTGAAGCAAAAGCACTGGAGAAACATCTCAAAGGGTAAGTGTCAAGTGTCAGGTCAGTTTTTAATAGTTTTTAATTAGTAGGAACCTGTAATATCATTCATATATATATATATATATATATATATATATATAAAGATATATACATATAAAGAACCAACCATACATTCCATTTCTGTAGGAGTTGGTCTGCCGTATGACCAGGAATTGAAAGTAACGGTGGCTGATCTCATGTCCAAAGAGCTACTGAGGGATCAAAATAAAATCAACAAGGTTTAGTAACATTTGTTTATACTGGTAAATGTAATGACCCTCATTTATCATTCTTGCTTAGAAACGGGCGTATATGTTGGCGTGAGATTATGCTTACACTCCTCTCACCGCCTGATTTATGAAGCTGTGCATACTTTTGAAATCCAGGCCTGCCCTTGATAACTCCCACGGCTTAAAAAACGATCGTCATTAGAATAGCACGCCCCTATATATTCAAGTCTCCGCTCCTCCCACGCCCTCATTTTATGCCATGGACACACAGACGACGGCAAAGAAGAGAAACTTCTCTGACGTGCAGCCGAAATGACCTATCACAATGCATTATTTTACAGCACGTCTTTTGAAACAATTAGCATTCAATTTCGAATCACGTCACATGTATTGGGTTTTACAGTGGGTCATAATATATCATATCTTTTAGGCCTTGTCCACACGGACACGGGTATTTTTATAACCGGAGTTTTTCCCTCCTGCGTTTAAAAAAAACCTCTGTCCACATGAAAATGCAAAAACACGCTATCAAGCGCTGTCAAGAGCATGCAACACCAGCAGGCGGCGATATAAACCTAACCGTAAAGCCACGTTAGCCAATCAGAAGCGATCAGCACTGCAAAAACTCCGGTTTCACTGTCTACACGACAACACTGCAACCGGCGTTTCAGAAAATACTCACCCTGGCAGGGGTTTTCAAAAATGTTCGGTTTCAGTGTCCTGATACTGCGTTTCCGTGTGGACGAACAGCCGAACCGCGTTAAAAAAGTCACGGTTATAAAAATACCCGTGTCCGTGTGGACATGGCCTTAGTTTGTCAGTGCATTTTGTGGTGTTAGGAATTGTTTTTCTGTGCATTTCCGCACTAAAGGCCATTGCACACTGAGTCCGAAATTCACATCCAAAATTTCCGCACGTTAAAAAAAAAAATTCGGCCTCACGTTATGTCAATCACGCTTGCACACCGCCTCCGAAACTTTCGTCCGCCAAAAATTCGGATCGGGTTCGATTTTCTGCGTTTTCCGCATCCACAGCCAGCATTTTGAGAGGTTTTTCCGACAATTCGGGGCTGGGGGGAGCTCGTTACTGTCTATGGAGCTCGTTCCGCACATCATTGCACATTTTCAGTTTCAGTTTTCAATTCGATCAAGTGTTTATGTTCTCTTCTCTCGATTGGATTATGAAAGGAATAACCTCCCCTTTCAATCAGATTGAAATTTCGGATCGATTAATGTGTGATTGAGCAGCCAATTCGATAACTAATGTATTATTTGGGTACAATATATAACCTGTAGCCTATACAGCTGTTCTGTCTGCCCAGCGCTTCCACCGGGCCGCGCGCGTCCGTGTGCGTGTGTGTATCCATACCTTAGACATACTGACAGTCTCTGTTCAGAATCGATTGGTTCACGGAAATTGGTGGTCTTGTTTTTAAAATGTGGCTCCAGAATCTCAAGCAAAGCATCAAACTGTTCCACTGACATTCTGAGGTAAATTTTGAATCGCTCGGGATAAATTCGCAACTCCTTGATAAGGAGGTGCTTCCTCTCGGTGCAATTTCAGGATTGTATGGACGTAATATTTTCTCTTTCTTTTCTTTTCAATAAGAGAGAGGACAACAAAATCATCCTCACTGCTTGACGAATCCATTTTGTATTTTTGCGTTTTTTCCTGCAAAGGTTTAATAAATACGCATCGGACTCAGTGTGCAAGGTTTCTGTGCGTGACAAATTTTTAGGCTGACGAACACGAAAAAACGCATACGAAAATTTTGTACTCAGTGTGCAATGGCCTTAACTCAAAACGTGCGTACACCACCTCCAGGATTTGAGTGCCGTACGCCAACGTCCATATTGATAAATCTCAAAGTCACCGTGGTTTTGGGTGTACGCCAGGTGTGCGCTGGAAATTTGGTGTTCGCACTTTTGATAAATGAGGGCCAATGTGAAGACTTAACATAAACTGCTTTTCGATCATTATAAGCTAAGGGGTGTGGATGTGCATCTGGTTCCAGATCTATCTAGATGCCAAAGCTGAGGCAGACATGGAACAGACATTCAGAGCACTTCAGAGACAATGGGAAGTGGCAGAATTCCATCATACCAGGTTCATCATTACTGTCCAGGAACAGCAAAGTCCTCCACTAGATGATGTAAAGGAGAAACCTCAAAATGCACCAAAGCATCACATTAGTGATGGTGGAACCTTCACTATTATTGGTAAGCAATAGACTCCCATATAAACAATTAATCCCAACTATTAATACAGATGTACCTTTAAAAAGATGCTTATAGAAGTATCTTTTTCCTCATTTTTCTGTTTAGGTTTAGAGACGCTTTTGGCTCAGACTAAGGAAAGTGTTCTGACATTTTCTGATATGCTGCGTTCACCACATGTTGCTGAGTTTCAGAAAGAGGTTGAACACTGGCTGCTGCTTTTACAAAAGCTAGGTATATTCATAAGATCAACATAGGGGTCAACAATCGCAGTAGAGGATGTTAAGAAATGTTTCATTTCTTGTTTTCTCTTGCCTTTATCTACAGATGAATTGCTTGATATATTCGAGCGATTTCAGCAGAAATGGATCTTTTTAAGTAGAACATTCAATGAAATGCACTCCCAAAACTCTGAGTTGGTATGTTTTTAATGTAATGCTTAGTTTGTTTAATGCAGTTTAAGTGAAACAATTTTAAATCTAATCAAACTTTCTTCTATTGTAGCGCGAGAAGTTTCACCCGGTGGATAAGGTATTTCGTGAAATCATTGAGATTACAGTTAATGACCCAAATGTGTCGAGTTTTGTTCAAATGAGTGAAACAACAAAGGCCAGTGACCAGTTACAAGGACAGAGTCTATATGCTGCCTTTATGAATGGACTCACCACAATGGAGGAGATTTCCAGTCACTTACTCTACATCTTAGAGTCACCACGAAGCCAGTTCCCTAGACTCTACTATCTCAGTGATGGAGAAGTGATGAAACTTCTCTCTTTACAGCTCCCAGCACCTTCCTCCCTTTTACCTCTGGTGAAGAAATGCTTCAAGGGAGTGAAGCAGCTTGAGGTTCAAGTTGAAGGTGATATTTGCCGAGAAAATTATTTGTCAGTTCTAAGTAATGAACGAATGTGGGTTCATGGTGTATATGGAGAATTTGGTGAACACGTTCCCTTCGTCTGTCCTCTTGAGTCAAACCTCAGTCCTGTGGCTTGGCTTAGTCTCTTTGAGCAAAAATTAAACCAAGCAGTGAGAAAGACACTTCTGAAATGCTTAGCTGTCCAGCAAAATTCAAAGCCCGAAAAACTTCCAGGCACCCCAAACCTGATTGGGAATAGCAAGGGGAACATTTCAGAAGTAGCCCATGATCCTCCTTCTCTTTTGAATCTAATATCTCAGTTTCCTTTGCAATCCATTTTGGTGGCAGAGGAGGTTTTGTGGTGTAGTATGGTCCAGAAGTCATCACATTTTACTACTACTGGCATGTGGATGAAAATCAAGTCCCAAAATGCAGCAAAACTGCAGTATTTGTGCCAGCTTATAAAAGAACAAGCGGCAAATTCAAATGAGAAACCATCCATACGTGCTTTGACAGCTCTGCGTGTCTTGGTTGTGCTAACCATGAAGCACTCTGACCAAACCGATAGGCTTGTTGAAGTAAAAGGAAATTTGGAGTCCTCTTTTGAATGGCACAAGCTTATGAAATATTACATCATCCCAAATCCCAATGCAACGACTTCTGATTTACTTCCATCTCAAGAGGATCAGTCTGTCTGTGTTGATATTCTGAGGACTCAATTGCCATATGGCTATGAATACATTGGACCTGAGAACTGGACGATGGTGACTACCCCTTCAACTGAGCAAGCTTATATGAGCATAATTCTTGCCCTATCAAGCTTCAAGTGTGCTTTCATTAGTGGACCCCACATGTCAGGCAAACAGCATGCCGCTGTGCAATTGGGTTATGCTTTGGGACGACAAGTGGTCATCTTGAAGTGTTGTTCAAGCACTGGTTCCTCAGTTGTTTTCCAAATGCTTCTAGGTGCTTTTCAAACTGGGGCTTGGCTCATCCTTGATTCTGTGGATATGTTGGGACAAGGGACATTGTCTGAGCTGGGACAACATTTGACCGAAATTCATCAACATTTATCAGCAGTTCAAAGACAAGCACAAGAGAAAGGACATGAGTTGTCCTCCACTGTTGGAAAGTGTAGCAGTGGAGAATCAATCAAAAAGTTCAACAGTACAGTGAGTGAGGTGGAATGTCACATTGCTGGAAAAATGATTTGGGCCAAGCTAACTTATGGATGTATCACAATCTCAGCGAATGGCTACTCAACTGAGATACCAGAAAATTTGAGAGCAGCAATGAGGCCTGTTGCAATGATGCAGCCACACTACAGAATCATTGCAGAAGTGATGTTGGTGTCATTCGGATTCTCTGAAGCAGCTTCCATAAGTCGCCGACTGGACTCTCTCTTTAGCCTGGCTAAGGATTCCCATTGCCTCCCTGATTTTGTCAGTGGAAATCAGACCTCTTGGCTTGTCCTTTTTAAAAATGTGATTGTTGCCTCAGGAGCACATTTCCATGTCTCTCATCATTTGAAAGAAAGTGATGAAGGTACATTTGAAACCGGATCTACAAATACAAATCTTGAAACAGTGCATGTGAGTTTAGAGGAGCAAGCAGCAATCAAAGGAGTTCTGTCAGTCATGCAGTATACTGTGTCAGATCCAAAGAGAGCATCACAGTTTTATACCGTATTTGAGGCAATCTTTCCAAAAGTGAGGTCCATTCCAAGTCTACAACAGTTCATTGATGAAGGGGAACAAAGTGTGCTTAGAAATGCAGTGAAAGAGGAGTTGCATAAACAAGGATTTTATGCAGACACACAAATGCTTCACAATGTATTTAACCTGCATCAAGCTCTGAAGCTCTCCAATGTTGTAGTGCTTGTTGGACCAGCAGGTAGTGGCAAAACAACTTTGTATCAAGCCCTTGTAAGTGCACTTCAAAAACTTTCCAAGGATCTGGAGGTTGAATCTAACAGTGATCCTAAAGGAGATCTTAAAGACATATATCATCATTTGTCTAAGTCATGTTGGACCTCTGTGAGCACTGAGGTCATATTCCCCAATACCTTGTCCCACAAACAGTTTTTTGGTGGTTATTTTGGCATGGACAACTCCTGGTATGATGGAGCTTTCACTAAAGCATTAAGACACTCTGAGCAGCCATTGCCTATCGACCTTTTCAAAAGAAAGAAAACATTGCAAACACGGCGATTGAAATGGATTGTGTTGGATGGCGATCCATTTGGCAGACCTGCTTGGTTGGACTCTTTGACTACTCTTTGCGATCTTGAACATCCGTATCTTTACCTTTCATCAGGAGAGAAAATTGAGCCATCAAAACTGAAAATACTAGCTGAGGTCACAAACCTTGGTGATTCAACCCCCTCTGTTGTGACACACTGTAGTCTGGTATATGTTTCTGGAGAGAACCTGTGGAGATCTGTGTGGAAGTGTGAGATGGATGTGCTCTCTAGTGAGTATAATATGGACCAGATTACTCTGGAAATGTGGAGTCACCTTGCTGAAGACCTTTTCTCTGACACACTAGAGTTTCTCAAAAACAAAGCACTTTCTCCAGCGCTGGCCAGTGATGGATGTGAAGCCAGACATTCATCTAGGATGACTGATGGTTTGCAGGAAATAATGTCCTTTGTTAAGATTCTTCGTGTACTTTTGGAGCATTCTGGAAAATCAGAAGACTTGAAATACACTTCAAGGAAATCAGAAACAACAGGTAAAATTCCACACACAATTTCATCTCATCAGTTGTACAAATAAATGCATCATGGCTGATTCTTCAGCTTTGGACACTTAGCAGGGGGTTGATTTTTATTAAAACGAACAGATTTTAACCTTATTTTTGTTATAGGAAGATCAAATTAAAACATATTTGGAACCTTTTTTTTTGCTTTTAAATTGACTCTTCGCTAAGCCCCGCCCTCCCTAGTTACTGTTGCTACGCCTGTCAAGCTTTCGCGGCTAGCACATCTAGTGTGGATGCACCCGGTGTCAGACATTCCCAATGAGATAATTAGTAATTTTCAGCGAACAAGTGAAATATCTGAGAGAGCAAGACAAAAGGGACTGCAGTAATCCATTCGCGGGATATATTCACAACATAATTTGCAACCGACTAGAGAATAATTTCTTAAAATTTGAAGCTAAAGCCTATAGTCACAGCGCAAGCAGCAACCGCCTCACATGCTGACCATTCAAATGAGAACTACACAAATTGAGGAACAGCTATGTTCATGCACAGCAGGGTATGTGAAAAAAATGCTAATAATTATAAATCAAACAGCTTATCCATAAATCTTGTGGAATAACACTAATTCCAGGAGAGCCGCGATCGGATTGGGTTAAAGTTAGTCACGGGTTGTAGGACATCGATTAACAAAATGCTGAAATAGCCTATATTTAAAAGTTTGTCAGTGAGCCTTTGTCTTGTCTTTAATCGTCTTGTTTTACGTTATATCATTATGACCAAAGAACCGTCAATATTTCCAAGCAGTAGGTTTTTTTGTTAATCATGTCGACATTTACCGGTAGTTGCGTGTGAATGGGTCTCCCACACTGCTTGATCACGCCCATGATTTCTCCCCTTGGCTTTTAGATTTTCTGGAAGGAAAACAACTCCTCTCCCCCGTCCTAACTCTTGGTATACCGGTATCAGATTTGCACAATCCATACGCACAATGCTTCAGCATGTTTCCCTCGTTCGAAAGCTTGCCAGACCTCCCGCGCATAGTTACGGTTGCTAAGACACGATTGGCCAGTGGCGGTTTTCGGGCGTGGCTTAGCGAAGGGTCAATTGTCAAAATCAAATTAATTTAACGAGTGAGTAAGAAAAGTGTTTTTAAGAGACAATTTCCTATAGTGTCTATATAGTTGAAGGAACAGCCTTTATTGTTTGACCTATTGAAACGTTTACTTGATTAAGACACTGATCATCACATATAATTTTTGTTAGCAATGCATATAAATGTACCATTCACATTCTCTGTTCACTAGATAATGCACAAGTTGTCCAGCCACCGTGCAGTGATGCCATGGCTCCCTCAACTCAATGGGGCTTGCAAGCAAGAAACCTCTTCATTGTAGCTTACATTTGGGGATTTGGAGGACATTTGAACCCTAGGTATACATGTAATTCATGAGTGAAGATACTAAATTCTAGTTATGATATACACTGAAATGGTGTAGGATTTACTTTGAAAATTTCACAAATAATTAGGCTACAAAGAAAAGTCAAGTAACACATTGGGCCCTATTTTAACAATCTGAAACTCAAGTATCAAATGTGAAACGCAAGTAACTTTGTGGGTAGGTCTCGGACGCAAATCTAAAATGGGTTGGTCTGATGTAGCTACATTACTCATAGGTGTGGTTTGGGCCTAACGTGAAATAAACCAATCAGAGAGTCATCTCACATTCCCTTTAAAAGCAGGCACGCTTGTTCCATGGCGGATTGCTATTATAATGGTGGATTTGCCAGGCGCACGCCAGGAGCGGTTCACCGCCGAGGAGACCGACATTCTCGTCAGGGCCGTAAAAGACAGAGAAGTGACATTGTATGGGGATGGGAGAAACCCACCCAAATTAGCTTTGGTTAAACAGGCGTATAATAATTTGGGTAAATGTGTAAGGTAGATTTATGCCTATTTTTCACATCTTCATGGACACCACAATGATTACCCTCGTGTGGTAATATTTTTCCTTGTAATTATGTATGGGTTGCAAAAATGGGAACTGCTGCATCTGTTTATCAGAGAAGCGAAGTGTATGCTAGTTGTGCACACGTTACATTATGGTCAAGTATGCGTCCTTAAAGGGTTAGTTCACCCAAAAATGAAAATTAAGTCATTAATTACTCACCCCCATGCTGTACCAACCCCGTAAGACCTTCGTTCGTCTTCGGAACACAAATGAAGATATTTTTGATTAAATTTGAGAGCTGTCTCACAACCACATTGGCTGCCTAAGGGACTGGCTCTTGACGGCCCAGAAAGTCAATGAAGAAAATGTTTAAATATCCCAAGTGACTACCGTGGCTCAACTTTTATCAAGTTTATCAAGCGACAAGAATACTTTTTGTGCGAAAAAACAAACAAAAAAACAAAAAAACATTTGCTTTGGAACACACGTCCTCTTTTCGCTTAACCGCCCCCAGGAGCACAAGTTCATTCCCTAATTTACCGACATGCGTCTGTGGAGGGAAAAGTCCGCTGTGCGTTGGGTGCAAAATAGGAATGATACATGTGTCGGAGTACAAAGTCAATTGCACTGGGTGCAAGATAGGACCCCTTGACTTAAAGGAGATATTTTGAAGTGAAAGACTGAAATAGTATGTTCCTGCTCCATATTCCAATAATCCTTGTTTTGTTTATAGTGATTATAAAAGAATATGCCTGTTCTCATTGTAGACACTGGCCACATTTTGATCTTTTTGCACGGGAGGCTCTACATAAGAGCCATTGTAAAGTTGAGACTCCACCAGACGGCACAGTATTTGAGCATTTCTTTGAATTCAGTGCAATGAGAGACACAACCAATTTCATCAACTACAGTAGGCGTAAGAGTCCACAGCTCTTCTTCACGTCTGTGCCTCAGGTTTGCCTTTTATCCTATAGAGTACATATTAGCATCAAAATTATATGTTTCTTCATTCAGCAGGTGATTAAATTGTATCTGTACTTCTTGCCCCTGATATAGTATGAAATACATGCATATCTACTGACATGCTTCTGGATGCTCAACAGCCAGCACTTCTTGTGGAGAGTCTGGCTCTGG
>NW_024121832.1:3580860-3673679 GCF_016745375.1 Pimephales promelas | reverse complement strand
TTTAAATCCATCTTTCTTTCTAACTAATTTTTCTTTCTTTCTTTCTTTCTTTCTTTCTTAACAAATCCTTTCTTTCTTTCTTTCTAATAATCTATCTATCTATGTATCTATGTATCTATGTATCTATCTATCTATCTATCTATCTATCTATCTATCTATCTATCTATCTATCTATCTATCTATCTATCCATCTATCTACAGTCTGTCTATCTATCTATCTATCTATCTATCTATCTATCTACCTACCCCTGTTCTTTCTCTACCTTTCTTTTTTGTACTCCTTTACTTCTCTACCTCTGTCTCTTTCTCTACCCCTATATTCTTTACCTCTGGTCTCTACCTCTCTTTACCTCTCTAAGTAAACTTGTAGTTTTCTACAATTTTTTGGATCTTGTTTTGCATTTCAGCTTATTAAATGCATTTGAATTAAGCTTTTTTTTCTTTTTTGCTCTGTTTTGCTGTTGTTTGAACTGCAATATTTTTTTTAAGCATTTAAGTTAAGCTTTTGAAGCATTCACACGCATATTCCGCAGGAAATGCAATTTTTCTAGTTATTTCTGTCGTTTTCTTTAAGTTAAACCAAAATTTTATTTTGACGGGTTGCCGTGAAGACCTTTGAGTTTCTGTGCGTGTATGATTTGATGATTGTTTTTCTCAAATGAAACGGTAAAATGCTCATGAAGTGACTCTCGGAGATGAATGGAATTATGAATCATGTCATCATATCGTGAGGCAGCAGAGACTGAAAACAGCGTGAGCGTCACTCGTGCTTCAGTGTGTGTGTGTGTGTGTGTGCGTGTGTGTGCGTGTGTGTGTGTGTGTGTGAGATGTAGAGATTCTGACCGGACAATCATTAACTAGTTTCATGTGGTCAGCAAGTAAATGGCTAACAAAGGGGCTTTTTAGCACATTCCTACGACACATGTGTTTTAATTCAAACTGGACGTTTATGGCCTTAAGACTCCGGAGTGTCTGGGGTTAATTGACTTTATGTGTGCAAAAGGCCCTTTAATGATCGTGATAACATTGCGATGTGGCACTATTTAGTTGGGACTCTTATTATGAACTCTGTAGGGAGTTACCGGAAGAGCTGCTCACTCTTCCGTTTAGTGTGCGACGACAGATTGCATCAGCCGCTGCTAGTGATCAGGTTCACGGTAATCACAAACAGCTGAAGACGGGTTTTCAGAATCATTATTGCCTTCCAAGTGGATGCCTTGTGTTCGTGTGCGTCCTATAAAGAGTGAGTGTTGTTCCGTAATGTTTGCTAATTGATGCTCGTTAGTAATGACACAGTTAACAGCTGTTCTGACGATGTTCATTAATCTGTCGATCTTCCAAGTATAGAGTTATAATGTTTATACTGTTATGGTGAATAATATAGATAAATAGTAAAGTAAATATGATGGAAGATGTTATAATCAGTGTTTATGTATTGTATCATTGTTATGAGGGGAGCAGCCTATAGTCAGTATGTGGATGATGATTTGTAATGTTGCTATTATTGAGTATTGCTTCTGTGTGTTGCAGAGAAACCACACAATCGCATACAAGCATCTACATCCTTTATTACGAGCATGCCAAACATGTTTATGCCAGCCAATGGTGATTCAGCCCATTTATGACCCAAACCCACGTCAGTTGAAGCAGGGCTTGCTGTCTGTAATCAAGATCTCCATTAAGTGTACTTAACCTGCTCACATCGTGTTAGTGTCCACCAAGCCTTCCATGTGCAACAGCAATCATCTTCATGCTTAAATACAAATAAGGAACTCCATACCATCTGGTGAAAGCTCTCATCAATCTACTGCACTATCGATCTCAAGTTCCATAGCTGTTAAAGTTTATGTAAAGGCTGTCTCCTCCTCTCATGCTAATCCTGCATACCAGTGAGAATAAATCCATTCAAACTGACCCTTCACTCTGTGGTGTTCTGACCAACACACCTGGTTCACTGCGATCTAACTAGCCCTAGCAGCTTCAAGTAGTTCTTTGCTACATTTTGTGATCCTTCGAGCCGGATCGCAGTTGTGCTGGGAGCATGCAACAGAGTGATGAAGCAGTGTGGGCCCATCCACTTGGCCCAGGCGGCAGTTAAGGCAGCCATCATATTTGAAAGATTATGAGGTCAGTGTAGCGCGACCGAAGATACATGACTCACATGTCAGCCCGCTACCTCACGCGCCGACAAGGGAAGAGTGGAGTTCACAGTCTCATGTAAAGTGGGGTAGACTCCCCAATGCACGGGATGATTATTCAACAAACTCTGGGGAGAGCATTAACAACATGAGCCTTGGATGGCCACATGCCCCTATGCCCTACATGGAGGATGAACCGAGAAGTTTACACAGGGAGAGCATGCTGTATGATTTAGCCTCACCTCATGATAATAGAAGGAAATCGTGTGAGTCAGCGGCCTCAGCCAGAGTTCTAGGAGCAGAGCAGCGGGATCCATCCTCAGAGCGATGGCCAGTGCCACCCCTCCCATTACCAGGTGACTCATTAACGTTAGAGGAAGAGGAGTATGATGAAGTACTCAACCCTCAACCTAAACGAGGTCCTGAACAGCACTACGTCCAGTCTTACACCCAGGGGCCAGAACCCTACATGGCCATGTCCCAGCCGCAGCCCAGAATGTATCACACAGAGGCGGGATCTCCGACTCAGTACCCAGCCAGGCCTGGTACAAACCAACCTTTCCCTGCTCGAGGCAGACAGTTCCCGCCAGCATCGGTGACTCTAGGAGGAGGAGAGTACAGGGGGCCAGCACCAAGAATTCCTTTCTTCGTCCATAAGGATCCAATGGAGTTCTCTCGGCTTAAACTAGCCTTAGCAAACCTGCTACCCACTGACGCTACAGAGCTTTTCAAGTATCAGATACTGGTTGATCACGTGAAACTTGAAGAGGCCTGTCTTATTGCCGACTCCTTCATTAACTCACCTAGGCCATACACCGACACCATGGCAGCCCTGACCGAGAAGTTCGGCCAGCCGCACCATGTGGCTTTGCAGAGGATCGCTGCAGTGATGGATTCGTCTGAGATCAAAAGAGGAGATGTAGCTGCCTTTGAGAAGTTCTTTCTGCATGTACAGTCACTCGTGGTTATGCTACAGACACTCTGTCCAGATGGAGAAGTGGAGCTGAGATGTGGCTCACATGTGGCACGACTCCTCACCAAGCTTCCGATGGAGATGAGAGCGAACTTCAGACGCCAGATGTTCCATCGTCCCGGACATACCCATACACTGCTCGACCTGGCGGAATGGCTCCAATACGAGTCGTGGTGTCAGGGTTACGACAACCCTTCAGACATCCGTATCCAAGGGCTGTCAGGACCTCGAGCCGAGAAGCGACGGAGCAAGCCAGTAGCTACGGTGCTGCACGGAGCGGAGAGCTATACGTCAAACCGAGGATTGAGACAGGAGGGACAGAGCTCATCTAAGCCAAAATGGAAGAGCAAATCAAAGCCCTACTGTCCATACTGTGAGGACACAGAGCACTTCTTGAATAGGTGTCCAGCCATTCAGCGACTCACAAAAGATGAGGTCATTGAGTGGATCCGAGTGAATAAGAGATGTTGGAGATGCGGGAGAGCACATCAGGCAGCTCAATGCGACCTCAAGAAACTCTGTGAGGTGTGTCAAGGGAAGCATCTGCGGGTCTTGCATGACGCCAATGCACGCCCCAAGGCTGAGCTACCAAAGGCGGAAAGTTGTCTGGTGAGCACTAGCACTGAAGTCCTCTACCTGGACAGACCATCGGCCCACTCTCGTGTACTACTGAAAGTCGTCAGAGTTCTCCTGCGCAACAAGGACAGGACATTAGACACTTACGCAGTTTTGGACGATGGTTCTGAGCGCACAATGCTCCTCCCCGAGGCCGTCAATAAGTTGGGTTTGGAGAAGAAACCTGAGGACCTGGCTCTCCGCACTATCAGGCAGGAAGTTCAAACTCCGAAGGGAGCTGCTGTCTCATTTAAAATATCATCCTCTACCAATCCTAAGCGAACCTTCCGGATAGTGGAGGCCTTCACCTCTCAACGCTTGGGTCTAGCAGACCACTCCTACCCCATCGCAAGCTTGAAGAGGAAGTACAAGCACCTGGCGGATCTTCCCCTCGAGGCATTCAATCACGTTAAGCCGCTCGTGTTAATTGGCGGTGACTAGCATCGCTGCCAATTAACACGATTATGTGAATGCTTGACTCTCTTTAGTCAAGCATTCACATAATGCTTACCTTCTAGTCCTCTGTTATGCCATACGGAACCGTTTGCCACTGAAACTGCTTAACACACCAGTGGGGCTCGACAGCATTTTAGACAAACGGGTCGGCGCGCATGGTTGGGTTGCGGAGAGTTCAGGTTACGGAGAGTTTGTAAGTTATAACGGAAATCATTATGAACATCAGCTATGCTAATTATTTCCCATCTGCCTTTCTGCTGTTATCTCGGGACGCTTGTCCCGAGAAAAATGGCGTTCGTCAGGTCCAGTTTTGTGTCCAGCCTCTCACGGGGATTTCGGATGCCCCAACGCCTGTGATGAGACGACTCAACGCCTGTGAAGAGACGACTCAACGCCTGCGATATGTTATGGCGCCGTTTGATTCATAAACAATATTTATATTTAATATTTATATTTAAACAATATGAATGTAAGCCAGAGGAGAACTGGCCCCCGACTGAGCCTGGGTTCTCCCAAGGTTTTTTCTCCATCCAATCTGATGGAGTTTGGTTCCTTGCCACTGTCGCCTTGCTTTTGGCTTGCTTTGAGCTTGCTCAGTTGGGGTTATTTAGTGTTTAGCAATGTTGTTGATCTGTGTTGTGCTACTTTCATGTTATCACTGTGAAGCTGCTTTGATACAATCTGTATTGTGAAAAGCGCTATATAAATAAATGTGACTTGATTTGACTTGACTACCCCCATCTACTCAACCCTATCGAGCCAGTGAAAATGGGCCCTCCTGGAGGTCCGGCAGCCATTCGCACGAGACTGGGATGGACTCTTCAAGGACCAGCACACCTTACACAGTGGGCACCAAGCACCCAGCAGTGTTTCTTCATTAGTGTCTCACCCCAGACGATGGAGTTGATGCAGAACGTGGAGAAGCTTTGGAAGATGGACACACAGCCATACCAGAGCGTTAAACTGGCAATGCGGTCGAAGCAGGACAAGGAAGCAGTGGAGCTCCTAGAGGTCAAGACAAGGCGAGTACAGGTCGCAGGAGTCCACAGATATGCCACACCTCTACTACGGAAGCGAGATATCCCCCCTCTCCAAGCTCCTATGGAAGCTGTGGTACCCAGCCTCAGAAGTTTGAAGAGACGCTTGGCCCGGGACCCTCTACGAGCCGATGAGTATTGTGCTGCGATCCACAAGCTGGTGGAGACAGGAGCAGTCAAGAAGATTGACCAAAGGGAAACCTCAACCAAAGATGAGTCATGGTATATACCCCACCATTTAGTGAGCCACAACGGTAAGAGTCGTTTGGTGTTTAACTGCTCCTTCCAATTCCGAGGTCGTAGCCTCAATGACACCCTCCTTTCCGGACCGACATTGGGAGCCTCTCTCCTGGGCGTTTTACTGCGCTTCAGAGAACGTGCAGTAGCAGTCAGTGGTGACATCAGAAGCATGTTCCACCAGGTACAGCTTTTACCCGAAGATCGGTCGCTCCTCAGGTTTATCTGGAGGGACATGAAGAGGGAAAACCCCCCTGATGTCTTCGAGTGGCAGGTCTTACCATTTGGCACTGCGTGTTCACCGTGTTGGGCCACCTTCGCTCTCCAAAGACACGCGAGAGATCATGGGGGTCCAGGAGACCAAGTCAGGCATTCAGTGGAGCACTGTTTCTACGTAGACAACTGTCTCCAGAGTGTGGACACGGCAGAGGAAGCTAAGGAGCTCGTGGACCGGCTCAGGGAAGTGCTGGCATCTGGAGGGTTTGAGATCCGGCAGTGGGCCTGCAACCTACCTGATGTCCTCAGGCACCTACCTGCAGAGGTGAGGTCCGATAGCATGGAGCGATGGCTTTTGCATGATGAACTCGGACTTTCAGAACCAGCCCTCGGACTCAGCTGGCATTGGGAGACAGACACCTTAGGCTACAAGAGCCGACCTCTGGAGTATGGGCCACTTACCATGAGGAATATTTACAAGGTGCTCGCCCGGCAATATGATCCCTTAGGATTCATTGCACCTTACACGACCCGCGCAAAGATGATCGTCCAGAGCATGTGGGACAAACCGCGTGACTGGGATGACCCACTAATCCCTCAAGATCTGCAGAAGGCATGGAAGGAGTGGGAATCAGAGTTACACCTACTGCCACGTGTCTCATTACCCCGGCACTATGCTTCGTCTCAAACCGATCAGATGGTTGCTTCCAGACAGATCCACGTGTTCAGTGACGCCTCTGAAAGGGCCTACGGAGCAGTCTCTTATCTGAGGACAGAGGATACTGAAGGACAGGTTCACCTGGCATTCCTGGCGGCTAGATCCAGGGTAGCACCCCGGCGACAGCATTCAATTCCGCGCCTGGAGCTCTGTGGTGCCTTGACCGCTGCCCAACTGGCGAAGACACTCGAGAGAGAGCTGACCTTGAAGACAGATCAGACAATCCTTTGGAGTGATTCGACAACAATGTTAACCTGGTTGCAGTCGGAGTCATGTCGCTTCAAGGTTTTCGTGGGTACTCGAGTCTCCGAGATCCAGGAACTGACAGGAGGAAGTACCTGGCGCTATGTTGATTCTGCGCAGAACCCAGCGGATGATGTGACACGTGGGAAAACCCTGGCAGAATTGACTATCCCTAACCGCTGGAGCCAAGGGCCATCCTTCCTTCACAAGGGACCTGCTGAATGGCCACCCTCACCTGGAAAGGCACCAGAAGAGGATATCACAGAGTACAAGAAGTCTGCTTCGTGTGGGGTGATATGTAAAGCAGACAGACAGAAGACCCACCTTGGCCAGTCATACGAGTCCTGGAAGGATATGGTTGAGTCTGTAGCGCAGGAGGAACATGGGGCGGCGGACCGAGATGAGCCCTTGGTAGCGGCTGACTACCGGCAGGCAGAGATGACTATCTTCCGGAGAGTTCAGGCTGAGTGCTTTCCGGAGGAGTTGCGTCACCTAAAGGCAGGGAAAGCAGTCCTTCGAAGTAGTCGTCTCCTAACCCTGTCCCCGGAGCTGGACCCCGATGAAGGAATCATACGAGTAGGAGGAAGACTCCGACGTGCTGAATGGTTGGACCCTGCATTCAAACATCCTGTTGTCCTGGACCCCTTGCATCCAGCGACAAAACTCCTTATAAAGGACTACGATGCTCGTCTTTGTCATCCGGGTCCTGAGCGAGTATTCGCTGAGATGCGCCGGGTCTTCTGGATTCTCCGTGGTAGGGAGGCAGTTCGGAGGGTGCAACAACAGTGCAAGGAGTGTCGAAGATGGAAGTCTAAGCCGTTGGTCCCGAGGATGGCCGACCTACCAGTGGCACGTCTACGCTTATACAAACCGCCGTTCTACTCCACTGGCGTCGACTGCTTCGGGCCTTTCCAGGTCAAAATAGGACGATGCTCGGAGAAGAGATGGGGCATTATCTATAAGTGTCTTACCACCAGGGCGGTGCATCTAGACTTGCTGCACAGTATGGATGCTGACTCGTTCCTGATGAGTCTCAGGCGGTTCATTGCTCGAAGAGGCACTCCAGCTGAACTTTATTCCGACCAGGGTACTAACTTCAAGGCAGGAGAGAAGGAGCTCAGTGAGTCTTTTAACAACATGTCATCTGATCTCCAAAGGCTCCTATCCAAGCAGAAGATTGACTTGCACTTTAATCCACCTGCAGCTCCTCACTTTGGGGGGACCTGGGAGAGGGAGATCAAGTCACTTAAGGCTGCCCTGTATACGGTCTTAGGAGTTCAGCCTATCTTTGAGGAGGTACTACATACTACCTTACTGGAGGTAGAGGCAATACTGAATACCAAACCTTTGGGCTATACCTCATCCTATACCTCATCCAGCGTTGACGACTTGGACGCCGTGACTCCTAATGTCCTCTTGATGGGGCGGCTTGATGGGGCGCTACCTCCAGTTGTCTATCCTAAGAGTGAGGGACTAAGCCGGCGGAGATGGCGACACTGCCAAGTGATAGCAGATCACTTCTGGGCAAGGTTTATCAGGTGTTACCTGCCAACCCTTCAATGCAGGCAGAAGTGGCATGGTGTTCCAGCTGATCTGACAGTGGATTCAGTAGTCCTGTTGGTGGACCCTCAGTTCCCCAGGGCACTTTGGCCAGTTGGCAGTGGTTAAAGTACATCCGAGTGCAGATGGTCATGTGCGATCCGTGGATGTGAAAGTCAAAGACAAAGTGTATACTCGGCCAGTTGCCCGGCTTATTACTCTTCCAGTCATTCCAGATGCTGAGGAGGATGAGGAATGCCCCTCTACAGTTCAAATTTAGGATGAGCCTTTTACGTGAGCAAATTGCACCCAATTTGGGGGCGGCTGTGCAAAATGCCCTTTAATGATCGTGATAACATTGCGATGTGGCACTATTTAGTTGGGACTCTTATTATGAACTCTGTAGGGAGTTACCGGAAGAGCTGCTCACTCTTCCGTTTAGTGTGCGATGACAGATTGCATCAGCCGCTGCTAGTGATCAGGTTCACGGTAATCACAAACAGCTGAAGACGGGTTTTCAGAATCATTATTGCCTTCCAAGTGGATGCCTTGTGTTCGTGTGCGTCCTATAAAGAGTGAGTGTTGTTCCGTAATGTTTGCTAATTGATGCTCGTTAGTAATGACGCAGTTAACAGCTGTTCTGACGATGTTCATTAATCTGTCGATCTTCCAAGTATAGAGTTATAATGTTTATACTGTTATGGTGAATAATATAGATAAATAGTAAAGTAAATATGATGGAAGATGTTATAATCAGTGTTTATGTATCATTGTTATGAGGGGAGCTGCCTATAGTCAGTATGTGGATGATGATTTGTAATGTTGCTATTATTGAGTATTGCTTCTGTGTGTTGCAGAGAAGCCACACAATCGCATACAAGCATCTACATCCTTTATTACGAGCATGCCAAACATGTTTATGCCAGCCAATGGTGATTCAGCCCATTTATGACCCAAACCCACGTCAGTTGAAGCAGTGCTTGCTGTCTGTACTCAAGATCTCCATTAAGTGTACTTAACCTGCTCACATCGTGTTAGTGTCCACCAAGCCTTCCATGTGCAACAGCAATCATCTTCATGCTTAAATACAAATAAGGAACTCCATACCATCTGGTGAAAGCTCTCATCAATCTACTGCACTATCGATCTCAAGTTCCATAGCTGTTAAAGTTTATGTAAAGGCTGTCTCCTCCTCTCATGCTAATCCTGCATACCAGTGAGAATAAATCCATTCAAACTGACCCTTCACTCTGTGGTGTTCTGACCGACACACCTGGTTCACTGCGATCTAACTAGCCCTAGCAGCTTCAAGTCGTTCTTCGCTACATTATGGTTGTTACGTGCCCACTAAATGAATTTAAACAGGGACATCATAACATATAAAAAAACCACAAGCGTTCATTGACAATATGAAAATAATTTATTGTCAGTGGTTCAAATAATTAAACAGGTAGGACACACAGAGCATGGTGGTAAAATTAACAATAAAGCAAAACAGAAAGAAAACCCTGCACTCGCTTATCTTCCGGATCAAACACTTCCCTGCCTCCCGTTCGAAAATAAAGACAAGGTTCTCCATGAGTCTTCCGGGTCCTCTGACTGCTGCTCTAAATAACCTACACTAAATAAGCTGAAAACCCATCACCAATACCACCAGCTCAAAAATAAAGTGAATGACTAGGACATAGCACCCACACGGGTTTCACGCCAGAAACGTGCTTAATGAATACTTGATCTGTTGACACCGATCGTGTAACACCATCTATAACAATGGTAAAACGGGCCGAGCACATGAAAGCCTTCGGAGCGGCACCCGCTCCGCCATCAGAGACATCTCCGAGGAAGGAATGAGAGCACGGGCGTTAGTCAGCACCAGAGTGAGAGAGAGGAAGCGGATGTCAATCTCAGTCCCTTTAAAGGAGCCCCGCCCACTCGCAACCGGCGAGACATCACGTGACCTATAGGGAAAAGACAGAGAACAACCACAGCGAAAAAGAGCAGCACAGACACTGTTCCCAATAAGCTGAGCCACGTAAAAATGGTGATGAATGATAAAAGGTCCCGGACATCGCAAGACATCACTAACAAAGTTAATCCGTTTCAAACAAAAGCTAGCCTTTTCCTCTTTTGACCCTGTGACATTTTAGGAGGAGGAGGAAAATGCTGGAAACAAGCCAGACCCTTTGTCTGTAATGCACCAATACACATGTGATTCACTAACTTATCAAATGTTATCACAAGTGCCAAAAAGAGTTTAAATACCTGTAATAAAATGGATTAAGACGTAACTCAACAATGCTGTCAAGGTGATCTGATGTGTTTGGTGTCTCTGTAATCCTCATAGTGTGATCTGTCTTTTAAACTGTATATCGATATTGCGAAATGTATACCATTATGTATAAGTTTGTTTTCAAAGTTAGCATAATTTTTCCTTTGTCTTAAGACGCAAAGTTAACAACGTGGTATGTTAATCAAGTGGGCGTACGCGCTCCTTGAGTTGGACGACGGTCATTGGCCGTCCGAGTTTTGGGGTTAGTCCTGAGACAATCTTGAAAAGCTTGTGCCACAGAACGCTTCTTCCTCCTACATCTCTTTACGCTCTTACACGCTTACCTGCTTACTCTTGCGTGTACTCTCTGACGTCATTGGACCCTCTCCTCATCTTCCTGCAACTGCTGAAGTTTTTTAAAGTTATCAGTCTTTCGTACATTTACTTCACGTTTACTTTTGCGAATAGCCAGTTAAAGTTCGTAAGTGCGTCTCTTCTGACAAGGCAACCATCATGCACAACAGAACTTTCTCTAGAACGCTTGAACTTCCCGCAAAGCCATCCCACGTGGAGAACAAAGAAATCCGTCTCCCGCCTCCCGGACGACTGCACGCTTCCATCATGCACAGGTCTGAATGCAACATTGTTCCATCAAAATTTGGACAAGAGTGTTTTCCTGTGGTTGTCTCGAAAGGTTTAAAGTTGTGTAAAGTAACTGTAATTTCTCTTGTATTTCCGTTTTTCCATTGTTTCCTTTCTTAAGTTCCCTTTCGTAGTCACTTCGAGTTACGTCAGAAGTGACGGAGATTGGGGGTTTCGCATAGAAAGCCAATCCTCTTCGAGTATTTAAACACGAGCCAATGGCATGCAATGCCTTGGGGCTGCGGAAATTTGCATAGCGTACTCCGCCCTACTCCGTGAGTATAAAAGGAGGAAGTGAACGCAACCGCAGTATGTTTTCGCTTCGGAGCCAAGAGAAACCTCTTCACTCCTGAAAGCACTGTTCAAGACTCTTCGAGACGAGCGTCCTCTTCAGTGTTGGTGTGACGGCGGTACCCAGCGAGATTCTGCATCGCCTGCGATCTGAGCAGTGTCTGCCAGACTTTGCGCTTCTCCCTGGTCGCTTCAGCGCTGAAAGAGTGAATTTCCTCCTCTCATTGAAAGAGCTGCACGCGCACGTCTTTTTTAAGACGGTTCGCCCGTGTTCTTCTGGGGTGTGGTTGATTTCTGTCGTCATCTGATGGTCACGATCGCTGCTTTGTATGCCTGGGATTTCAGCATGCAGCAGCAGCGTTCGTGGATGACTCATGTTCCTTCTGTGGGAACATGACCATCTCTACACTGAGGTCGAGACTCAATGATCTCACTTGAGTGAGAGTCCCGGTCCCCCCGCTCGATCGGTTTCCTCCATAGGGGGCCCGTCGACCCGGGGACCTGGTGATTTTACGGTGATGGTGTGGGATAAAGCCCCGACGATTCCTCGGGCCACACCTCCCGCCTCAGTGCGAGAGCCAGCGAGCGTTAGTTCGATTCAGTCGGTTGCTTCTTCGGTGGCACCGGCTGCTTCGGGCAGCGCTCCAGATGATGATGCGATGTCGATCACAGCATCACTAGGCGGGCTTGACTCCTCGGGAAGTGAGGATGCGGCCGCATTGCCTCCCTCGAGAGCGTCAGCGCCGCCGTGTCTGATCCCGCGATGATGGCCGTGCTATCTCGGGCGTCCGTGAGCATCGGGTGGGGGTGGAACTCCGCCCCATCCCGATCTCTCGCGGCTGAATAATTGGTTTTGGGTAACGCTGCCGCCTTACGGCCACGGCCAACCCCCAATTTCCTTTTTTCCCCGAGTTGCATGCGGAACTGACACGCACTAAAAAATAAAATAAATTAAAAAAAAAAAAAAAAAAAAAAAAAGCGTGCTTAGTTCCCCGCCCTTCCTCCCCTCGGCGATGCGGCTGTCTGTGGGTACGCTGGGGCTCCCCCGGTCAACCGGCGGTTGCTCTCAGATGCCCCTCCAAAGCCTATGGGTTCTCGTCGTCTATGGCGGCGCGATTCTGTAGAGCGGCGGGACAGGCAGCCTCCGCCCTGCATATGATGAGCACCTACAAAGCTAGCTGCTCAGGAATGTGCACGAGGAGGTGACGGACCAAGCGAGCTGCGAGCCTGCCGCCTACCTTGTCCTTAAACGGGTCACGGAGGCGCGTCGCTCGCTCCTTGGTCAGGTGATGCCACCGCTGTGGTCCAGGAGCATCATAATGTTCGGCGGTGCGGTCCAGGACTTTGCCCAGCACTTCTCGACCGCTAGGAGCAGGCGAAGGCGGTTTTCTCTGCCCCGACGGCCAGCTGCTGCCTCCAACCAGCCGTCGGCTCGGACGCCTCCGCCAGCTCGCCGCTGAGGGACGCCCCCCTGCGGCTCCCTTCCCTCCCACGCGGCCCCCAGCAGCAGCCTTCAGCCGGTTCGCGTCGCGGAGGAGGCCACAGGTAAGCGTCCCAAGAAAAGAGCCCCCCCCTCAGGCCGCGTGCCCGCTAGACGCCAGGCGAAGCGATGTTCCTGAGGCGGGCCGCTCAGTGATAGTGTCATGGTTTTTCTCAGGAGGCGGTGGCAGGGCCCCTCCTTCCCCGGTGGAGGGCCGGTGGAGAATCTTTTGTTCTAGCTAGCTCCCTGAGCTGGTTGAGGAAAAGCTGACACTGTCATTGAGCACACAGACTGGAATGAGCGCGCACGACGTCCAGTGCGTCGCCCCGTTCATTCCTCTCTGTCTCGGAGGGCGCGGAAGGGTGCGTGTGTCGTCCCGGGCTACGCCAATCCCTTCCCCCTCTGTCGCCAGACCCCCGGCAGAACAGACCCCCGTGGAACGCTCTGCCTTCCCTGGTCTCTTCTGTCGGGGAGCGGGTTTCGACGGTGCATCCGGACGGGGTAACTCCTGCACGCATGCCGGTCGACCCGCCTCGCTGCCCCTCCGGGGGGACGTCTGTGGTTCGCATGACCCCGTTGGCTCACTTCCTGGAAGCCTGGCTAGCGCTTCCCGGGGTTCCCGCTGGGTCATCAGAACGATCAGATTCGGCTACGCGATTCAGTTCGCACGGTCTCTTCCCCGCTTCAGGGGAGTTCGCTCCACGATGGTTGGTGGCAATGCCCCAGTCTTGAGAGCGGAGATTGCGACCCTGCTGGCGAAGGGTGCAATCGAGACGGTCCCTCCAGCCGGGTGAGGTCCGGGCTTTACAGCCCCTACTTTCATTGTCCCAAGAAAGACCGGTGGGTTACGACCGATCCTGGACCTGCGCATTTTGAACCGTTCTCTCCATCGACTACCGTTCAAAATGCTCACGGCCAAACGCATTTTCGAATGTGTTCGGTATCAGGATTGGTTTGCAGCGATCGACCTGAAGGACGCGTACTTCCATGTCTCCATTCTCCCTCGACACAGACCGTTTCTTCGGTTTGCCTTCGAGGGCCAGGCATACCAGTACGCCGTTCTCCCATTCGGGTTAGCTCTGTCCCCTCGCGTCTTCACGAAGATCGTCGAGGCAGCCCTTGTTCCCCTTCGCGAACACGGGGTTCGCATCCTGAACTATCTCGACGACTGGCTGATACTAGCACACTCTCGAGCTCAGGTTTGCGAACACAGAGACCTGGTGTTACGGCACCTAGCCCGTCTGGGCCTTCGGGTCAACCGGGAAAAGAGCAAACTTTGCCCCGTGCAGAGGTTCTCTTTTCTCGGCATGGAGATAGACTCGGTCGCCATGTCCGCGCAGCTCACGAACGAGCGCGCGCACTCACTGCTGGCTTGTCTTCGACAGTTCGAGGGCAAGAGTGCGGTTCCACTGAAACTATTTCAGAGGCTCCTGGGGCATATGGCATCCGCGGTACGCCGCTCGGTTTGCTTCATATGAGACCGCTTCAGCTGTGGCTTCGCGATCGAGTCCCGAGGTGGGCATGGCATCGCGGCTCGCTCCGAGTTCCAGTGACTCCGACGTGCCGCCGAACCTTCTTCCCGTGGTCGAACCTCAGCTTTTACGGACAGGGTCCCTATTCAGCGAGTTTCCAGGCATCTCGTTGTCTCCACGGATGCGTCTACCACGGGTTGGGGTGCCATGTGCAATGGGCATGCAGCCGCCGGTTCCTGGACAGGAGCCCAGCGCCTCATGCACATCAATTGCCTCGAGCTGTTGGCAGTACGGCTCGCCCGGCACCGCTTCCGAGCGTGCTCTAGGGCCAGCAGGTGCTTGCCCGCTCAGACAACACTACGGCAGTAGCGTACATCAACCACCAGGGGGGGTCTACGCTCGCGCCGGTTGTCGCAGCTCGCCCGCCACCTCTTGATATGGAGTCAGAAGCACCTGAGGTCCCTTCGTGCAGTTACATTCCTGGAGACCGGAACCGGGCAGCCGACGAGCTGTCCCGGGCCCGTTCCATCTCCGGCGAATGGCGACTCCATCCCCAGTCGGTCCAGCTGATTTGGGACCAGTTCGGGGAGGCACAGACAGACCTGTTCGCCTCTCGGGACTCGTCCCACTGCGCCCAGTTATTCTCTGACCCGCGGCTCTCTCGGCTCGGATGCGCTGGCGCACAGCTGGCCACGGGGCCCACGCAAGTGTGCGTTCCCCCAGTGAGCCTCCTTGCACGGGTGTTGTGCAAGATCAAGGAGGACGAGGAGCAGGTCTTGCTGGTAGCCCCCTACTGGCCCACCAAGACGTGGTTCTCCGAACTCATGCTCCTCGCGACAGCACCTCCTTGGCCTATTCCTCTGAGACCGGACCTACTCTCTCAGAGACGGGGCACTCTGTGGCACCCTCGTCCCGATCTTGGAGGCTGCACGTGTGGCTCCAGGACGGGACGAGGCAGGTTTGAGTTCGCTGCCACCTGCGGTGGCGTCAACCATCACTTCCGCAAGAGCGTCGTCCACGAGACACCTTTATGCGTTGAAGTGGAACCTCTTCGTCAATTGGTGTTCTTCTCGCTGAGAAGACCCCCGGAGATGTTCGATCGGAGTCGTGCTTCCTTCCTGCAAGAGGGGTTGGAGCGCAGGCTGTCGCCCTCCACCCTTTGGATTTATGTCGCGGCCATTGCCGCGTCTCATGATGCAGTGAAAGGTAAGTCTATGGGAAGCATGACCTGGTCATCAGGTTCCTGAGGGGAGTGAGGGGGCTAAATCCGCCTCCCTCCCCTCCTGCCCTCTGGGGACCTCTCAGTAGACCTGGGTGCTCTGCAGAGGCCTCCCCTGGAGCCTTTGCAGTCGGTAGAGTTTTTGCCCTGTCCTATGTGACAGCACTCCTGATTGCATTGGTCTCCATCAGGAGAGTAAGGGACCTGCACGCACTCTCTGTTGACGAAGTGTGCCTGGAGTTCGGGCCGGCTTACTCTCACGTATTCCTGAGACCCCGGCCTGGATATATGCCCAAGGTTCCTACCACTCCCCTCCGGGACCTGGTGGTGAACCTGCAAGCGCTGCCCCTGGAGGAGGCAGACCCAGCCTTGGCACTGCTCTGTCCGGTACGTGCTCTCCGCACCTATGTCGACAGAACGCAGTGTTTCAGGACCTCAGACCAGCTCTTTGTCTGTCATGGGGGAGCCAGAAGGGAAGGGCTCTCTCAAAGCAACGGCTGTCCCACTGGATAGTGGATGCCATTGCTTTGTCTTACCAGCAGCAAGGCCTTCCGTGCCCCCTTGGTGTGACGGCCCATTCCACTCGGAGTGTAGCCTCCTCTTGGGCTTTAGCGCACGGCGCCTCGCTAACAGACATCTGCAGAGCTGCAGGCTGGGCGACACCCAACACCTTCGCCAGATTCTATAATCTGCGAATTGAGCCGGTATCCTCTCACGTACTCGTTTCGGCCAGTTCTGGATCCGCTCAGGTGTCTTCGCTTGCTCGCCACTCCACTCCCCGGACTGGATAAGTGCGATATTTCCTCAGTTCTTCCATTGAAGTCTTGAGTCCTCCAGCACCGACGATGCGGGCAC
The DNA here is from genome assembly GCF_016745375.1 of Pimephales promelas. Next base: position 3,657,279 of record NW_024121832.1, on the reverse strand, counting down.
CACTGCTGTTGCTCTGGATGCTGGCTAGGTGCCTCCATGCGCACGGTTCCCCTTGGTAACCGTCTCATGTGTATTATCCACTGTAAGCCTCTCTGAGCATGTGTCTTCCCTTGGCAAGCCATCTGCCACCCCTGGAGTTGAAATTAGTAGCCACCTGCGGTTGGTACTCCAGTGTTCCTTATGTGTTCCTATGTGGCCATATGTGTATTCGTAAGTCCTCCCTTCGGTAGGCAGCTGGTAGCATGTCCCTTCCGGGATATGTTTCCCAGTGTACCTTGGTAATCCTGTGTCAAAGTCGGATCCCCAAAAAAAAAAAAAAAAAAAAAAAAAAGAGGTAGGCTCGGGGGTCCAGACTTTCGCAGGGCACTGGAAGACAGCTTGAAGATGGCGTGATGGCACAGACCCCCAATCTCCGTCACTTCTGACGTAACTCGAAGTGACTACGAAAGGGAACGTCTCGGTTACGTATGTAACCCTCGTTCCCTGAGTAGGGAACGGAGACGTTACGTCTCCCTGCCACTTCTGCTGTATCGCTGGGTAGACGCCGAGTTCAGTCTTGGCTCCTCAGCGAAGACATACTGCGGTTGCGTTCACTTCCTCCTTTTATACTCACGGAGTAGGGCGGAGTACGCTATGCAAATTTCCGCAGCCCCAAGGCATTGCATGCCATTGGCTCGTGTTTAAATACTCGAAGAGGATTGGCTTTCTATGCGAAACCCCCAATCTCCGTCACTTCTGACGTAACGTCTCCGTTCCCTACTCAGGGAACGAGGGTTACATACGTAACCGAGACGTTTTATTTTCATTTGTTTTATATACTGTATATCTCGTGTGATTTGTAGTATAACTTAGTCGGGTGCTTTTATTAAACTTCATTTATACATTATTTGCCATTGTGTGTATTAATCACATAACAAAGCCTCTTTAATATGAGATCCTAACGCTACAATCTGATCTTGTTGAGTGCACAAAACATTATCAGTAAATTTAAGCTAAAACAAACCAATTGATTCATAGTTTTATAGATCGGCATGCGGGCCGCACTGACTAAGAAAACTGTGTAATCCCTTGTTGATTTTAAAGAGCAAACAGCCCTCTGTCTGTGAAAAATATATGTGTAACGAACGGAGAGAGACAGTCGGATCCATGCGCAGAACTTTATTATACTTAAACATCAACTGAAACCAAGAAGGCACACAATCAAACAAGGGCAATCCAAAAACTTGTGGTCTTAACAGGCAATGGTCGAGGCAGGCAGCACAGGTTCGGTCCAGAATACAGGCAAGCGTCAGTGTCCAAGGAAACACAGAGAAACAGAACAAGGAATTGCGCTCAGAAATGCACGCTTACAGTGTGACAAGGCTTCGCAAGGGACACAGGGAAAACTGAGGTGTAAATCAGGAACACAATCACAGGTAAAGACAAACAGCTGAACATAATAAAACATAAGGAGTCCATGGGGAAACATAAAATGGGGAGAGAGTGCCCTCTAGAGGCTCACAAGGGCACAACAGCTGCTGATCATCACAATATGCTCCAAATTAATCATAATTCGTTGTGTTTAATTTCGTCATAAATACCTGAAGCAGACGGGTGTGGTGTAAACCCCCTTATTGGGTGATTTATTTATGTAAGAAACTCGGTTTTAGAAATATTCTATAAATTGCAGATCCAGATTATTAATTGTGAATATTCTTCCCCTAAATTCAAATTGAGCTATAAGCCTTAAGCCGAAATTCCTTACAGAGGTAATGTTAAATGAAACCGTGCATCTGCGCCATTCATTCACACAGAGACGTTCATTCTCACAGAGCAGAACACGCATATTTCATATTTAAATAGTCGTTTTGCAGTTTAATATACACAGAAACCACCTCAGCAGCGCCGCTGGTCGCCATGTCTCAGCATTTTCATGAAGATGATGCAACTTCACGCCCTTCGTGCATGCGTGCACATACAGAACCGGGTTTGACTGGGTATTCGGTACCACCGGGACTTGGTACCGTGACGTTTAAATTTTTTTAGTACCGACTTGGTACCAAAGTACCGAATATTTTGACAACACTACTTGGGAGAGAGACAGCTCGCAATCGTCACATAACCATAATCAGCAGCACCTAACACATTACTATAGTTCGATGTCTGGGGATTAAACACTGAATGAAGCTGGTTTGTTCCACGATCTCGACACCTCAGTGTGGAGATCGGGAAAGAATGGTAGTCCCCGATGTGGAGGTGGTGTTCTAGATGATAAAAATCTTTCATCAAGCAAACTTTTCTTAGACACTTTCTCAGATTCAGCGGCTGGCCAATCGATATTTAATTTAGCTACAGCGCGAGACAAAACCTCCAAAGGTATGACCGGAGGTATGAGCTGGCGAAGACTCATAATCCCCCATATCAATGCTGACAACATCCAATTCCTCAGAACTGGATAGTCTCAGCATTGGTGCCTCAACCTGAGAAGGAGAAGACACAGGGGAGAGGCACCGGATCCAGCAGGTAAGGGCTGGGAAAGGGCTGGGCCCGTCTAGATACATTTGCGAACCCCAAGATGAAAGTCGACACTGTGCCTCGGCGACAGCGGGACCCGCACCTCGGGGAACGCGAACCGAACTGTCCTCCTCAAAGAACGCCCAGCGGGAGTGGAGTGTTCTCATAGATAGCTTTACACAATGCTCACAGTCAGCTCCCTCTAGAACTGACTGAGCGTGCTCCACTCCTAAACAAGCCACACAAAGCTGATGTGTGTCCCCACCCGTGATGAAACAAGGGCAAGGAACAACACAATGCTTAAACTCTTGATTTGCCATGATATATACAGTATATTGTTATGACTGACTCCAGGCCATAACAATCAATAGGAGACCATGCCATGAACAAATGGTGCCTAACATAAATTTATTGTGTATCTAACGCAAATACAAACAACTACACTAAATAACTTTCCTTAGTGCTCAGGAAAGTTAGAGGATTATGGTCAGAGAAAACTACCACCGGACTAGAGCCCAGATACACACTAAAATCCTGCAACGCCAAAATAAGCGCCAGCGTTTCTTTTTCGATGACCGAATAGTTTAGCTGATGGCGATTAAATTTCCTGAAAAAGAAACACAGAGGCTTATTAACCCCTCCATCATCTCTCTGCAGCAATACTGCACCAGCCCCAACCATGCTGGCATCCACCTCTAGGTGAAACTCACGATCCCACCTAGGAGCAACTAGAACTGGAGCATTGGAGATTAGAGCTTTCACCCTCTCAAAGGATTGCTGGCATACCGGAGACCACACATACTGTACTTTGTCTTCCCTTTCAGAAGATCAGTCAATGGTGCGACCACTGTAGAGAAATTCCTACAAAAAACACCTATAGTAGCCCACCATACCGAGAAATCTCATGAGTTCCTTTTTTGTAGTTGGTGACGGAAAGTCATCAATTGCACACACTTTAGCACACACTGGTCTCACCGAATCCTGGCCAACCACACGACCCAAGTAGACCACCGTGGCTCTAGCGAATTCACACTTTGCCAGATTCACTGTTAAACCAGCATGAGATAGACGTGTAACGGTTTGTATATAGTTAAATTCCTGCTTAAATGGGGTAAGCGCCATCTGCTGGCGTCACTTGGTATTGCGCCACGGTGTTAAAAATAGCGAATTCTGGGTAATCCACAGCAGAATTTCCGGTAACTGCTGTGGTAAGTCGCATGTTAAACGCTGCAGAGACAAAAATAGCCTAAGTGCCTTAAATATCACTACACAATGTTTATTTCACTGTATTTTTGTAATAATGTAATTAAGAGATGCATGCTGTTTGTCTGATGTTGAGTGAGTCATTAGTTTAGAGTTTAATGTTATATGTAGCACATGTTGCATGGCTGCCGCTAATGATATTCCTCCATCTGATTTACTGTGTGTTGTGTAGGGCTGTGTTTTATTCTCTGTTTGCGATGTCATGCCACTCCTGATTCGTTTTGGTTTCCCCTTGTGCAGGTAATACTGAATTTGATGTTTATTTTTGTTATGTGGAAAATGTACGTTATAACAGCAATATTCCTGTTGAAAACAATTTGCTGTTTTATAAACTGTTTCATATGGCAGAAATACTTATGTCAGAGATTTTATTTATTTTATTTTATTTATTTCACATTTTTCTGTGGGAAAGACAACGAATTGTGAAACATTTCGTTCAAACATTCCACTATACGATCACACTGGAATCAGTTAATAAAAAAGAGCAGAATTTCCGGTGACTGCTGTGGGCTGTGTTTTATTCTCTGTTTGCGATGTCATGCCACTCCTGATTCGTTTTGGTTTCCCCTTGTGCAGATGTTCCATATACACAACAAGAGTAATAAATAGAGGACCGTCACAGACGCACAAACAATGCTTTAACACGCTCCAAGTGTTGTTCCCAGTTGTCAGCATACACCATCACGTCATCCAAATACACTGCGCATCTGTCCAGATCATGCACCACCAAATTCATTAGGCGCTGGAAAGTTGCTGGGGCATTTCGTAGGCCAAAAGCCATAACGTTATAACGTTATAATTGGCTTCGCATTTTCCACGTCTATATCATGTTTTAATAAGGTTGTACGTGATGGTGTGTCTCCAAATAGACAAGGAAAACTTCTAATCAGCTTAACTAGCTGTGCCCGCTGACAAGACTCTAGATGACCCAAAACGCTTTCTAATTTGTCCAAAGCTTCCGTATTTTTCAGCTGTCCAGACACCATAACCTCATCAAGCCCTGACAGATCCTCCATCTCTACCACAACTAGGATGATGGCATAGCCAAACAGACAGGATGAGCTTTGGACAACTTTAACTCCCCCTCACTTCTAGATGACTCACCGGAAATATAAGGCTTCAAAAGATTAACATGGCAAAGCCTGGCCTTTTTTCTTGGATTTGGAGTCGAGATTAAATAGTTTTGATCAGAAAGCTTCTTTAATACAGAGAATGGTCCAGAAAAAAAGTAATTATAGGCAAAAGCGCCAAAACCTGGTCACCTGGGAAAAATTCTCTGTGCTCAGTCTGACGATCATAGCGTTTCTTCATTTTAGTTTGTGCCCTGGCCATAGGCGGCACTAGGGAGGGGCTAGCAGGTGCTTCAGCACCCCCAAGAAAGACCAAAGCACCCCAATAGCACCCCCAACCCCAAAAATAATATCTGGAAGCAATTATATTTTGGCTGTATAGAGAACAGTTTACGAATAAAAATCAATGTTTTCGTATATTCTAATTAATAAATGATAAAATAATTTAAGACAAACATTTTACTCATTACACATAGGCTATGCAACGTCCAACGTCAGGTCACGTAAATTGCAATGTATTAGAATTATTTAGAAAGATGGAGCGTTTCCTTCTGCCAAGTAAGCAAACTCGTAATTCTAATTTAGTTTGTGAAAATGAGTAGCCTACATAAATTTACCTCAGCCCGAGGTTGACAACGTTTCAGAATCGGATTTTAACTTTATGGAGTCTGAAGGAGTCCGTTAATGCGTTTGCCTCAGATGCAGAAATGGCAAAAGTTACAAGGCATTTCAAATGCAGTGCGTAGGTCTGTGCTCTTTAAATGCTGTAATAACCTAATATAAAATAATATAAATCACTGGCAAACATGCACATGCTCTGATTATAATCATATAGCCTATAGATAATTTTAGATGATGTTTTGTATGCTTTATTTTAGCAGCTTGCAAATTATTTATGCTATCAATGAAAGTTGGGGGAAAGTTGTCTTTTGCTGCTCGCGCTTCAATCTATCTACATGCGATTGCATGTGTACAGGACGCCGGATAGTGTTGCTAAGAACTAGCAATGTATAAATATCAGACCGAAACACTCGCGGTTTACCGGGAAAAGTCCCTGGATTGCCACTCCGCTACTGACCCGGCGGCCGCAGTATCACTTGTGCTCGCGCATGTCTCATGAAGCTGCCGCTTCTTTGTTGCGTGCGTGAGGAGAAACACAGACCACAGGGAGGGATTGGAAGCGTGCGTTGCACGCACCGATACGTCTCTTACAAATCTGGAATGCGGTTATTCATAAAAGTATCAATTCTGATAAATTTAGGTATCGTTAGGTTTTTAATTTCCGAGAATCGTGATACTTTTGAAGTAGGCTTATATCGGTGCACCGTGCAACACTAATATATATATATATATATATATATATTTATATATATATATAATTGCGCAGCTCCCCCTGTAAATGATTTAGCACCCCCTCAGCACCTGCGTTAAAAATTTCCTGGCGCCGCCCCTGGCCCTGGCAAAATTCTCCCTGGCCACTTCCTGAGACATATAAGGCCTGTACCTGAACCCATTCACAAAGTCCAGTAGATTACTTGGAGGCTGAGCCTCCTTCCAAGTGTCCTGCAACAGAGCCAGAGGACCCGCACTTTATGACCAAAAATCAGATCATTAGGGCTAAACCCTGTACTTTCTTGAATTACCTCTCTAGCAGTCAACAACATCCACGGTAAAGCCTCTTCCCAATCACCCTGCATCTGAACACACAATGAGCGCAACATAGACTTAAGTGTTTAGTGAAAGCACTCCAACACACCCTGGCTTTGAGCATGATAGGCAGATGCAAAATTATGAACTATGTTCAACTGTTCCAACACTTGAGCAAATAATTTTGAACAGAAATTTGACCCTTGATCTGACTGAATAATCCGTGGAACTCCAAAAATAGAAATAAATTGGGACAATGCACGAACCACAGACTTGGCTGTTATACTACGCAATGGGTAGGCGGCAGGGTACCTAGTACTTTGACACATCACTGTCAACAAATACCTGGAACCTGATTTTGATGGTGGTAATGGACCAACACAGTCAATAAGAAGATGTTCAAATGGCTGACTGATAGCTGGTATTGGACAGAGTGGAACGGGCCTCAAAACCTGGTTAGGCTTACTTGTCAATTGACAAGTGTGACATGACTTGATGTACGCAGAGACATCCTTTTTCAACCGAGGCCAAAAAAAATACAGCAGAACTTGGTCATATGTCTTCCTGACACCCATATGTCCAGACTGGTCATGGGAAATCTGCAACACAGTGTTCCTATACTTTAACGGAACAACCACTTGGTAAATCGGATTACCAACAAAACCCTCAAACTGAGGCGTCCATTTCCTCATCAAGACATTATTGTGTAAAAAATAGCAATGAGAGCGATTTCTGACCTCTGCAGGAGAACAAACCCCATCCATACAAGGCTTCAAAGTGCCGTCAGCTTCCTGCTCATGCAATAGCTCATCATGAGAAACAGACCAGGGAACAACAGGTAAGAGTAAGCGAGGACCAGGGGCCACAACTTCAGATTGATCACCGTCCAAACGCTTTGACCGAGTTACTGCGCAGGCACTGAACACATCAGGAAAGTGTACCTCACTCTCATCAGGCTTACCGCACACCAGAGGAGTCACCATCACCCTGGCAGGCGGAGATACATCAGCCCATACTTTATCACCGGCGATGGATCCCAGGATCATAGCAACACCATCCACAGGTAATGCTGGACGCACGCCAACAGACACCTCGCCCTGGAAGAGATTACAGTGCAGCATCATTTTGTGTTGTGGTGCATTCAAAACATTTAACCCCATTCCAACAACAGGAATGCTTGAGCCCACAAAGGTGTCATTTGAAAATGGCAAAGTTGCAGCTACAATAAATGAGTCAAACGCCCCAGTATCATGTAAAATTTTTATGTGCACCTGCTCTTTACTTCCCTTTAAAGACACAAAACCTTCTTTAATAAAAGGCAAATAAGATTTCAACTCCGGATTGCCTTCAGTGACTCCACCTACCTCCTGGTCAGCAACAGACACAGCACACATAGCTGGATTAGCTTTAGAAAAAGCTTGCTTTGGACGAGATTTAAGAGCATAACAATCATTTTTCCAGTGACCTCGCTTATGACAGTAATTACAGACTTTTTCTGAATCCCCTGAAACACCACTCCTATCCTCAAACTGCCTACTTGCCCTTGCTTCATGAGGACCAGCGCCACCTCTTGAAGAATGAATCAAAAAATAATCGTCAGCCAGCGCAGCAGCTTCACCAATCGACTTAACTCCACGCTCACTAATATACGTAGCGATACACTCAGACACAGAGTCTTTAAACTGCTCCAAAATAACTAACTCACGGAGGTTTTCAAAGGAGTCAACCCTGGCCGCTGAGCACCAACAGTCAAAATGCATAGTTAAATCACGCATAAACTCTAGATGTGACTTATCTCCACGTCTCCAACCTCGAAAGCGCAGTCGGTACGCCTCCGGCACAAGTTCATACGTTTTTAAAACAGCCTTTTTTACCACAGAGTATTTAACACAATCGGTACTGCTTAACGCTGAAAATGCCTGCTGTGCTTTTCCGGTTAATACACACTGTAACATTAACAAACGCGTGGAATCAGACCAACCTCGAACCTCTGCCAGACGCTCAAATAAGGAAAAAAATGTCTCTAGGTCCTCCTCATTAAACCTGGGAACAAATCTCAGATCACTCAGGATCACACACTTCTCTGATCAGCGCCAGTCTTTGTCTCTCCACATCTAACTTTTCCCGCTCCAAATCCTGCCTCATTTCTTCCATCGCCTGCTCTTTCTCGTGTTCAGCTTTAATACGCAACAAAAGCAACTCTTTCTCCTGCTCAAATGATAAGCCCACCGGGTTAGCTCCTCCCAACAGAGAAGTGTCAACTTTACCTTTCAACAAGACCCCCTTTTCCAACAATTTTGCTGCCAAATTACCTTTAACATAATCCTTTGTCTTTCGGGCATCCCCTATATCAACCTTATAGTACTCCGCAATTCTAATGAATTGTTTCTTAGTACAAATATCTAATCCCCGTTCCTGTGGCGATTCAATAAAATCCTCCACCACTTCATCCATGGCTAACAAATCCACTAGACAAAGCTTAAATGACAAATTTATTAGCACAGCCCAAGGACGGCGTTTCCCCGCTAACTACCTATCACAGAAGCTAACTTCTGTGGCGTAGCGGTGGGTTTTTATGCATTTATAACCCGATGGTCAGACAAAGTTGACCAGCAAGCTGGCAACCCCGCTGAAACCACGGAAATGCTCCCGAGCCGATGTAGGGAAAAGGAACATGGGAAGCTCTACCCGCCGTACCTCCACTCTAAAACAATAATGCAGTGAACCCCCTATTGGGAAACGCTGCTATGCCTACAAGGAAAAACGCCAGCCCAAAACTTAAGTGTGCTTTAACAAACTATGACTTACCTTCACGCATCTCCAGAAAAAAAAAACAGCCCCTATTGCTGAAAACACACGCCCAAACACTTCCGCTCGAATACGCCAGCAAACAAATTAATCAAAACTAATCAAACTCAGGCACGTCTCCCAGAGCGCAACAACCATATAAGGGCACTGACGTCATGGGATCCCCCCTTTAACCGGCAATCAAGATGAAGCTACTACGAGCTACACTCACTCTCGTGTGCCCTTAAATGCTCATACACAAATTACTAAATCAAATTTTACGCACTACGCAAAATAAAAAAAGGACGAGCCCCCATTTGTTATGACTGACTCCAGGCCATAACAATCGATAGGAGACCATGCCATGAACAAATGGTGCCAAACATAAATTTATTGTGTATCTAACGCAAATACAAACAACATAATCAACCATGGGATATGGATGTCAGCATCAGGAGTGTAAAGTAAGTGCTGGGATGTGTTGTAGGTGGGTGTGTGTGCAGATGTTGGATGTAAAAATAAAAGACATAAACTCAGATAAACTTAAAGGTGCATCTCTGTGAAATCCTGGCGCATCGAGCGAGGTCTGAAGCAGCTAGTCGAGCAGCGTCGGAGTCTTCAGCCACCGGACCAGGAAAAAAAAAAACATACAGAGGAGAAGCCCCTAGTTAAAGCACCATCTTCCCAGGTGTTAGCAATTAAGCCTGAAAGAGAGGAGGAGCAGGGGAACGACCAAAAACAGGCCGTAACAATATATGAAGTTTTATTAACTAAGTTCGGGAGGAGCATGTTCAGATAATTAACACGAGTGGACAGCAATCAGCAATCAATGATGAGAGGGTACAAATAGACTCAGCAGTCTTACCTCGATTCATTGACAGTTTGCAGCATTCAGTAGATTCGCCGCTTCGGTTAACTACCGGTTACTCGCAGCATGTCTCCAACAAGCTCCTCTTCCGACGAAGAATTTACTTCGGATGCAACATCTCACTCCGTTCGTCCCACGGTCATCCCTTCTACGCCGGTCGGTGGACCTGAGCCCCCGGCATCTCCTCGCGGCCGCACACCGGCCCGATCAGCCCGGCGCTCAACAAGACGCCATGACCAGTCTTCGCCGCCTCCGGCAAGACTTCCATCTTCTTCCCCAGCTTCCTCCCACCGCTCAGCCGTCCCGACGATCCCACCCATCGGGAAATGGACCGTGGCTGGTTTGAGGCAAGCGCTGGGCAACTCCGATCTACAAGTTCCAAGGAAAATGAATAAAGCGGAGCTGTATGATTTATACGTCTCCTCAATCCAACTCCTAAAACAACCCACAGGCAGAGCAAAGTCCGCAGGGCTCAAAATTCGCCTGCCCAGTCACCACCCTCGTCTCTTCGCACAGGACGCAGCTCGCTTCGCCCTTCGAGCCGCCGCAGCAACAGGCCCTCAGCGAGCCAGGGCCGCTCTTCAGGTTTCGTCACAAAAGCTCCACTATCACCTTTTGATGAGGCCCAGCCCTCCACCTCTGCTTCCGCCGCCGCAATGCCACATACAGCCGGGGCCAGCGGCCTCCCCACAGCCGCTCAATTCTACTCTCCCGCTGTACATAACCCTTTTCCTTTCCAGTGGCCTCCAGCTCCAGTTGCATACACTAGCGCGAAGCTATCGCCGCTAGCATCACAGACCCAACAATGTCAACAACAGGTCTACCCAACAGGTTACAACCCCGCCCACTTCCAGTGGCCTGCAGCTCCAGTAGCTCAAGCAAGCGCAGGCCCGCCTCCGCTTGCAGCACAACCTCACGCCGCTTCCTATCATCCCTCATATCCTCCAACTAACTTTCCTTCTCATTTTACAACAGGTCATCCAATCGCGAGGGCACAGCCGTCAATCGCAGCCCCGGATTATACCCTTCCCAGTTCCATTATACAAACTAAATCACCATATTCTCTTTTCACAGCCACTCCGATGCCTGTTCCGCTCAATGCAATTGCCATGGAACCCCCACCAGTTTTTCAATCCATCCGCGCTCAGATCCTCTCAGGTATGGACATAGACCTCTCCACTCTGTTGTCTCTCCTACCTGCAGCCGAATCAGACCCGCAAGTGGATTGCGGCGATTTTTCAGTGACCCTGAAAAACACAAACACACACTCATCTCGCGTCCTTTCATTTCCTGAATTTACGATTGCTTTTTCACGTTACACGGAAATCGTCTGTTCCGCCTTCCCCCACAGGCGGCGCGAACTGAACGATTATCAAGCAATCATTGACGAACTCGCGCTGTGGGGGAGGGCATTTCTACACGTACCATAAACTTTTTTCTGCAAAAAGTGCCGTGCGAGTCGCACAATGGAATCAGTGCACATACTGGGGTGCACTCGACTCTGATCTTCACAGTAGGGTATTTTTAGGTTGCAAAAACATTACCTGTGCAGTTTGCAGGTCAGTGGCTCACTCAACCGCAACATGCCCACAGGTTAACACTACCTCTCTTCCCTTTGTGGGAATAAGTAATAATAAATCCACCAGCTATGTGCCGCGTGCAGCAACCACCAGCGCAATTCAAGATTCTACGTTTGACGAAAGCAGGCAGCCCTGTAATCACTTCAACGCAGGCAAATGTCAAAGAGCGCGCTGCCGCTACATGCACATCTGCAGCTTTTGTGGTGGCGCCCATGCTCGCATTGTATGTCCAGTCTTCAAGTCTGTGAATAAAAAATCTAAAAATTATTTGGCGACTCCTGTGAATATTTCGCGCATGCAACACGAACTAGCTCATCACCCAGATTCCGAATTTACCGATTATCTGCTGTCAGGTCTAAAAAACGGCTTTAAACCCGGCTTAGAATGCCCGATTTCTCAAAACATCATATGCAATAATCTCCAATCCGCCCTGACAGAACCCGAAGTTGTAGAAAAACTGATCAAAAAAGAAGTTGAGTCTGGCTTCATGATCGGTCCGTTTGACAATCCTCCATTCAATCTGTTTCGTGTCAGCCCCATTGGAGTGGCTACAAGGAAATTCTCGGGTAAAAAACGCCTAATAATCGACCTGTCAGCCCCGCACAATTCTCCGTTCCCAAGCATAAACAGCCTGATCCCTCTCAATGAATTTTCGCTCAAATACCACGACATAGATCAGGCTATCGACATGATAAAAATCGCAGGTCGGGGTGCTTGGCTTGCAAAAATCGACATTACTTCTGCTTTCAAAGTAATGCCTATTCATCCAGGTTCATGGCACCTATTTGGAGTTCGCTGGCTCGGGAAATATTATTTCGCCGTCCGTTTAACATTCGGTTGCAAAAGCAGCCCCAAAATATTTGACATGCTATCAGAAGCCGTTTGTTGGATCCTGTCGAACAACTATGCCATCCCTTACCTCATTCACTTGCTAGACGATTTTTTAATAATCTCGCCTCCCGATGCTATTCCAGCGGCGCACATTCTCACGGTTCAAAACGTTTTCTCTGAGCTAGGAATTCCTATTGCACAGGAAAAAACCATGGGCCCTGCAACGTCCATAGAGTTCCTAGGAATTAATTTGGATTCGGACAAATTTCAAGCATCCCTCCCCAAAGAAAAAATCGACCGAATAATCCTCGTCTCCTCTACTTTCCTTGAAAAATCCAATTTTTCAAAACGCGAACTCCTGTCCCTGCTCGGTCATTTAAACTTCGCAATACGTATCATCCCGCAAGGCCGCCCCTTCATCTCGCATCTCCTCTCACTCGCGTCCTCTGTCCATTCATTAGAAGACCGCATTTCTCTAACTCAAGCATGTCGCGACGAACTCAGGCTTTGGTTAACATTTCTAAAACAATGGAACGGCCTTTCCTTTTTCTACAACAACCTCGTTTCATCCCCCATTGACATCCAATTGTTCACAGATGCCGCACCCTCAATCGGGTTCGGGGGATTTTATCAAGGTCGTTGGTTCGCGGCTCCATGGCCTCCGCAGCTTCAGGATATAACCCAATCCTCAGCTTTATTCGAGCTTTACCCTCTCGTAGTAGCAGCTTTCCTGTGGGGGAAAGAATGGGCCGCTAGCAGCGTTTTAGTGCATTGCGACAATGAAGCAACAGTACATTGCATTAACAAAGGCCGTTCCCATTCACCCGCTCTGATGCCACTCTTAAGGCATCTCACCTGGATCTCAGCTTGCGATCAATTCATTATCATTGCTAAACACATCCCTGGGTCAAAAAACCAAATTGCCGACTCCCTGTCTCGTTTTCTATTCCAGAAATTCAGGATGCTGGCTCCAGAGGCGGATCAATTCCCAACTCCAGTTCCTCGCTATTCAGAGCTAATATTCCCGTAACCCACCCGTTAAAACCACTGCTCGAAGCATCACTTGACGGTATCCTCCAAGCAGTATCTCCCAGGACCCTTCAATCCTACGTCACTGCTTGGAGATGTTTTAAAACATTTCATGTCTCTTATAACTTATCTTTCCCTGATTTTTCTCTTCTTTCAGTCACCTCTTTCATCTCCTACCTTAATAGCATTAAGGGCCTACAAGTCGGGTCCATTAAAGGTTATTTGAGCGGCATCCATTTTTTCCATAAACTGATGTACGGCGCTCCTTCCGTGGAGATAAACAATTCACAAACCTCTCTCCTGATTAAAGGGATTCAACGATCCCAGCCCACCCGCCCCGACGCCAGACAACCCATAACACTGGACATTCTCACCAAATGTATTCAGGTTCTCCGCTCAGGTTACCAGCCCCTTAGTTCCGCTCGCACACTCGATGCCATGTTTATCCTAGCCTTTTTTGGTTTTCTCAGATGTTCAGAAATCGCCATCACTTCTAAATTCGACCCAAAAATCCACCCCACCATCTCAGACTTATCAGTAATTGATGGTGAAACCATTTCATACTTGATTAAACAAAGTAAGACTGACCAAACCAAAAAAGGCCATTTCATTTACATTTTCAACCTCGCTTCGCAAATCCAACCATACCAGTCAATTCTGGCATATCTGCAATGGAGAAGTGCTCAGGCTAAATCTCCTTTGGAACCCCTGTTTTTAGACGAATCCAAAAAACCTGTGACACGTTTTTGGTTCCAGAAACACCTTAAATCTGTTCTCCAACAGTCAGGCATTCCAGCAAAGAATTTTTCTAGCCACTCATTTCGCATCGGGGCAGCAACTTCAGCAGCCCAAAAAGGCCTCTCTCAACAGCAGATCCAAGCCCTTGGGAGATGGTCCTCTTATGCTTTCCAAAGTTATATCAGGACCAACCGGTTCCACATCAAAAAAGCCCACCAAACCCTCATCGGGTAAGGAGAAAAGCATTGGTCTCACAACGAACGGAGTGAGAGCTTTCCCAGTAGAGCACTTACGTTTTCTCTTCCATCCAGCGAGCATCTGGCCTCACAGCGGATGCAGTTTGAGAAAATCTCCTGGGCAAACACTCATTTTTTTCCCTTTCTTCAGTTTCCTCTTTTCGTCCAGCGAGCATTGGTCTCACAGCGGACGGAGTGAGAGCTTTCCCAGTAGAGTACTTACATTTTCTCTTCCATCCAGCGAGCATCTGGCCTCACAGCGGATGCAGTGTGAGAAAATCTCCTGGGCAAGCACTCATTCTTCCCTCTTTTCAGTTTCCTCTTTCCGTCCAGCGAGCATTGGTCTCACAGCGGACGGAGTGAGAGCTTTCCCAGTAGAGCACTTACATTTTCTCTTTTCATCCAGCGAGCATTTGGTCTCACAGCGGATGCAGTTTGAGAAAATCTCCTAGGAAAGCACTCATTTTCCTCTCCTCAGTTTCTTCTTTCCGTCCAGCAAGCATTGGTCTCTCAGCGGACGGAGTGAGAGCTTTCCCAGTAGAGCATTACATTTTCTCTCTTCATCCAGCGAGCATTTGGTCTCACAGCGGATGCAGTTTGAGAAAATCTCCTAGGAAAGCACTCATTTTCCTCTCCTCAGTTTCTTCTTTCCGTCCAGCGAGCATTGGTCTCTCAGCGGACGGAGTGAGAGCTTTCCCAGTAGAGCATTACATTTTCTCTCTTCATCCAGCGAGCATTTGGTCTCACAGCGGATGCAGTTGAGAAATCTCTTGGGCAAGCACTCATTTTCCTCTCTTCAGTTTCCTCTTTCCGTCCAGCGAGCATTGGTCTCTCAGCGGACGGAGCGAGAGAAATCCCGGTAGAGCACTCACGTTTTTCCCTTTTCATTTCAGAGCATTTGGTCTCTCAGCGGACACAGCGTAAAAAACTTCCTGGACAAGTGCACTACAACCTCTTCACACACAGGGGCAGTCAGTCCAGGCTGTGAGCCACCATCACGGGCCTCCCCGATCGAGCATCCAGGCCCCTTCTCAAGATGCCAGCCCACCAATCTTGGCACTCATTGGGGGGTCTTTAGTCCCGCGGCTGTCCTCTGCTTCTTGCCTATTGGGGGGAGTACTCTGGGTTCGGGCTGGATTCGAGCTCGGAGCCCTCCCTCCGGACAGCACGCCAAATACGCATTAAATCTTATTCCTCAATTATATGTCAGTGTGAACTCGTGAAATGAAGTTTTATTAACTAAGTTCGTGAGGAGCATGTTCAGATAATTAACACGAGTGGACAGCAATCAGCAATCAATGATGAGAGGGTACAAATAGACTCAGCAGTCTTACCTCGATTCATTGACAGTTTGCAGCATCCCTCCTCCACCCCTTCTCCACACTCCTAGTTCTCCACACTCCTCTTTCTAAAAAATCACTTACATACGGGGGGAGTACTCTGGGTTCGGGCTGGATTCGAGCTCGGAGCCCTCCCTCCGGACAGCACGCCAAATACGCATTAAATCTTATTCCTCAATTATATGTAAGTGTGAACTCGTGAAATATATATATATATATATATATATATATATATATATATGCCCCACCTGCAATAGAGCTTGTGGGTCCAGGATAGGACTGTTTAGCCATCAAAGATCTCACCGTTAAAAGGCGTGGACGTCATCATCGGATCTCGATGGACAACCGAAGAAAGAAGATATATATATATATATATATATATATATATGGAACATGGAATTTGACATATCCGGCCACTATATTCCTGGATTCTTCCGAATTTCAGCAGTGTATACAGGAGTATACTGGTCCTGATACGCTTATTTTCATGCAGTGACCTCAGTAGGATACTATTCTGGTCCTTCAGAAGTGTTTGACCATCAGCTGTTTTCAGGGGAGTGACACAGCGATTTGTAAGACCATAGATGGATTTGATAGCATTATAAAAATTATGCATGTCATTTTTATCTGCAAAAGATTGGATTTCATGCGGCTTTTTAGTCCACTACTCATTCTGTATGACCCGTATATCCTTTTGCACTTTCCCCTGAGCTGCCTGCCAATCCTGTCTAGCCTTAATGGATGAAGGGTTGTCTAATGTTTCCCGGTGTGATTTCCGCATATCCTTAAGCAGGTTGTGGATGGTGTCTGAGTTATCATCAAACCAACCTTGGTGGTTCTTGCTCTTATAGCCGATGGATTTGGCTGCTGCCTCATAGAGCACAGAGCTAATATAGTTCCACTGTTGTTCCATTGTGTTTTCTGAGCTCAGACAAGTTTCAGAATTCATAAGCTTCTCAGCTAGGAGACGTCGAAACTCACTTCTTGCTTCTATGTTTCCAAGGAGGCTACAATTTAGCCTGTTATTTTTGGACTTTTGCCGTCGCAAAGGGGAACGCACTTCCATATTGAGCTTGGCCACAATCATACGATGGTCAGTCCAGCACTCTGCACCTCTCATGGCACGAGTGATGAAAACATCCTTGATGTCATTTCTCCTCACCATGATGAAGTCAATCATGTGCCAATGTTTAGAGCAAGGGTGCATCCGCGAGGTCTTATACTTTGCCTTCTGCTGGAAGATGGTGTTAGTTATGGTAAGGTTATGCTCAGAGCAAAGAGTAAGTAATCTCATACCATTTGCATTCTCCCTGCCAATGCCATGTCTACCTAGTACTCCACTCCATATCCTGTAGTTCTGTCCCACCCTAGCGTTAAAATCCCCAAGCAAGAGAATCTTATCACTCTTAGGGACCTGGCGAAGAGTTTCATCTAGTGCTTGATAAAAGCGTACCTTGGCTTCATTTTCAGATCGCAAAGTTGGTGCATAGGCACTGAGAAGTGTGGCATAACGCTTTTTTGCCAGGGGGATACGGAGGGTCATTAGCCTTTCACTAATGCCAATAGGTGTTTCTATGAGACTTGGTAGAAGCGTGTTTTTGATGGCCAGTCCTACTCCATAAAGATTTTTTCTCACCTGGGGGGAAACCTTTCCAGAAGAAGGTATAGCCTGTTCCTTCCTCTGTTAGAGATCCTTCATCCAGAAGCCTAGTCTCACTCAGGGCAGCAATATCGATGTTATAGCGGCTCAGCTCAGCTGCGATCAGGGCTGTTCTCCTGTGTGGTCTGTCTGAGATGCCATGCGAGTCCAGGAGAGTCCTTACATTCCATGTTGCCAATTTTATATTGTATTGTTTCTTATTTCGACCGCAGTAGTGGAATAACCCGATAGGCGCGGTAATCTATCCAGGTAAATGGTTGAATGGCCAATTTTTAGGCCACCTTTTCTAAGTCCTTCCCCAATTAGGGAGAGTAGTGCGGCCCCTAAATAGGGCTGCTCCGTCGGACAGGGGTCTGCCGAAACACCTGTCATTCAATCCCAGTTGATTGCGACCAAATACCCTGTGCCGCTGCCGTGCAGGGCTCTGAAAAAGAGCTCCCAGTCTATTCAAACCTGCCCCCGTCGTCAGATTCCCCATCGCCGTCAGACATTTTACCATATGTAAGGTCCAGGTATTGTCACCGTGGTCAGAGGTGCAGACCTGCGCAAGGAAGGTTTTAAAGTGCCAAAGGAGGTGCGCCATCCCCAGTAGCACTATCTTCCCCATTATGAGGTAAGTCCCAATGGCAAGGGTAGTCCCAGGACAACCGGTCCCCTATCTTGGCTGCAGGAGGCTGCCGGGTCCTTCGTCTGTTAAGGCCCGCCTACTGCGCACCTCCAGCGCATTGCTTTTCTGTCAGGGTATGCTCCCTTAGCCTTATCTGAACAGACTATCCACAAGGCAGTGGGGCTATTTTCCCATAGCTGGGACAGTGGTTGACGGGCGCCAGGGCATTGTCCACACAATGGTGGGCCTGCACACCGTGTCTCTGGGGTCCACTGCTACTCTGAGATCCCCTGTAGTTTAGCCTGGGACCGTATGATACCCAGTTTCCGTGTGTGGCCCCTAGGAGGCACTACAGGAGTCTTGGTGGTGGAGAGGCTCTGTACTGGCAGAAGGAGGCTTACGAACTCGGCTCCTCTTTTCACCCTCTATCAAGAAGGCTAGCCAGCGGCAATAGCTGTAAGCAGAGAGTAACAAGCAGAGAGCACAGCATAGCATGTACTAACTACCAGCACCACTATACCACTATCCACAAGTTTCCGAGGGGCGCTCCTGTAAAAAATAAAGTGGGTGAAACTTCCGGTGACGCGGCGGAAGTAGCATTCCAATGGTATTTTGTGTGTTAGTTAGCGAAGAGGCTAGCTGTTTTTCGGAGAATTATTTTACTATTTAAAGACGCAAATCTTTATGAGAGATGTCGTTACGGAGCTCAGGGACAACATGTGCTGCTCGCGGTTGTATGTATAACCGGACTAAACTAATTTAGTGGCTTAAACGGGATTGTTTTGAACATAAGCTGAAAACGAAATCAGAGTGATTCTGCCAGAGCCCGTCTCTGATCCTGCCAACGACTGTAGTTTCCATCACCTCCCAAAAGACGACGAATCTTCCTGTGTACATTTGTTTAAATTCTTAATGTTCTATAAACTCTATCAGCATGTGTTTGGCTGTTTTCTACTGATGTTACACCTAAACTCAGGATCAAAGCCTGTGTTGACAGAATACCAAATGTGCCAGTTAATGTATTCAAGTAGCACATTCATTTATAATTTTGAATAAACTCCAAAGCACAATGACTAAGTGTGTATTTTTTTATTTTAATTGTTTGTCAGCTCACACAACTGTCTGTCACCATGCCTTAATGAGTATTGATTATTAATAATGTTATTATAATACTCCCAATCAACTACTGCGGAGGGTAAAGGTACTGTTATTTCACCCTTTTTAATTTCGTTGAGGTTGTGTTCCCACATCGTTAGCTAGTTTGGATCGCTATAACTTGAATGACTGTCAACTGTTGAATGAACGAGTGTCAAGATGTCAAATCGCGCTATGTTTACTTCCAACCGGAAGTCGCGCCCACTTTTGACGCAAGGCCTCATGGGGCGTAGGAAACTTGTGGATACTACTGCACTAGACGCTTCACACACACCCTGTGTGTCACACACACACACACACACAAATATATATATATATATATATATATATATATATATATATAGTGTGCTTGACAGACAACAACAAATAATCAAGGACAGAGTACAGAGATCGCTTGCTGAAGGCAACAGAAGCTGTCATGGTCTGATTTCAAGGGTGCTATATAGTTTCCTGGTCTATGACGTCACATGACGTCCCACTCTCTCATTGAAATGATTGTAAGGGCGCTTCACGACGCAATCACACAGAGCGTTCCCACCGCGTTGTAACGCAGCTTGAGGTTCCCTTGAAAGGGAACACTTGTTTATTAATAAACAATTAAAACATCTCCTTTTTATATTTATACATAGCCTATTCATAATCAATACTTTTGGCGTTTCTTTGGGACAGCTTTTAGGTGCTTTATTGGCAGTGCCACCGCATCACTGCAACCACCAGAATCCTGAATAGGCCTATATTTAAAATTCTGGCTATAATTTATTTATTTAAAATTCTGCCAATATATATATATATATATATATATGTGTGTGTGTGTGTGTGTGTGTGTTGCCCCCTCATTTAAAGAAGGGACCCCCAGAAAATACAATTCTGGCAACGCCCCTGCTCCAATGTCCTCCAGTAAAATATAAAACAAACAAAAAAATGCCAATAGCCGATTCTGATAATTTATCGCGGGCACGGGTCGGGTAACGGGCCAAATATTAACGGGTCTGGGCGTGTGTGGATTTAATTCTGATATTATCACGGGTGATGGGTCGGATCTGGTGCTGAACTTTGCGGGTACGGGCGGGGGCGGGTCTCCAAAAATGGACCCGTGCAGGACTCTGCACCCTCGAGGCAGGTTTGAGTTCGCTGCCACCTGTGGTGGCGGCAACCATAACTTCCGCTAGAGCGTCGTCCACGAGACACCTTTATGCGTTGAAGTGGAACCTCTTCGTCAGCTGGTGCTCTTCTCGCAGAGAAGACCCCCGGAGATGTTCGATCAGGGTCGTGCTTTCCTTCCTGCAAGAAGGGTTGGAGCGCAGGCTGTCGCCCTCCACCCTTAAGGTTTACGTCGCGGCCATTGCCGCCTCTCATGAAGCAGTAGAAGGTAAGTCCTTAGGGAAGCACGACCTGGTCATCAGGTTCCTGAGGGGAGCGAGGAGACTACATCCGCCTCGTCGACCCCTCGTACCCTCTTGGGACCTCTTAGTAGTTCTAAGTGCTCTGCAGAGGCCTCCCTTTGAGCCTTTGCAATCGGTAGAGTTAAAGTTTCTGTCCATGAAGACGGCACTCCTGGTTGCACTGGCCTCCATCAAGAGGGTGGGGGACCTGCACGCATTCTCCGTTGACGAAGCGTGCCTGGAGTTCGGGCCGGCTTACTCTCATGTTGTCTTGTGACCCTGGCCTGGATATGTGCCCAAGGTTCCCACCACTCCCTTCCGGGACCAGGTGGTGAATCTGCAAGCGCTGCCCCTAGAGGAGGAGGCAGACCCAGCCTTGGCACTGCTCTGTCCAGTACGTGCTCTCCGCACCTACGTTGACAGAACGCGGTGTTTCAGGACCTCAGACCAGCTCTTTGTCTGTCATGGGGGGGGCCAGAAGGGAAGGGCTCTCTCAAAGCAACGGCTGTCTCACTGGATAGTGGACGCCATTGCTTTGTCTTACCAGCAGCAAGGCCGACCGTGCCCCCTTGGTGTGACGGCCCACTCCACTCGGAGCGTGGCTTCCTCTTGGGCTCTAGTGCATGGCGCCTCGCTAACAGACATTTGCAGAGCTGCAGGCTGGGCGACACCCAACACCTTCGGGAGATTCTATAATCTGCGAATTGAGCCGGTGTCCTCTCACGTACTCGCTTCCGCCAGTAGTGGACCCGCTTAGGTGTCTTCGCTTGCTCGCCATTCCACTCCTCGGACTGGATAAGTGCGATATTCCTCAGTGTCTTCCGTTGAAGCCTTGAGTCCTCCAGCACCGACGATGCGGGCACCACTGCTGTTGCTCTGGATGCCGGCTAGGTGCCTCCATGTGCACGGTTCCCTATGGTAACTGTCTCGGTCCCGACGAGCTGTCTGGCGCCTTGTATGGCTGACACCGCCGTTGGTGTATGAATGTGTGTGTGAATGGGTGAATGTGAGGCAATATGTAAAGCGCTTTGGTGGCCATTAGGTCTATGAAAGCGCTATATAAATGCAGTCCATTTTACCATTACCATTTCATGTGTATTATCCACTGTAAGCCTCTCTGAGCATGTGTCTTCCCTTGGCAAGCCATCTGCCACCCCTGGAGTTAAATTCTAGTAGCCACCTGCGGTTGGTGCTCCAGTGATCTCCATATGCGTTCCTATGCGGCCATATGCGTATTTGTAAGTCCTCCTTCGGTAGGCATCTGGTAGCATGTCCCTCCCGGGATATGTTTCCCAGTGTACCTTGGTATTCCTGTGTCAAAGTGGGATCCCTGGTTAAAAAAAAAAAAAAGAGGTTCAGGGGTCCAGACTTTCGCAGGGCACTGGAAGACAGCTTGAAGATGGCGTGATGGCACTGACCCCCATTCTCCGTCACTTCTGACGTAACTCGAAGTGACTTTGAAAGGGAACGTCTCGGTTACGGATGTAACCCTCGTTCCCTGAGTAGGGAACGGAGACGTTACGTCTCCCTGCCACTTCCGCTGTATCGCTGGGTAGACGCCGGAGTTCAGCCTTGGCTCCTCAGCGAAGACATACTGCGGTTGCGTTCACTTCCTCCTTTTATACCCACTGCGTGGGGCAGAGATACGCTATGCAAATTCCGCAGCCCCAAGGCATTTTCATGCCATTGGCTCGTTTTTAAATACTCGAAGAGGATTGGCTTTCTATGCGAAACCCCCATTCTCCGTCTCTTCTGACGTAACGTCTCCGTTCCCTACTCAGGGCACGAGGGTTACATCCGTAACCGAGAC
Source organism: Pimephales promelas (assembly GCF_016745375.1). Next base: position 3,634,783 of record NW_024121832.1, on the reverse strand, counting down.
GTTTTCTCTGACGGTCTTGTTATAGGTGTATGGTAAAGAATACGCAGTTACAGTACAAAAATTGTTATGGCTATATTAATGAAAATGATTCTTTTTTATTTCGCCATTAAACAAAATCATTACAGTAATCTTTAAAAGAAATAGAAGATATGAATGTATTAAAACTATAAAGATTTAAAGTTGCTCTATGTAACTTTTTTTATAAAAAGAATCATTTTTTTATTGCCTGTGTTTGAAGGTGTTGTAATCACACATTGCAACGATCCACTTTTCGTGTTCTGCTATTACCTCTGAAGGCCAATTTTCATATTTATATGTGAGGTCTCCGGGTAAACTAAATGAAACATGAACTGAATAGAAATGAATGTTCCAGGATAACAAAAAATTGGGGCTTTAACATGTAGGCTAACTTATTTTATTTGCTAGATCTACTGAATAACGTCACCCATCCCACTACTATCATATTGTTTATACACATTTCCAGACACGTTCAGTACAGTAGGCTAATATTACTTCCTGTTTCTTTACTTTATTACTTTACTGTTTTACTGAAATTGTTCAGTTTAGTTCAATAACCATTTTCGTTATCATATTACACATCCACCTATGTTGACATTGCTGACTGTGAAAGACTCATTAGTTAGTGAAATGCCTTATGCTAACGTATATAACACCACATGTCGGCTAAATGAAGTTTATTCTAATATTATCATGGTACGAGCACAGAGCATTAGTTCAACATCAAGCTGATAAAAGTAGCCTATTATTGTAAATGCAGTGGGAGTTTACATTCGTTTCCAGCATGTTGTGTGATGCTGCCGCCGTTGTATTGAAAGTCTCTGTGAGTCCGTGTTGCTGCCGGTAGTGAACGCTCGCTCTTGAGAGCGAGCATGCAGACGCACACGAGCATGAGCGCTCTTGTTGCATTCTGAAACGTCACCGCTAGAGGCCGCTAAAAACTCCGTAGAGCACCTTTAATTTAAACAATCTTTTCATTTTAAAAGCTTGAAACTTTTACGATTATGATTCGAAAGAATTTTAGTACGAACAAAACTTTGACTCTGGAAAGACGATACACAGAGACTCATCTGCTCTGTCACCCTATATCCTGAAGCTATAGCACAGGTCCTGAAACACAGGTGGTCGGCCTGTGGCATCACAGATTCTAAATGTCTTCATTAGTGCTCTCGCACTAAAGATAGGCCTATGTGGTGATTTTCGCAGAGATACTACTTAAGAAATTATTGAACATTTCACACAATGTGTGAGATGACTTGTGAGAGCCCCACATTTTTTTACATGCACCCAGATAAATAAAAATATAGTCATGTTTTTCCATAGACCGCTGATGTAGCATATTTGTTTTATGAATTAATTTAATTTAACTTAAAACATCTTGTAATTGTAAAAGATATCATTTAAAATTTTAATGATTATACCATGAAGTTGTCACAGTCTGCGTCTGCACCGTCCTGTCGGCGTCTCCTGCACTACACTTCCCATGATCCTCTCGTCTCCACACCTGAACTCACTCCCTAATCAGCCTCCCGTTCAGCGTCCTGTTCATCTGTTACACCTGTTTTCCACCTCGTTATGTTTGATTCCTCCTTGTATTTAGTTCCCTCTGTTTGATTCAGTCTTTGTCGGTCATTGTTTGTTGTTACACGCTGCCTGTTTAATATATTAAAAGTGATCTTTATTGTTACTCTGGACTCCTCCGGTTCCTCTACCAGCACCACACCCTGACTGAACGACCGACCCCCCCCCAAAAGGATGGACCCTTTCGTAGGGGTCCAATTGCTCTGTCTAGAGAAAACAGACCGGTCTCTGGAGGATCATCTGGCGGATTTCCTTAACCTCGCTTCCGCCACAACCTTCCCGGACGACTGCCTCTGCAGCTTTCTGTATGCCGGCCTCAACACCGCCACCAGAGAGCAGTTGTCCGGGAGGGGTCCCCAGGGGAGCTTTTCTGCGTATGTTGAGTGGGTGCTGGTGTCCTGTGGATCACCTTTCACCATCGATGACGGCACCAGCCCCACTCCAACGCCCGAGCTCTCCTCATCGTTTCCGCCCAGCCCCGTCCAGCCAGAGACCGTCCAGCCTAAGCCCTCCTCTCCGCTGGTTCCGTCCAGCCCCTCCGAGCCCGAGCTCTCCTCATCCCTGGTTCAGTCCAGCCCAGCCGAGCTCCCTTCATCGCTGGTTCCGTCCAGCCCCGCCGAGCCCGAGCTATCCTCACTGCTGGTTCCGTCCAGCCTTCGCCAGAGAGCGTCCAGCCTTCGCCAGAGTGCGTCCCGCCAGAGCCCGAGAGCGTCCCGCCAGAGCACGAGAGCGTCCCGCCAGAGCACGAGAGCGTCCCGCCAGAACCCGAGAGCGTCCAGCCAGAGCCCGAGACCGTCCAGCCTGAGCCCGAGACCGTACAGCCTGAGCCAGAGACCGTACAGCCTGAGCCAGAGACCGTACAGCCTGAGCCAGAGACCAGGATCCCTCCCAGCCTCCCTCTCCCGCCTCCTCCCACTATTCACCCTTCAGCCCTCCTGTTTTCTAGCCCTCCAGACCCAGCTCGGTTGGTGGATCCCTGTTTTCGCTTCCCACCTCCTCCACATGGACACTTCCTCAGCCCCCGGTCCCATCGGCTCCCCCGTGGCTTTTACCTCCCTCAGCTCCTCCATGGCCCCCCAGTCCACCAGCTCAGCCAGGCTCCCTCGTCCCTCCGGATTCCCTTCGCTCCCTCGTCATCCTCCCTTCACCTATGGACTTCCTTCCTCTGGCTCCGCCCCGTCATGTCACCCCCCCGGTTCAGTTGGACTCCTCACTCCCTCCAGTCACCCGTCAGCCCTCACTCCCTCTGTCCTCACCGTGTCCCTCTGTGCCCCTGTCGTCACCTTGGTCACCTGAGCCTGTGTTCTCACCATGGTCCCTTGGTCCCTCGTCAGCACCATGTCTCGTTGGTCCCTCAGCTGCACCCTGGTCTCCTCTCCCACTTGCTCCGCCCCTGTCAGTCGGCCCCCTGGTGTCATCAGCCCTGTCTCCATCGGCTCCACTAGGGGTCCTCCCTCCACTTGCTCCGCCCTGGTCTTGCCCTCAGCCTGCTCCGCCCTGGTCTCGCCCTCAGCCTGCTCCGCCCTGGTCTCGCCCTCAGCCTGCTCCGCCCTGGTCTCGCCCTCAGCCTGCTCCGCCCTGGCCACGCCCTCAACCTGCTCCGCCCTGGCCACGCCCTCAACCTGCTCCGCCCTGGCCACGCCCCGCTCAGCCCTCAGATCGTCCCCCCTCCTTCCTCTGTTCTGCGGCGTGAGGCCACGCCTTCCGAGAGGGGGGAGTTCTGTCACAGTCTGCGTCTGCACCGTCCTGTCTACACTACACCTCCTGCACTACACTTTCCATGATCCTCTCGTCTGCACACCTGAACTCACTCCCTCATCAGTCTCCCGTTCAGCGTCCTGTTCATCTGTTACACCTGTTTTCCACCTCGTTATGTTTGATTCCTCCTTGTATTTAGTTCCCTCTGTTTGATTCAGTCTTTGTCGGTCGTTGTTTGTTGTTAGCCTGTGTGGCGCCCGTGTTCCTATCTTCCTGCCTGTTTTATATATTAAAAGTGATCTTTATTGTTACTCTGGACTCCTCCGGTTCCTCTACCAGCACCACACCCTGACAGAAGTAAGATTAACACTAATCAAACATATGAAATGTCTCCGCTGAACTGACACACATACACACACACACACACACACATTCTGACGCAGGCCCCTTCATGGGGCCCACAAGTTTTTTTATGCGTTGTGGGATCCACCCTTTGCAGTGGTCCTACACTGTTGTAAAAAATAACATTACATCTAAAAAAAATCTGAATCATTAATATCACTTCAATTTGACAAATTTCTAAAGTTTTGTCAAACAAGGAATTTGGCCCCTTGTGGGCACCGTTTCTAGGATTGCCGACTTGTGGGGTCTGCCCACATACACACATACATACCAAGTTTTTATATGTTAATGGGGCCCAAGGTCACTATCTGCAGCTGCTGACACCAACCTTTATTATTACTCCCAGTTTCCTTATTTTGGACTAAAATAGTTAGTTTTGTAATGAGTAATTATGTATATATGTGAAACTTTCCATCTGCCTTTACAGATTACGAGACATATGACTTCAAAGACAGTTTTATGACAACTGAAATGCCCAATTTTATTTTAATGACAGTTTATGCCACAGAGTTGTCAGTCAAACTTTTTATGAAATGATTAAAACAATTTTTAGTTTTTAAACAAACAAATTAAATTTTAGAAAGTTAACAAATTCTGAAATCATGATACAGAGATATTTAAAGAAATGAAAAATCCTTGAAATATGAAATATTTAACATATTCCCAATACACTTTCAGTGTTCAGTGTACCCTAAAATAAATTTAAAAAACATTAAAATAAACAAGAATATATCAATATCCATCCAACATCTATCCATATATCCAACATCTACCCTACATCCATCCATCCAACATCTACCCTACATCCATCCATCCAACATCTACCCTTCATTCATCCATCCAACATCTATCCTACATCCTATCCTACTATCCTACTATAATATCCAACCATTTCTGAGAGCTTGAGGTTCTGCAGTAATGCAGTGTTCACATTCTTCTTTACCAGGAACTTGATTCATTGATTCTTGATTCAAGCCCCAAAAATGCATCTATCCATCCAACATCCACCCTACATCCATCCAACATCTACCCTACATCCATCCAACATTCATCCATCCAACATACTGTATATCCTACATCCATCCAACATCCATACAGCCATCATCTACCCTACATCCATCCATCCAACATCTATCCTACATCCATCCAAAATTCATCCAGCCATCATCTACTCTACATCCATCCAACATTCATCCATCCAACATCTACTCTACATCCATCCAACATTCATTACCTTAGTTCCAGTGCTTTTCACACTAGACTTTTCTGCAGTAATGCAGCGCTGACATTCTTCTTTCCCAGGAACTTGATTCATTGATTCTTGATTCAAGCCCCAAAAATTCATCCATCCATCTAACATCCACCCTACATCCATCCAACATCTATCCAGCCATCATCTATCCTACATCTATCCAACATCCATCCAACCATCATCTACTCTACATCCATCCAACATCCATTCAGCCATTATCTACCCTACATCCATCCAACATTCATCCAGCCATCATCTATCCTACATCCATCCAACATCCATCCAACCAACCATCATCTACTCTACATCCATCCAACATCCATCCAGCCATCTACCCTACATCCATCCAGCCATCACCTATCCATCCATCATCTATCCTACATCCACCCATCTCTCGAAAATCCATCCAACATCCATCCATCCATCTATCAAAAATCTATTCAATATCCATCCAACATCCATCCTACATCCATCAAATTAAAAATAAAATTAAATAAGTGCTGTGAAGAACTGTGAAATGTGTAAAAAAAAATTGTAGGCCACTGGACACCCATAAAACCTGAGCAAACCCCTACAACAAGGTTACAACAGAACACAACCAAAGACGAAAATTAAGATCCTACCTCAAATCTTTTGGTTTTACCTCAGTTCCAGTGCTTTTCACACTAGACTTTTCTTCTCAGGGCTGTAATGCGATTTTTAACATAATATTTAACTGCTTTCCAGTCTCTATTTCTGAGAGCTTGAGGTTCTGCAGTAATGCAGCGCTGACATTCTTCTTTCCCAGGAACTTGATTCATTGCAATAAATCTCTTCAAATGCGTGTCCATGGCAGCACACTCGTCTGGGGTCCAGCTTCTTTTGACGGCCGTTTGTTTTCCTACGTAGGCAAAAACACAAAACATTGTACGTTTTCTTTTATAAAGAAATTTTTATCTTACTTAACCCTGTAAGACCCACTGTTTCAGAATTACATCAATTGTGGTTATTCCCCAAAACCCCTTTTGTCTTTTTTTAATTGTTTGTTTGTTTATACAACCACATCAATATGATCTGTGGGTCCTACATTTTATTCCCACCATGTAATTGGATCCAGGATTTGTATACAGAGCCCACCCTTAAGTCAAGAAGTGACACATCCAACAACTTTCTGATCAAGCAACATGCCTTTGATTTACTGGACTGGATTCATCTTCAAGTAAGTAAAATGCTTGGAATATGTTTTTCTGTGTCTATTACAGTGTCTAGAACAAGGACATTTACAGTAAATGTCGAAAATAAGCCCTACATTTTGTTTAGAGCTTGTTTTATAAATAATTTTACAATAATTTATAAGCAATTACAATGTTGGATGAGAGTGGCAGTCGTAATTGCCCTGAAATTATACATGATTTAAACATTATACTCTTTAGCTTTATATCAGATTAAATATTCTATACTGTATTAGAGACTAAAGTTGAAAGATATTGCCATATCTAAACATTAGAATTTGCTATCACATTCTGCAGGACTTTCTAACAAAGAAATTCTGTTTGTGCAAATCTGCCCTTTCTTAGTCTACTGATAAACAAAATGTTCTCATCAATTTATAGTCAAAGTGCTTATGATCATTAGGCCAATAACCTTTATTTAACCAGGTCTGGCCCATTGAGATCCAAGATCTCTTTTGTAAGAGACACCTGGCCAATCCTCCAAGTTGTGCGGGATGCTCCCGGTGCTTTGTTCTGGCACAGGTGTAAATGTTCATCACTGTTAGATTTTGTTGTAAACTGTAATCCTTACAGGAATGCATTCACCGTCCAATCACAGTCTATTATAGGTGAGCCATTAGGTATAATGTGACCGGTGAGATGTGTGAATAGGTTGCTTCAGTCCAAAGTGTGAACAAGTCATAATGAGGCATGTGTGCTATTTGTATATACAAATGTACATTTGTTTCAATTTTATCTTTTTCATTTCAGAATGCCACCAGCAAAGGAGAAATCCTCGGTACAATGTGCACAATGTAATCCAAAAGTTTGTGAAGATTTGGTTCAAGCTCTGGCAACAGATACGAATGAGTACAGCTTTCAAAATGACGAAAGATCAGCAACACTAATACAAAAGAAATATAGGCAGCATTGGGCATGTACCTGAGGATGGAACATTACATTTTGTAAACAATTTAACCGTGCCAGAGACTGAAAAGAGGGACAAACTCTGGAAACTCAGACCACAGCTTGATTCACTCAGAGAAAACTGCCTGCAGGTGGTACCAGAAGAGCACATTCCATGGACAAGATGATGATCCCCTTCAACAGGAAGTCATGTATCAAGCAATCAAGTATATGCAAGGTATCTACGCTCATGGGGCTTTAAAGTATGGGTGAAAGCTGGAATTTGTAGCATGATGCTTGACTTTGATGTTTACCAAGGGAGCAACAATGAAGTACGAGTCAAATCTAAACTTGGATTGTCAGGTGGTGTTGTAATGAAGCTTGGCTCCACATTTCCAAAGGGTCAACACAACAAGATCTAGGCAGACAACTACTTCACCTCCATTCCACTGGTAGTGAAGCTCCTTGAGCAAGGAATACATTATGTGTGAACAGCCAAGCAAATGCATCTACCTAACAGTAATCTTTACATGTGAAGAGCTTGAAGAAGAAGAGCAGAGGAAGCTTTGACCACAGAGTAGAGGGGAAACAACATCTGTGCTGTCAAATGGTACGACAACAGGGCGGTGACACTTGTGTCATCATTCACTGGACCAGGACCTGTTCAGGAGATTCAAGACTGGGACAAAGCCGCCAAAACCTACATTGACGTTAGAAAGGCTTCCATTGTGGGCATCTACAATAAATACATGGGAGGTGTGGATTTGTTGGACTCATTTACAGCAAAACAAGTATGCACTGAAATCCTGGTGGTGGTACATGTGCATCTTCTGGCACACAATCACCCTTACTGTGGTCAATGCCTGGCTCCTCTACAAGCAGCACAGCCTATGCTCTCAGGATGCCAAAGAAGGAGATACTGGAACATGAGAAAGTTCCAAGCACAGCTGGCTTCCTCTCTCATTGCGGTAATGATCTATTTGTGCTATTTACCTTGTTTGTGATAAATCAGACTGGTATTTGAGATGTACATGAATTGAGACATTTGTTCTTTAGATTCTAATCTGGTGGACAGGACACTGAAAACGCCAAAGAGAGGACGGCCATCTTCAGCCAACAAGAGCCCAGAGACAGGAGGCCACTGAATGGTGGAAAGAGACCACACATGGATGATGGAAGTCCAAAGGCTCCCTCTTCTAAAAAGTCACGCAAACCACCGCCCATGGATGTGCACATGGACCAAACTGGACATTTCCCCCTGAAGACAAAGAGAGGGCACTGCAGACATTGCAGTAAAGGGTACACCAATACCCAAAGCAGCAAGTGTGATGTCCGCCTCTGTTTTTCAGAGGACAAGAACCGTTTTTGGGATTACCACTATAAGTAAAGGTGGACTTCACACCGAGCACACAGATTTCAATGGAGAGCGAGAGAACACTGCAGACGTTGCACTGTTAACAATGTAAATAAATAAAGTTCTTATTTGTTGGAATAAACAACTCTTCATAATAACATGACTGAGATTATTATTCATTTTATACACTGGTTTGGTAAAAACAAAAACACTGCAAATTAATCCTTAATTATGCAGCTTCATGGGCACCTCTTCAGACCTAACGTGCTACGCAGCTACGTGGATGTACTCTCTTGTGATTGGCCAGAGTGATCACGAGTCTCCGGATGTTTGGGTCTCGTTGCTGAAAGAGTGCATGAAGCGGTGGAAAAACCCCAGCCCCCCTGTGCTGCCAGCTTCTCCAAGCCCCGTGCTCCCTCTTTTGCCAAAACCACCATGAGAACAACCGACAACTGGCTGAAGGAAGAGCTGCAACGGGTGAACGAAAGGCAGAAAGCAACGGAGGAGTGCCCGCTCAGACGCATCCCGTTTAGTTTTGCTTTTTAACTTTATTTATAGTTAACTGTTTTGATTGCATTCTTTTTTCTTTGTGTGTTGTATTTATTAAACTGAGTAATTTGCAGTGGCTCATTGTACTTCTGATGGCATTAAATTAAAATTCTGGAAAAGAAACTGCAACAGGATGCTTTTACCCAACACTCGAGTATAAACACACACTCGCTGACTCAGAGCAATTATATTCTTTCTTGCATTTCACAAAATAATAATAATAAAAACAATAATTATGATAATATTTTCTATTTATAAGGCACTTTTAAAAGGTCATTTAATAAAGTCAGCTGCATGTGGAGGCTTAATGAGACTTGGATGAAGGAACACTAGCAGTTAGGAGGTATTTAAGGTGATTGGAGGTTTTTATTTATATATATATATATATATATATATATATATATATATTAATATAACAGACTTCTTATTGATATAAAGGTGATAATGCCAGTCTTTCCCCAACCCTGGCACCGGACAGTAAGGAGGGACAGACATATTTCAAGTGTTGAGTCAAGGAAGCAAAGTAAAAGCCCTTAAAAAATAAATGAGCAACTCTGGCCCAAAAGAGAGAGCAAGCCCCAAAGCTTACCTCTCTTTTTTGCAGACACACTCCGGTTTTTGACTTGTGATGTGGAGGGACATTCTTGCAGGGATGACATGCTGACCTCATCTTCTGTCCCCTCTTCTCTTGGCATACTGACATCTGGACAAAGAAATAACTTTATTGTAGTATACACAACATGAAATAGCCGTCAGTACAGTGGTTGTGTTATTTTATAAAATAATTTAGTATATTCAATTCAATTTTCAATTCAGTTTATTTATATAACGCCGATTCACAACAGATGTCGTCTCGAGGCACTTAACAAGAAGTCAGTATATGGGATTTGTGTCCCTTACAGAGACACAGTTTATTTTTTCCCTTCTCCTATCGTCCTAAATTCTTCTCAAGTGACTAGTGATGTGAAAATATTAGTTGTCATGTTAGCCCAGGGATGGGCAACTCCAGTCCTCAAGGGCCACTATTCTGCAGGTCTGAGATGTTTCCCTGCTTCAACACACCTGATTCAAATTAAATAGATCAAACAGCTTGTTGCCAAGCTCTGCAAAATGAATCAGGTGTGTTGCAGCAGGTAAACATCTAAAGGATAGCGGCCCTCAATCAGTATATTTCCTCATATAGTGTACAGACGACAGACCGTTCCCATGCAGTCCACTAGTGCTGAAGTAGCCGTGCGCTGTAAAGATTGTATGTTGGACAATATAAGATGAACTGATTTCATCAGACAGACAGCGACTGTAGTTACTGACACAAGTAGCATTGATGTTTAGGTTAGTGTGCCCTCACCTACTGTTTATAGGTTGCTCCAATCTCACGGCGCAGACTTCACGCAGGGATTGCACGGCTACTCAAACATTTGTCCTCCTCAACTGTGAACGAGTACACAGTTACAGCGAGTTGAGTACGAGTACGCAGATGAGGAGGTAACATGTCAAGACGACAAGGCTGTACGAGTTTATTTGATGTCATCTAACCTGATGGCATGTGCGTTTGAGCCAGTGATGAGGAGGAGAGTTGAGAGACCCGTTTTTGCGTAAGTTGAGGGAGCTGCAGTGGCTCCGGAGGAGAGGGTCGGCAATCCTTTGCAGTGCAAGTGCAGTCACTGCGATCAACCGTGGAGTCTGTTTGCTGCCATGAACCAGACTTGGATAATGTGCTCAGGGAATTGTCCTGCATCACCTTATCAAGCACATTCCTGATGTTCTGTAATGACAGGGACGTGTTGGAGTAGCTGTGCTATCCCTGTATGAAGTCCGTGCCGAGAGATTAGAGCAACCTATAAGCAATAGGTGGGTTCACGCTAACCACAAAATGAATGCTACTTGTAATTTCAGGCAGTACTGAAGCAGTGTTCAGTTTTAAAACTGGGGTTGTGTTTGATGCAGGGGCTGCACAATCAGTCAGACAGGTCTCCTGACAGAGTTGCAGGAGAAAGAGGTGGGTAGGACAAAGAAGGGAGATGGAGTTGTTGATGTTCAATTTTTTGCCAAGTGCTGTGTGAAATGCACGAAAGGAAAGGTAAGAATTGCGTTCAAGCTCACCGGTTGAAGACACTCCCTGGTTTTGACTTTGTGATGTGGAGGTACATTCTTGCGTGGATGATATGATCTCATCGTCTGACCCATCATCTCTTAGCATACTGACATCTGGAGAACTCATGAATACAATACACAAAATATCTAAAACGGATCATTTAGAATCAATTTAGCAACATCGTATACACATACCTTCAATATCCTCAGCTAAAGGTCCCTCCATGTTAATGGTCTCTAAAATGATAATTGATAAAAAATTGAGATTGGAAAGCTGAAACTATGGGCAATCTGCAAGAGAATACAACAGTAGTATTATCTCTCATCCCGTCACTATTACTGCCCTATGCTTTACATTGCAAATAGTTGTTTTCTGAATGCGGAAGACTAAATGTCATATATGTGCCTTCAAGAATATAAAGTTAATTACCATTCACATCGACTTGTATTTCATCGAGGCTCTTTCCTTTGTAATCTCCTAGGCGTCCTTGTTCCATTGCGAGGAGGACTTTACTTACTTTGGCTAATTAGAGGGTGCTTTCTGGGAGCCTGTAGTGTTTCCTGTGAACAGCGATATTATGACCAAGGAAGTCTGCCAACTGGTCGAGCTCGGTGGTTTTGAGGTTCAAAACAGTAGACAGGGTAGCAATATGTTTCCTCAGTTGAATTGATTTTAGCGCTTGAGGATTTTTTATGTCACCACATTCACTGACAAATTGCCTCATGCAGTCACAAGCCCTGAGGTAATGGGCAGATTGTGGCAATGCAAACATATTCATTGTCCTTCAGCACCCCACATACTTCTCTGCACTCAGTAAGAGCATCAAGTGATTCTCTTATTAATGGGGTTAGAAGAACTGGAACCTTCCTTCCTCTTTTTCCAACAATTGCTATTCGCACGAAATGCCTGCAGAGCTTCTGCTCAAGCGGTGTGAGGGCCAAATTTACATCTCCCTGTTCCTCTGATGTGTCCTTCGATAAGTATGCAGACAGGCGCATTCAGGACAGTTCACCTGCTCTCCGCCGATTAAAAAGCATAACTTGAGTCAACGTTACTTTTGCAAGTTCCTTCCAATTTGTGGATGAACGATGTTCTTTTAAATCTTTGAGATGTTGCTGCTGTTTTTCTTCTAGATAGCAATGTAGCTTTTGGATATCTTGTGTAAGAGGTAAAAGTTGCGGTGCATTCCATTTGGCCCGGTTAAGCTGGGTTAATGCCTGGCCTGCAATATCAAACCTCCAACTCTCTAAATACAACTGTGCAAACTCCTCGGCATCTTTAATGGTTTCTCTATCTCTCTTTTTCAGTACTTCGGACTTGATAAACATGGGTTAGGGTTAGAATGCAGGCTGGGTCCTACCTTGCGTGCAAGAGAGGGACATTGGTATATCCCAGTTTGCTCACTGAATCCAGAGAGGTTCTTTGCAGCTCTGACAACCTGTGAGTACTGTTCAGGTTTAATGAGTTCTTGAATGGTCCTCACACGTGTGATTTTTTTAGCTTCCAATAAAAGCCTGCCAAGTTCTCGCAGTTTTTGGCGTATATACTGGTGTTGACTGACTATCTTCTCATTCTTTTTGAACAACCTGAACCCATAATTGAGGATGCAGTTGTCTCCTTTAATTGCAACTTCAATCTCGTCCTGAATCATTACACTCAAGAACTTTCATTACGCGTCTGTATATTCTGATGGAGAAGGTTCAGCGAAAGCACATAATGCCTGAACTCTATTTTTACCTGGTTTAGCATTTTTGGGTTTGAAGCTGCAGACCTTGAAATGCCGCCACATCGCTCTTCTTGAGAACAACCCATAGCAATGAATGCAATGTGCAAATTTATGTCCGTCTGATTTTTTTACCGGTTGTTTACATGGGATTAGTTTTCCTTTTTTTGTGACTGTTGTGCTCGAAGTTTCCCTTATTTCGTATGTAGTCAAATTGTAGTTTTCTTTCCTTTGAGTTTTTTGGTAAACTGAATGCTTTCGCAACATCCGATTCATGTTGGTGTTTACGCCACAAGTGTCTTGACATTTTCTGGACAAACTTCCTGCAATAAAAGCAGAAATGTTTCTTGTTAAAGCTTCTGGATCCGTCATCTTTCTTTAAAGTTGGACTGACAATCATATACTGCTCTTCTTCCAGGGGCACTGAAACACTGTTTTCAGAATATGTTGCGATTTCCTTTTTATTCCCATCAACTCTGCTATTTGGAAATCTTTGTGTGGGATCTATATATTGTGTGGGATCTATATATTGTGTGGGATCTGATATATTTTGTATAGGCTATAGATTAAAATAGTCTAACATAGGCTGTATAAAATAAAATGACACAACCTTGTCTCTTTTTATTTTATTGACCAAGAATAGCCATTATTAAAAGTTTAAGCTTAAAAAGTATAAGTAGTATAAGTATAAGAAGCTATAAGTCAACAAATAAGGCAAGTTAAAAGATTCAGTCAAACATACGTTTCAACGTTACAGTTAAATAGCCTAAATATATAGTTATGAAACTTCACTTTTCCCCTCAGCCAAAACGATTTTCCAGGGAACAAATCATAGAATAATGAGACCAAAGATCGCCCGTCTGATATACACAAGCCGATTTATAGCTCATGTTTAACCACTAGACACAGAGCCCGCGGGAAACGCAAGAATGACTAGCCGGGGCAAGGCTGTTGCAGGCGGGGTACATGAGCGCTGAGCACCCGCTGCCCTGTGATCACCTGGAACTCCGAAAACGTCAGATCAATTTTTTAAAATAGGCGCTATTTTTATAAATAAACCACAGATTTGAGCTTTAAACAACTATATTCTCGACTGAAAAACTCTTAAAACTACATTTCGTGACCCAATAACACAAATATTTTTGAAAAATTCTTCACCACACCGGCATCCTTTATCTTCGTAGTTTTCGCTCCCGAACAGCACCATAGCAACCGTTCTCCCCTACAAGGATTCTGGGTAATATCCTACAGCAAAGTGAGGTCTGATGCGCACTTACGAAAAGGGTACATTAAGTGCCCTTTTGATCACCCCTGGAGAACACTATTAGAGGATTGGGACACCCTACGGTCTTGCACCCCTTAGCGAAAACGCGCATTGAGGGGCACAAGGGCGCAAGTGCGGATATTGGGACAGGGCCCAAAAGTCTTCTCTGGCTAAAGTCAAATTGGCTATGTCTGGAGGACCCACTTCCACTCTCTCGGGAGGATCTACTTCCACTCTCCGTGGGCTTAGACTTGCTCTGTCTGGAGGACTCGTTTCCACTCTCTCGTGAGGATCTACTTCCACTTTCCCTGGGCTTAGACTTGCTCTGTCTGGAGGACTCGCTTCCACTCTCTCGGGAGGATCTACTTCTTTCTCTGGGCTTAAACTTGCTCTTACTGGATGATGCACCTTTCTTCTTTTTTTCCTTTTCCAGGGTTAATTCCATACTGCTATCACTTTCTGTGCTTTCATCCCTGGGATTTGGAATATACTCCTCTTCGCTACCTAAGTTTGAGTCATCTGATTCCATGAGATTCATCTGAATCTTTAAAAACAAACACAAATCTGTTAATACCTATTTTTGCAACATTACATATAAAAAACCTGAGTATACTGATTAAACAGGGTCAGGATACTAAATGAAGAAAAAATCTGTATGGACCATTTTAATTACAAGTACATTTTTAAATTAGAAGAATCCCCATTAGACTCACTAGCAAGAGCAACTGCCCAGCCCCAGCCCTAGCCCTAGACCAGCCCCACTCCAGCCCAGCCCTAGCCCTAGCCCCAGCTCAGCCCCAGCCCTGCCCCAGCCCTGTCCCAGCCCTGCCCCAGCCCCAGCCCCGCCCCAACCCAGCCCCAGCTAAGCCCCGCCCCCGCCCCACCCCTAGCCCCAGCCCCACCCCTAGCCCCAGCCCCACCCCAGCCCTAGCTCCCCCAAAAAAGACTTACGGGACGGCAAGACCTTCTTCTCAGCTTCTGTGAAACCCTTTCAGGCTTAAAAAAAGGAGTCTCCTCTGCGCTGTCACTACTTGAATCATGGAGACCGTGGGTAAAATCTTGTACTCTATCCATCTGCAAAAAGGGAGACATGGAGATATTTTGCTGTATGATTGCTGTATTTTTAATTGATAGGGAGACCATTCAGAGGTTGTCAGGTGAGCTAGACACCTATGAAAATTATTGACCAATATTACCCCTCCATCAACCTGCTGAGGCCCATGTCCAAACTGCCTTCCAGGTGGAGTAAACGTTGACAAAATTATTAAAAAAAAATTAACATTTCAGTTTTCATGCATTTGATTGTTAAATTTAATGACTTCACAAGAATGATTCATCATAATGATATAGTGTCATGGAACACCTGTAGACATGGAACTACTCCAGAGAGAGGGAGAGATTAGTCAATTTTCCGAAGTGTCTTCCTCACCTCACAATTGTCTCCCCATCACTTAAAAATCAGCAATTAGTCAGAAAAGAAGATTTTATTACAGAAAGTAGATATTATTATTAGAAATTATTACATAAGCAAATTAATTATATTGTTAAAATGTGTCTTGGGGCTTACCTGAATGCTTTTTGTGCGTCTCAGACGTGGAACAAGTTCATCATCCGATTCTTTCACAACAGTTTCATCTGAATTGTACAAATGATCTGAAACATCTGGGCCAATATCATTCTGCCCTATAATAACATCCAGGTGTGGGGTGGGAGGTTCGTTTTCCATACCATCCTCATCAGTTTCATCACTATCTGGATAATCAACCAGTGAAAATCCTTGGACAATAAATACCTAAAAATAAACAAAAATGTATTAAGTATGAAATTAGAAAGGTTGGCCAAAGAAACATGGCATGGTCTGACTAAAAATCTAAATCCAGAAATGTGAACACCAGCCCTTTTAGACAGTGTAGAATTATAAATGTTAAAATCAGAGTACAGTTATACTGAAGTATTACAATACTATCATATAGTTGCCTGAGGAAGACCATTTGGATCCCCACGTTGGTAACACTTTATTTGAAATGGTGTGCATAAGAATGACATAACACTGTCATAAACATGACATTTCACCTGTCATGAACATGAAGGAGTCTTTATGAATGTTTATGACTTTTGTCATTAAGTGTCATTTGGTAAATTATGACACTTTTAATGCAAAGTGTGTGACATTACCATGGCCTTTAACAGCCAATATAAAGCCACATAAGCAATGGTCCACTTTAGTAATAGGACACAACACACAACCACATACATGTCAGCAAAGATGAAGTGTTTGAAAGTAATTTTACCTGTGAGCAGGTCTGATCTGGGTTTGGGCCATCATTTAGCATCTGAAGAACAGGGCTGGTCTCATTCTCTACAGCTGCAGAAGGAGTCTGAAGGCATTTTACCTGAAATAGACAGACAGAGACTCAGAACTGTATGAAGAGACATTCACAGGCTAATACGGTCATCTAATGGTGAAACAGCACTGATCTTCATGGACTAAAAAGCAGCTCACGTCTATTCCAGGAGTTTGCAGTGGATCAAATGAAAATATTTCTTTAAAACATCTAACAACTCAGATACAGAATACAATTATGAATGTTAAAATCATAGTTGAGGTCATGTCAGGTGTTGTTATAGTGCATTAAAAACACTTACAGTAAGAACTGGACGGAAGGGCCCCACACGGTCTGACTAAAGACATATGAGTGTGTAAAGGAGAGACTAGAGAAACAAATGTATTTGGAAGATGGAAGGACCCCATAAGGACATGACTGGAAACATGACGGTGTGTGTGACATTACCTGGCTTTAACAGCCAATATAAAGCCACATAAGCATTGGTCCACTTTAGTAATAGGACACAACCACATACATGTCAGTATAGATGAAGTGTTTGAAAGTACTTTTACCTGTGAGCAGGTCTGATCTGGGTTTGGACCATCATTTAGCATCTGAAGAACAGGGCTGGTCTCATTCTCTACAGCTGCAGGTGGAGCTTGGGTTTTTTTCAACTGGATTGCAGATAAAGAAGAACTCATTTTAACACACATCAAAGACCAAAGATTAAATGCATTTCCATAGACAGTCAAGAGTAATATTGGACACATGGTTAATATTGGAGAAATACAAAATTTGCTTTGGCAAAAAAAAAAGAAAAAAAAGAAATCTCTATACTTAATCTAATCAACTCACCTTACTGCGCCAAGGCCATTTTGAATCACCATAGTTGTAATCAATTTGATCTCCTATTTCTATTTTCTTCAGAGAAAATAGGCACAAATGTGTTTTGTTGTCAACTATGATCTTTTTCATAATGCAATTCGGATTTTGGTGGTTGTCGTTGACCAAACGTCCTAGAGAAAAATCGTCTTACGATGCATCCAGGCTGAAAAGTATCAGAAAAATGGTAATAGTTTTACATCTTTTTAAAAGTTTTATTGAAAGAGTTATTTTCAAAAGAATTTAAGAGTATTTGTGCTTAATTCATTCATCAAGTATTAAACCCTTGTTTCAGAGTTAACTCGTAATTTCTATAAATCAATAAAAAGACATCCATCTTTCAATGTTTACCATAAGTGATGATTCTGCCACTGAAAGTCAAAGAAAAATGTGCTTTCAATCTCTGAGTATTTTCTTGACTTGCTTTCCTCCTGTGTGAGGAGTTTACCCCTGTACTCCAACACGAAGTCCCCGGGTTCAATGGGTTGTGTGGCAAACACTCCTCTTCCTACAATAATATATAATAATTAAACATTTCATTCTAGGACTCAAAAAGAGATACTACAGTATTTTCAAAGTGAGGATGAGGTTCTTGCGTCTAGTCAGTGTATTACCTGCAGACAATGATCACAGATTAAGAACGGACCAAGCTGTCAGGGATCAGTGGATTAAATTCTTTTTTAATGACGCGGTTCCTACAACCTTTCCCACTGGCTTAACGTTAGGTGTCTGTGCTAATCATTTTATCATTTGGGATAATCAAGATGAAAATTTGCCTTAAACTCTAAACTGCAGCTAGTCTACTACAGCAATAGGCATCATCCTGACAATTCAGTAGAATATTCTGACAAAGCACTCTGACAATCTTGCCTGGGCTGTAAATTATCACACTCACTTCGATCACTGTCTGTCTTTGACAAAGGCAAAAAATAAAAAATAAAATAGGAATATATAACCTGAAAACACACAAAAACTGTACCTTGTCATTACATCAACAACAATACTCTTTTGCTTTTGAAATGCACAAGTTGTGTCAATGAATCTTCTGCAACTTACCTTTGTAATGGTCAATGAATCTCGGCATAAACCCATCCTTGTCAGTGCAAGACAGAATGTACGTCTTTGCATCATCTATAGGCTTTTTCCTCCTCCTCCTTATGGACATAATGGCTCTGTGAAAATAATTGTAATTCGTAGTTAGTTAAGGCAAATCTCACAAAGTTAACTTGTTAGATGATAACCATGTTATGCTGCACAGACTCAGTAATCAATTTAAACTAGGGCTGTCAAACTTAACTTCTGGTACAGCAGCATGGCGGCGTTGCCACATGACCATTGACTGACAGCATCACATCCTTCCTCATACATGGATGGTTATGGGGGGGACGGGGTCCAGGGTAGGCCGGTACCACCCAGACAAAAAGCTTGGTGAATTATATATATATACACTGTCTACCAGTCAAAAGTTTTAGATCAGTAAGATTTTTTATGTTTTTAAATGAAGTCTCTTCTGCTCACCAAGGCTGCTTTATTTGATGAAAATTAAAAAAACAAACGACAATTAAAATGACAGTTTTCTATTTTAATATATTTTAAAATGTAATTTGAAAGCTGAATTTTCAACATCATTACTGTTGCTGATTACACATCAGTTTTCAGTGTCACATGATCCTTCAGAAATCATTCTAATATTCTGATTTTATGCTCAAAAAACAAATTATTATTTTCAATGTTGAAAACAGTCGTGTACCATTTCACCCCAAAATTCTATGATGAATAGAAAGTTCAAAAGAACAGCATTTATTTAAAATATAATCTTTTCTAACATTATAAATGTCTTTACTGTAACTTTTGATCAATTTAACTTATTCTTGATGAATAAAAGTATTTTGTAATTTCTTTCCCCCCAAAATAAAAATAAATTCTTACTGACCCCAAACTTTTGAATGGCAGTGATTAATGTTACAAAAGCTTTCCATTTCAGATCAATTCTGTTCTTTTGAACTTTCTATTCATCAAAGAATCCTGAAATAAAAATGTAAAAAAAAAACTGTTTTCAACATGGAGAATAATCATAAATGTTTCTTGAGTATCATATTATAATTATTTCTGTAGGATCCTGTGACACTGAAGACTGGAGTAATGATGCTGTAAATTCAGCTTTGATCACAGGAATAAATTACACTTGACTATATTCACATAGAAAACTGCTGTTTTAAATTGTAATATTTCACAATATTACTAGCTTTTTTTGTATTTTTTATTAAATAATTGCAGCCTTGGTGAGCAGAATAGACTTCTTTTAAAAAACATAAAAAATCTTACCAATCTAAAACTTTTGCAAAGTAAATTTGGAAAAAAAAATTCTATTATTTTCTCTCAACTGTCCTGCTCTAACGAACCACCTGCGGGTAGGATGTTATTTCAAAACGGCACCGTACATTAGCTTCAGTCTTGCGTTAGCTTCTGGCTAACCTCCATTAGCGAGTCCTGCCCTGTCTTGTTTACAATTCACAACCGATTCCACCTTTAACGACACGATTTCACTGCACCCCGTCTCTGCCCCGCTGTCATGTCCGTGGTGACGTTATTAGATTATGCCAACAGCTAATAGTAATATTATGTCGCTAAAGTTAGCTACATGGCAGCTAAACGAGGTAGCAAACATCACGATGTAATGCCAAAATATGAACTCACCATAAAAACCTCACAATTCACAACCAACTCTACTTTTAACGACACGACTTCACTGCACCCCATCTCTGCCCCGCTGTCATGTCCGTGGTGACATGTTATTAGGTTAAGCTAACTGCTAATAGTAATATTATGCCGCTAACATTAGCTAAATTGCAGCCAAAAGAGGTATCAAACATCACGATAAACTATAACACCGAAATAAACTCACCATGAAAACCATGCCTAGCTTACCTGTTGGATGCAGAGGTCGGTGTTTGTAAAAATGTTCTGATTTCCAACCCGTCTTCTTCTGTCTTCAATCTTCTATCCTTGAAGTCGTCTTCTTCTTCTACGTTACTTGTGCAATTTCCGCAGTTTTCCTTACTTTCACGGGAATCGCGGCTGATTGTACAGTGCTGTAATTTCATTGGCTAAAGGTTTCAGATTCCTGCGGTGTGTATTCGATTTCGCGGGAAGTGTAAACATGACTTCCGTTGAAAAAAAAGCTCGACGATACACACCTTCACACAATTACCCACTTTTTGCTACCTTATGGGCCACTTTTTAGAGATGGGAAAAAAGCAATGGACTCCGAAATCGGAAATTGAAAATTGAAAATTGAATTGAAATTGAAATTGAATTGAAATCGGACTCCGATTTTGGGACTCTTTAGGTGGGTGTGCTCCCACCGATCGGGACCCACACCGACGTATTTGTTAGTACACACACGCACGCACACACACACACACACACACACACAGACGCCAAAAATAAGTGTAAGAGGGCCCCCTCTGACTTAGAGGATTCAGAGAGCTCTAAAGTAATTTATTGCCATTTCTTACACACAGACACATAGACACACACACAGACACACACCACTCCGGCCATGCATGGGGGATCAAAGGGAGATCTCAGGGAGAATCACAGGGAGATCTTCACAACTTTAAACTCATCTTTTACATCTTTTGCTTCTTTTGCATTCTGCATCCATGTATTGTATGGACATCTTAGGAACTACTTTGTCAACCAGCTGGAAAAGTAAGATGGTTTTATTTTTGTGAACCATTTAGCAAGCCTGTATGTTTTTCTTAGAATCTATAAAACATGTTGTATTATTTTACAATGAATGATAAAGCATTTTATTGATATTCTTTTAAATGAACCATGGTTTCAACTTCAGCTAGTGAACTGTTTCAGCACGGGCTGCCGAGGGTGTCGTCTGTCTCACTTGCACAAACAGACATACAGATGCTGCTGTCGATGAGAGGGAGGGAGCTTTTTCAACATCTTGAAGTTAGATGCTTTTTATTTTTCACATCATATTTAAATCTAAATGTTTTCCTTATAATCTATAAAACACGGTTTCATTTTTTAGCTTGTGTAAGATTTTTCTCTGGGTGAAGGAATGTTCAGCCATCTCACACAGCCACTGTCACAGATGCTAGCACAGAGGCCGAAGGCCGATGAGAGAATTTGAGGGTGATCATCAGCACTCAAGTAAGCTGCTTTTATTTTACAGACCATATTTATATGTGATATGGGCATTATTAGAAAATTATTCCGTCAATAGAACGGCAGGATGGGATGGGAATTCCGTAACCAATTCTTCAGAAGTTATTTCCCCCAAAGGGTCAATAGGTCAGTAACATCATTTGATCTAGAACATAAAAACATCACTAGGGTCAAACTGTTCAATTGATTGATCGCTTCCTGGATAACCACCATGTACCAACACATGTTTTTTTTTTGGATTAGAAAGGTCAACGGGTCAAATACCAGAATGTACCACAGATGTTCTCGATTAGAAAACATCATCGGGTCAAAAAACCACCTGTCCATTTGATTGATCGATAGGTCAATGGTTAATCGATATTCCAAAGATGGAATTCAAAGGGTCAAAGGTTTATGACTACTTCAAAGATGGAATCCGGAAGGTCAAAGGTCAGCTCCGCCCACCTGTCAATCATAGGCAATAAATCATTTTGACACAAGCTGCAGGGTTAGAACTACTCATGAATACTAACGCAGTATGAAGTTCCTTACATTCTCTCGGTTATTTTGAAAATTAAAGTAACAAAATGTTGGTCCATTGTCACAATATTAACAAATTGTTGCTAACTACAACTGCGTGCCATATCAAAGTGCGCATCTGAAGCGCTCTGACCGGTCTAGCCTGCGGATGATTGTTCTTGTCGCCTAGCAACTGTGACTGACAGCTGCCGATGACGTGCGGGAGTAACTACGTTTCCACTGGACTTTTTATATGCAACTGGTTTAAAATATTCAAATAGGACTGACAACCTGTATAAATATATTCACCATGGTCCATTTCTGTACACAATAATAAAAAGAATACCCTACAAAATCGCCTACAAAATAGCCTACAAAATCGCATCAAGGTACGATTAACATTTGAATATAGGCTTTTTTTAGGCTATTTCATTACATTATTGACGTAAGTTAACACCCAATATTTGAACAGTTTAGAGTGTAATCTGACTATTCAGGACACAGCCTCTAGCTAAACCAGCTCTGGCCAACCAGCCGAAAATACATGACTCGAAAATATGCAGAGGAGTGGGTCCCGAGAACTGGAGTTGAGAACCACTGGTCAAAAGTATACTTGACAGCTGTTATCATAAGCAGAACGAGCATTGCTGTTTGTGAAACCTTTGTCAGCCTCCAAATCAGATCAGTCTTCTCATTAAATTGCACATCAGCTAGCCTACTGTCTAAACACAGAAAACAGAAGTCTGACCCCCTGGTGCAATAAATTGTAGCTCTTTGATACATTTTATTTGGAGTAAACATCTAAAACAATCGTTGATTTTATGTTTAAATTATTAAGAGAATGGGGATGAAATTTGGTGGATGAATGGGGACTGATATAGTGCATGGTATACATTTAGAACATACCATCACTTAAGACCAGACTTCGTAGAGGTGTTGATTTAATGATCCGATGCTTTATTGTCCTGTCTTCTTATCTATCCTCCTCTATCATGGCTCCCACAAAGTGGTTAAATATATAATTTGTATACTTTGTAATGCACAACTTTATCTCTCCCTATTTGTTCAAAGTATATATATGTACTGTTCTAAAAAAACAACAGCAAATGTAAAGTTCTTCATCATCACTTTTATTCTGTAATTATTTCTTGCTGAATATAAATAAAGAATTAAAAAAAAAAAAAAAAAGAACATACCATCACATGCGTTGAACATATTTTTTTCAGTGTGTGCGTTAGAAACTGAGAACCTGTTCAGCGTATTTGATGGTATAAGAAATACCATATAATATATCAGTCCCTATTTATCCACTAAATTCTTTAGTCATCCCCCTTCTCTTTATAATTCCTTACCTCCAGAACCATCTCCCTCATGTGAAACTGCTGCTGAAGCTCCTTGTCTGAAGACAGGGGTTTGTGATACAGCAAACACATCATGTCATACTTCTTTAAAGCCTTCTTATAGTTCCTTTCATTGACATTAAGAACTCTGTCCCTGCCATCAAAACTGGGAAACTCCAGACCCTCTTCTGCAGAGATGTACAAGAGAAAATCCATGCAGGAAACCAAGACAATCCAGACAGACAGCATAGTAGCAATGATTAAACAGGAGAGTAAAAAAGAAAAGTCTAATGGATTGAGTCCAGGTGAGATCCTGCAGGACAGTGAGTCTGACTACCAAAATGAGACTCAATGTGCAGTTTTTCAGCACTAAAAAAACATGTTATACTCTCTTTCTCATTATAACACTTCACCTCTTCTTAACAATTAGGCAAAAACATGATAGGATAAGATATTTGACAGACTTTCCAATGAGTATGTCCCTGGTGAATTTAGGCCTCTTTTAGTGACCCAGTCATTTAAAGCTAAAAATAAATGATGAAGAAATTAAGAAAAAGAGGACAGACATGAGTACCAAAGGGAATCACAGTACAAGTCTCTCAACATGGATATTAATTAAATCTAAATATAGGTCACCTGGGTTACATGGCATACAACCGCATACAATGTACACATAAAAAAAATTAAAATGACATAACTACCTAACAACACACCCTTTTATAATTGGGTATGTGGCTGTGTTCAGAATTAGCCTAACTAATCATCAAGCTCATGTGAAAAAGTATGGTAGGGGCAAAGGGGCTAAAACCTCCCCGGGAGCTCCTAAAAGAATTTGATTTTATTTTCCTCTAAACCACTAGATGGCACAAAAACCTGCTGCTGTCATGATTAGCCACTCACTTCCTGGGTTAACTTGGACCACAGGTGTTTCTCAATGTCAAGGATACTTCCTTGGCAGGACGGGTCCTTCCAAGTCATTTCCTTCAGAGGCTAGGCAAGGGTCCTCTTTAGCGTTCGGAGAACATGTAAATGGAACAGGCTAGCAAGTGCACGTCATTGCGTCATTACATCAGTGAAAGGTCCGCTTCGGCGCTGCAAAAATCATTGTGCTGGTGTACTGCACTGTTTAAATACACTTGACAGTCCTTATTTTGTCTTGTCAGTCCTCATAGAAATAAATAAATAAAGGGATAATGTATAACCAGGCGGTTGTTATAGTGAATACAACCCCGCAAACTCTAAAGCAGAGGGGTCTTGATCAGCCGGTTGTATTCGCTGTAACAACCGCCTCGCTATACATTTTCCCACTTATAACATGGCTATCTACCAAATAAATCAATAATTTGACACAAAATATTGATTTAAAAAGGAGTTTATTCATTCAAAAACGATTATATTACTGGAGTTAACAGAACTATAGCAACATGATCTAACGTTAGCTGTTAAAACACATGCAATTGTAAAATATGTGACCAACAAAAAAGGCTATGAAGTAAAAATTAAAAAGTTAATCACCAGTAAAAGGGAACAGCTTTAAATCACCTAAGCAAATTTGAGCCGATATGTGAAATAGTTTAACAAACATAAAATAAATGGCTAAACTGAAATTATACTTGCTTACATTTGAAAGCCGTTATCACTCCGACTCCGCTAACGGTCGACATTTTTTTATTTTTTGAACAAGATAGCAAAGCTGCGCATAGGATTGTGGGTGATTTAAGAGCGCGAAGGCTACACATATGCATCCTTTCCTGTGTATGGGATATTTTCCGAACGAAGGACTCAGTCCTTGGTTGAAATTCTGAGGATCCTTGACATTGGAACAGTCCTTCGACGGACGTCGATGACGTAGCATCCTCGAAATTCCGGCTTCCGAGGATCCTTCCTTGACATTGAGAAACGCCTCACATTTCCATCATACACCTCCCTGGACTGATTACACCAAACACTATACACCTGCACTGCACTGATTACACACACACCTGCACTTCATTTACACACACATGCTGTGTCCGAAATCACTCATTACTCACTATATAGTGGACTATATAGTGAGCTCGCCATTTTGTAGTGCTGTCCGAATGTATAGTGATGATTATTATACCCTATATAGTCCACTCAATGTATCCCAGAATGCATTTTGAAAAGTAGTGTACAACCGATGGTCACTGTTACGGAGCAGGCTCCCACACCGCTTCCTCTTCACCAGCAGAGGGAGCCTTCTCCAGAGTAATAACTCCCACTAGAACTCCGTTTACCATAATGCCTCATTCCTTGGACTGATTACACTCACACCTGAACCTCATTCAGACTGCCTATTTAAGACACACTCTAACACTAGAGCTGTGTCCCAATGTGAAGGCTGCGTACTTCGAAGGCTGTAGACTTCGAAGGATGCAGTCTATTTGGCCTTCGAAGGACGCTTCATGTAGCCGTCGTGGGATTTCCTAATTGCGCAACCAGGTGTTCTCTATTACTGCTCCTGGCGCCAAGCAACGGAGCGAGAGTACAGCTGCCACCCTGATCATTCATTTAATGAAACTGAGTAAACAGCTATGGAGAAAGGCTATTGTCATTTTGTTGTTTTATATTTTACTGGAAATTTTATGTTTTATATTTTCCTGTCTTTAAATGAGGGGCAATATATGAAGAGTTCAGATGCAAAAGCCTCTAAATGCCATTTGAAATTTTCTTCTTTAATGATGATTTTTATCAAACTTGTATATTTAAGTTCAGTAATTTTACTTAAATAACAAAATAGGTAGGCTAATTATCATTGCCATTTAAGTGAAATCACTGAACTTAAATATACAAGCTTGATAAAAATGATCATTCTAGAAGAAAATTTCAAATGGCACTTAGAGGCTTTTGCATCTGAACTCTTCATATATAAAATCACATAATTTCAATTCACATAACCACTAAAAAAATATTTCGAGTCATGTATTTTCGGCTCAAGAGTTGGCCAGAGCTGGTTTCATGCTAGAGGCTGCGTCCTGAATAGCCAGATTACACTGTAAACTGTTCAAATATTGGGTGTTAACCTACGTAAATATTGTAATGAAATAGCCTAAAAAATAATAATGATAAAACATAGGCACATATATAGCCAATAGCCTATTCAAATGTTAATCGTACCTTGCTGCGATTTTGTAGGGTTTTCTTTTTATTGTCTAAATGGACCATGGTGAATATATTTATACAGGCTGTCAATCCTATTTGAATATTTTAAACCAAATATAAAAAGTCCAGTGCAAACGTCGTTACTCCCGCTCGTCGTCGTCAGCTGTCAGTCACAACAGTTGCTAGGCGACAAGAACAATCCTCCGCAGGCTAGACCGGTCCGAGCGCTTCAGGTGCACACTTTGATATGGGACGAAGTTGAAGTTAGCAACAATTTGTTAATATTGTGACAATGGACCAACAATTTGTTACTTTAATTTTTAAAATAACCAGTGGGAGAATGTAAGGAACTTCATACTGCGATAGTATTCATGTACAAATGTGAAGTAGCCTACCTTTTTCCCTCACAGGACCACAACACTACACATTTTACATTAAACGACACAAAACAAAAGTATATTATAGTTTAAATGTATCAACCTTGCAAACACTCACAGACCCTTACAAAAATAAACAAATATCCAGAGCCATGAATTATCTTTTGTGTAGGCTACACATTTAAAGTTGCATAAAATAATGAAATAATGAATAATAAAGAAATACAATGTACAAGAAATGCAATACAAGGCTATAAAAGCCGTTTTCGCATTTCCACTTGACAAAACCATGCAATGCTGACGAATGAGTTAAGATGAATAAGAAGAAGAAAAAAAAAAACAAAAAAAAAAACTTTTGGCTCACACTGGTTTCTCTGGCTATTTGAGTAAATAAAAACATAATACTTTTACATTTAAATGTGAATTTGCCGTCCACCACTGAACTCTCGGCCACCCTTTTTTTTTAAATAAAAATGCTGTCGTCACCCGCGCAATGATTTATGGGGTAGGATCGGGTAGGATAGTCCGCGAAGTGTCCATTTATGTATCCTTCCTTTCACAGGGAAACGAAGGGTGCATTTGGCGTCGCTTTTGAATCAGGTAAGCCTTCGTCGCGCTGCAATGACGCAACCGGCCTTCGAATACGGCCTTCGGAGGATGCATAACTGAATTGGGACAGCCTTCATCCCACCGCGATGACGCAATCGGCCTTTAAATGCGGCCTTCGCGGATGCAGCCTTTGAATTGGGACGTACTTCGTCGCGCGGCTGTGACGCAATCGGTCTTCAAATACGGCCAAGCGTCCTTCAAATACGGACTTCGGAGGATGCAGCCTTCACATTGGGACACAGCTTAGGTGTTTCTCAATGTCAAGGATACTTCCTTGGCAGGACGGGTCCTTCCAAGTCATTTCCTTCAGAGGCTAGGCAAGGGTCCTCTTTAGCGTTCGGAGAACATGTAAATGGAACAGGCTAGCAAGTCACGTCATTGCGTCATTACATCAGTGAAAACTCTTTTCCGCAAGGGTCTTACCATCGAACTACAATCCGAACTGGCTTGTCGAGATGAGGGGAAGACTTTGTCTGAATATATCGATCTGGCAATTCAAGTGGATACCCTTATCGTTCTCGACGATCAGCTCGGCCGTTACGGCGATTTCAACACGAAATACCCACCGAATATATACCCATGCAGATCGGATTCTCTCACATCACTCCAGAGGAAAGAGAACGTCGGCGTCAACATGGATTGTGCATGTATTGTGGTCAGCCGGGACACATGAAATTCGCATGCCCAACACGACCATTCACCAGTTCTCGTTCGGTGAGTCCACACATTAAAAAGGATCCTTTGAAACCCTCAAGCTTTGAGTTGCCAGTGATCATTGCAGCAAGAGGAAATAAGTTCTGTACTACTGCTCTCATCGATTCTGGAGCTGCTGGAAATTTCATTTCACGCACGTTTGCTGAACAATGCAATTTCAGATTAATGCCTTGTCCCTCTTCCTTGGCAGTGGAGGTGTTAGACGGTCGACCCCTCAGAGAGGGAAGAATTTAAAATACCACCGAGAAAATAAAACTTCATGTTGGACCTCTACACTCCGAGCTCATCAGTTTCTATGTCATTCAATCAGCCCATCATTCCATTATACTGGGTCATCCCTGGCTACAAGATCATAACCCACATATCTCCTGGAAAGAGGGACAAATCATCCGATGGGGCTCATCCTGTCATAACCACTGTCTGGCTTCTGTGACCCGTATCCCGCACCATGAAACTAAAGGTGAAGCAGCGAATTCCAATAACCTCCCATTGCAAGAGACTGAACCTGAATCTTCACCTGCTGAAGAACCTAAGATACCAGTAGAATACGCGGATCATCTTGAAGCATTCAGCAAGAAAAAAGCTTCGCAACTTCCCGAACATCGCTCAATGGACTGTGCCATTGATCTGCTCCCTGGGACTTCTCTGCCTCGTGGACGAATATTTCCCCTGTCGCAACCTGAATCCAAAGCCATGAAAAACTACATTCAAGAGGAACTTGCCAAGGGCGTCATCAGACCCTCGACTTCCCCCGCTGCAGCTGGATTCTTCTTTGTCAAGAAAAAAGACGGAGGTTTACGTCCCTGTTTAGGTTTAGAAATTTAGGTTTTTGATGAAAACATTCCAGGATTTTTCTCCATATACTGGACTTCAATGGGAACCGGATGGTTCAAGTATCAAAAGACGGTTAAAAACTTTTTCAGATGCAGCTTCAAATGTCTTTAAACGAAATCAGACGATGAATAAGGGTCTTATCATGCGAAACGATCGGTTATTTCAAAACTTATTCCAAAAATGTAACTTTTATAAGGACAAATGCTAGCCTTGCTATATTTTGTGAGGCGCGTTTGCAACGTCACGTATTACGTAATTACGTTCAAAAGGTCACGGGCGACGTAGCCGAAAGTACAGAGTCAGTGTTTACAAGTTGAACGCATAGGTTGAACGTGCAAACTAACTCTAACACCGTTTACAAAAAAAGGAATTAAAAGGAAAAACAACGATGTCGGACAATTTTGATTCTGTACTTCCGGCTACGTCGCCCGTGACCTTTTGAACGTAATCCACCCTGGTCCCACATCGCTATTGATTTCATCACTGATCTGCCAAACTCTCAAGGACACACCACCATACTCACCATCGTGGACCGTTTCTCCAAGGCCTGCCGACTCATACCCTTACCCAAACTCCCAACTGCTCTGGAGACTGCTGAAATCCTATGCAACCAAGTTTTCCGCCTGTATGGGTTACCTGAAGACATTGTTTCTGATCGGGGCCCTCAGTTTACATCCAGAGTGTGGGCTGCATTCTTCAAGAGTCTGAACGTCAACATCAGTTTAACTTCAGGATATCATCCTCAATCCAATGGCCAAACTGAAAGTCTGAACCAAGATGTCACACGCTTTCTGAGATCCTATTGTCAAAAATCTCAGCAATCTCAGTGGAGTCGATATTTATTCTGGGCAGAATATGCACAAAATTCATTGGTCAAATCAGCTACTGGTATAACTCCATTCAAGTGCATTCTGGGATTTCAACCACCTCTGTTCCCCTGGTCAGGGGAACCTACAGAATTACCCTCGGTGACTGAATGGCTACGCAAGAGCGAAACAATCTGGGATCAGGCTCATACTCATCTCCTCCATGCGGTCAGAAGACAGGAATTACAGGCCAATTGTCATTGGCGCCCGGGTCCAAGGTACAGCGCTGGTCAATGGGTGTGGCTCTCCAAAAGAGACCTCAGACTTCAACTTCCCTGTCGCAAACTCAGTCCCAGGTATGTTGGACCATTTCAGATAAAGAAACAAGTGTCCCCTGTATCTTTTCGTTTGGACTTGCCTGCTAATTACCGTATCTCTCCCACATTCCATGTGTCTCTGTTGAAACCTGCTGATGAGCCGAGTGGAGCGTCGGAAGCGGGAGTCACAGCCCCAGATTCTGCACCACTCCTAATTGACGGCGAGGAGGCGTATCGAGTGCACGAATTGCTGAATTCCAGGCGCCGGGGTAACGTCCCTGTGATAAAGTCACCTTAGCTGCTACCGCTGGGGAAGCAGCACTGGCACGCTCACATACACCCTTAAATACTCAATTCATCTACATCTTGTTCCTTCTCATCATTGCCGCTATCATAGAAGCGGGTGCACACGCGATTATGATAGCACATGGACATTCATCCCATTTCTCCAATCTCCTTTCCATATTCATTCCCCAGTCATTTCATACACTTACATTGCACTGTTGTGTCGTTTCGTTCGTGTTGTTTGTCTGTGTGGGCGTAGTCAGTCTTCCGGCCAGGAATCCAAACCGAACGAGCGAGCGGTGGTCGTTTATGACGGCATGGGCGTGCCACGTCGGCGCATCAAAACCGGAAGCTGACGAAACCATTGTATAGTGTGGATAGGTGTTCATGTATGTATTTAAACGAAGAAATTATGTGTTATTATGTGTGTATGTGTATGTATGTGTATATATTTATAGGGAATTAATTAGTATGGATTATTATGGATAATCCAATAGATGCAGTATTGGTGTGTAGTGAATGTAAGATGTTACTGAAATTGGTGTGGCCCAAAAAGGGGCGGGGTTTGGCCTATTTAAACCAAGCCAAACCTGAAGTCTGGACTTGTTAACCAAGTCGGAAGCGAGAGTGCAACTGTGGTGCCTCAAGCAAACGAAACCCTTTGGTGTGTGGTAGATACATTTTATTTAAAAGAGTTTTCATCTTTATTTTGTTATTTTTGTACTTTTTAAGGGATCTTCCCTTTTCTCTTTGTACGCACCTATATATATATATATTTCACTGTGGACAGTCTTCTTATTGGCACTGCAAAATAAATTCCACCTTGCACGAAGTGCTTCTGCGAGTGCGCCATCCTTTTACATCCAAACGGACTCACATTTCTCCCCGAAGACGAGCTGGTGGGCTCGTCTTCATCACAGTCCCCCAATACCTGGTGGACTGGGAGGATTACCGTCCGGAGGAACAATCTTGGGTCAACGCCAGTGATATCCTGGATCCATCACTCACGGAGGAGTTTCATCGCAACTACCCGGAGAAACCGGCCCCTAGACCCCGTGGAAGACCCCGGCGTCATCAGCCTTCTCGCCTCAGGAGCTGCTCGCAGGAGGGGGGCTCTGTTACGGAGCAGGCTCCCGCACCGTCTCCTCTTCGCCAGCAGAGGGAGCCTTCTCCAGAGTACTAACTCAATTTAATGGAACTACTACAATTCACAGACAGCATTTTTACCATATTACAGAAGGAGTCCCCAAAGCCAATTAGAGCTTGAAACAAAAACTGATGTTCTAATGTGTCAAATGCTTTATAATAATCTAAAAATAATATAAAACTTTCTTTTGGGAGTTGTCAGGATTCAGACTCGGAAACAGAGGTAAGTGATGAACATTAACTTTTCTTTATTTTCAAACAAAGGTAAGTATTCAGGATTTAAGGTGCTTAGAGGTGATCGTCGGGGAGGATACGTGGCAGGAAGGAATCCAGGTGAGTAAATCCTCTTCTTTAGGAATAACGTAAATGATGAGACAGGACAATTACTTTCCTTTTCTCTCTTTCAGCTCTTCTTCGAGCAGACGGGGTGCAGGAAGGATTCCAGGTGAGTAGATCCTTTTTAGTGCAGTAAATAGGGAACTAACACAGTTCAGTGATTCTTGCCTTTTCTCTTTACAGAGCATCCATTAGGTGAACGAGACTCGGGGCAGATTCCAGGACACAGAGAACGAGAATCATGGAGCAGATCCTGGGAACATCCGAACACAGACAGAGAGGTTAGTCTTTTCAGGTGAGTATACTTTACTTTTCAGCTCGTTGGATGACTCGGGGAGAAGCAAGGGGAGACTGGTTAGGGTCTTTTCCTGTTGGAGGCTTGACAAGGAGTGACCGTGAACTGGGTGCTTTTGTGCTGGCTGGGAAAGGCGTGCTGAATGGAAACAGGTGCAGGTAATTAGTAATCTGGGGACAGTGATCGTTGTGTGGTGACTAGGGAGGACTCTGATTGGCTCCTGACAGGATTAAATATGAATAGTCCAATAGATCTAATATTAAGCGTATGTTGTTTGATATATGTCTATTTGATAAAAAGCCTGACTATGTTTCATCAATAATGGAGTTTAGGACACATTTGAGTCTTTTGGCCATAACTAAAGCTATTATTTTGTAGTCCTTATTTAGTAAAGAGATTGGGCGCCAATTGGCTTTATGCCCAGCTGCACTACTTCCTGAACTTCAGCCAGCTCCTTGTTTCCTGTCTGCCATTATTGGCCAAATTGATTAATTCAGGTGTGTCTGATTATTGTTGCCATGACTACTGAGGTCAGGTACACCTGAATTAATCAATTTGGCCAATAATGGCAGACAGGAAACAAGGGAGCTGGCTGAAGTTCAGGAAGTAGTGCAGCTGGGCATAAAGCCCATTATCAATGAAAAGGGGATCTTTATTTGGCTTTGGAATTAGGGTGATTATTCCTTGACATAGGGTGGGAGGAAGACATTTTTTCTCTATGCTTTCTCTAAAAACCTCTAATAAAAAAGATGCTATTTTTTTACTAAAAAGTTTATAAACTCTGAAGTGAGACCATCAGTGCCATTTTCCATTTTTAATGAATTAATTGCTTCTACAATCTCATTCATGGTAATGGGAGCATCACAAAAATCTTTATCAACCATATTCAATTGCTGTACATTCTGAAGAGAGTCGAAGAAATCAGCAAAATTTAGATACTGTATGATAGTTACATCTTCCGATGACGGATCCATGGACGGATCACGCCATCACATCCTGTGCACTGGGGTTCGGCCAAGATGGCGGCTGACTAGACACACGCGTTCTAGCGCTTACAACAAAATAGGGTATATTTTACAAATGTTGATGTGAGAAACAAATCACACTTTGAGTGTTATTGAGATTCTTATAAGTAAGTTACAGTTAATTAATCCTAGTTATAAGGTTTTTTTATTCGATAGAGAGTCTAGAAGTTATAATGGACGTGTCAGCCACTGAGGTGATGGTTATTGAACTTCAAAGAATGACAGAAAAAAGACTTATCAGAAAAAAGACTTATCAGCGAAACTCACTCCTACGCTTGTCAACAGAAAAAGGGAGATGATTGTGATTCGACTCCAAATACACCATCCAAAGCACCTCCGTCAAAAAAGCAAGCAAAAGGTGATGCAACGGATGAACTAACGCTAAGTCGGTCCGTGTACGTTTTGATAGTTTGTTTTTTCGTTTGAATCAAAAGACAAAATAACGAGAAACCACCCTTTTTTCGTTTGTCGTTTCAAACCAAAAACAAAGAAACCATAAAAAAGAGCCGTTTTCCCGTTTTTGGTTCTGAATCCAAAAACTAAAAAAACAAAATTAAATAACGGTCCGATTTTGGTTTTTTGAAATTCCTTTCCATTTTTTCCGTTTGAAGATCTACATGGGCTCCATGCACGGCGGTATTTCCAGTGAAGGTGTAAGGATGCTCGATAACTTCCGCCGATCGTAGAGTCCAATACAAGAATTTATTGAATATTATACTCCATGGTTATACTAAAGAAACTTTAGTCACAAAAACAGATAAAACAGACACCCTTCATTGTGTTTATGCTTCTTTTTAAAATTATATTAAATAAACATAACTATATATAAAATTACATCTAAATGTATGTACGTTTCGTTTCAGAGACGGGAGGACAGTAGGACTCTGCCATAATCCAGTTTTCCTCGGTTTTCCTCCGCTTAAAGGGGGGGTTGACTGCTTTTTTTCTTTGCATGATTGTGTTTATGGGGTGCAATATAACATGTATTCGTGGTTTTTCGTTTTTAAAAAGTCTTATTTTTCATAAACTTCACGTTTATTGTCAGCCGCGCTCTCCTCTGTCCTCGAACGAGCAGTTGACTTCCTGAGTCTATGAAACCACTCCCTCAGAAACACGTCGTGGGCTCACATTGGTTAGCTTGGCCCGGTGTGTTGTGATTGGCTAAACTGTCGCTTACGTTGACTGGAAAGTTAACGCCCATTACCTTTACGGGCGAAATGGGAACGTCATGAGCTCCGGTCCAGATGTAAATATGCGTCAAACTGCAGTATCAGTATGACCCAGAATCAGACTGAGAAAGCCGCGATGAAGAGAGTCAAACAGAACCTCACCACACACGGCTCTTAATAAACGTTTCTGAATGATTATTTGCTACATTTTTTAACTTTATACACGTTTGTTTAACACAATAGCATCTGACTGGCAACAATAGCAACTGACTGGCTACTAATGTCATACTCAAACAGCGGTGGCAAGTTTACGTTCTTGATCAAATCAAAAATAACGTCATAAAACATATATACATGAAAAATACATTTACAACATTAGCACTTATACAAAATTAATGTTTGTACGCGTCTGTCGTAGACACAAAATAGCATAACTGATAGCCTAGTGGCAATAAAGCTAGCGCTGGCATTTGAAAAAAACTAAAACACAAGGCAACGTCTGGAATTATACATGCAAATACATTTAAAATGGTTAAGTCTTAGCCTACTTACAGGTTGTGGCCCAACAACTGCTGCCTCTGGTTTTAAAGTCGGAACTGCTTCTGTAACAGTTTCTTGATGAATACGGTGTTGAACTGAGATTGAGATTCTGGAAGCTGTCTTCCGTAAAATGCGCAGCACAGTGAGCTAGATTACGATCGTCATTTTCAGGAACATAATCAAACATAAATTGTATCCATTGTTGACGAAGTACAGCGTCCGTGGGAAGTTCGAAGACATAAGACCTGACAGCTGGGTGAACAACTCACTCGACGAGCTGGAGCTGCTGAAATATGCGCATGCCCTTTTCTGCATATTCCGGAGAGAGTGGTTGATGCAAATGTGTGGGTTAGTGACGTATGGTACCCAGCTGTAGTCCCAATCCAGTCGTTTTTGTAGGCAATATACTTCCTGATTTTTAAAAGACGATATCTCTGCTTACACTGAACTTTCAGCGCTGCAACTTTGTAGATACTGTTCATGCACCAACAGCAACATTACACACTATTTAAAATGAAAAAAGTGAAATCTCAGTCAACCCCCCCTTTAAATCTCCACAACCGGAAATGGACGAGCATCCTTGTCCGAAATGTTTTAAAAAGACACTTTTTTAATGACGTACGATTCGCATTGACAGGGGAATGTCCTATCTGTCCGCTTGACGTTGCATGGCAGGTGCAAATGCACGTACCTGTATCTGATTCAAATCAGATTTATTTCCACATATGAATGAAGCCTGAAACATCAAGTTTGACTGAATTCTCGCAGTTTAGCGTTATAGGTTTGGGGGTTTCTCTTGCACCCAGCCACAGCAGAATTGTTCATAAGCTTCTAATGACTTAAAGCTTCTGAACTCTTGCATTGTGTAGCAGTAACATTAAGCACTGTTACCATAAACCAGGTGCTTGACTATGTCAGGGTGTGTGAAAGACGGTAGTGCTCCGGGTCTTTGGTCCATTCTGTAGCAGGTCGTAGAGGTCCTACTGTATGTTGATGTCAAGTAGTTTCTCTAAATAACGCTGCTTAGTGTTGTTATGTAGTCTCTCCCAATAGAGACCCTCTCCTTTTGCTTCATTTATTCCCAAGAAAGTGTGCCTTATCGCAAAAATGCAAATAAATATCAAGCTGCACTCCTTCTCTGTCGCTATTTCTCTCAGTCTCACGGTCGAAGTAACCATGACAACGGATAGCGTGTCCTCCCAAAATGGCGGATCCCTCCCACAATGCACCGCTGAGTTATACGCGTGACGTCACCTCCTCATTCTCAATAACGTTACTGCTACCAGAGCCCGTCTAACGGAGAGCCTTGGCACTTCCTATTAGCCACGTTGTGTATTATCATGGTTGCAGTTCCATTAGAACTCCACTGGAGGTGATCGCGGGCGAGTGCAGAATGAATGGAAGTCTATGGGGCTAAACGGCTAAATGTGTCTCTTTCACCTGCTTGTCGTTAAATCAAAATAGATTTTATTGTTGATTCCGCAAGTTCAATATAGATTATAGGCCAAAATTCGAATGAACGAGTACTTATGTCCTTTTGATTTTTTACAGGTTAGGCTGTTGTGCCGGAACATGCTAGCATTCTGCTATTGTGTGACGTCATCACAGTTTTGAACAGATTTTTAGAACAGATAAGTGAACTTAAAAATGCAATTTTCAGCTGAGTGTACTTTCTTAGCCCTCTTCTTTGAATGCAACTTTCAAATTACTTGACAAAATATTACATCCTGAGAAAAGTGGATTTCTGGGGATGAAACCCCATTGACTCTCACTCATTCTGCACTCGACCGCGAGCGCGCCTGCATGGACAGAGACGCGTTACTGCAGCCAGTCAAGAACCCGGAAGTAACCAGCCAGTGCCAATTCTCTTAAATTAGACATTCTCTGGTGCTGCATATTATGACAATAGACAGTATGATTATGTTCTAAACGCTTGGCTTTTATTTTGATAGTCAAGTCAAGTCAAGTCACATTTATTTATATAGCGCTTTTCACAATACAGATTGTATCAAAGCAGCTTCACAGTGATAACATGAAAGTAGCACAACACAGATCAACAACATTGCTAAACACTAAATAACCCCAACTGAGCAAGCTCAAAGCAAGCCAAAAGCAAGGCGACAGTGGCAAGGAACCAAACTCCATCAGATTGGATGGAGAAAAAACCTTGGGAGAACCCAGGCTCAGTCGGGGGCCAGTTCTCCTCTGGCTTACATTCATATTGTTTAAATATAAATATTAAATATAAATATTGTTTATGAATCAAACGGCGCCATAACATATCGCAGGCGTTGAGTCGTCTCATCACAGGCGTTGAGTCGTCTCATCACAGGCGTTGGGGCATCCGAAATCCCCGTGAGAGGCTGGACACAAAACTGGACCTGACGAACGCCATTTTTCTCGGGACAAGCGTCCCGAGATAACAGCAGAAAGGCAGATGGGAAATAATTAGCATAGCTGATGTTCATAATGATTTCCGTTATAACTCACAAACTCTCCGTAACCTGAACTCTCCGCAACCCAACCATACGCGCCGACCCGTTTGTCTAAAAGGCTGTCGAGCCCCACTGGTGCGTTAAGCAGTTTCAGTGGCAAACGGTTCCGTATGGCATAACAGAGGACTAGAAGGTAATCATTATGTGAATGCTTGACTAAAGAGAAGCGTCTTTAATCTAGTTTTAAACTGTGTCAGCGAGTCAGAGGCTCGGACCGTATCGGGAAGGCCATTCCAGAGTTTTGGAGCTAAATGCGAGAACGCCCTCCCTCCTTTACTGGACTTCGATATCCTAGGAATGACCAGAAGCCTTGAATTTAGTGATCTTAAGGAACGCGGTGGATTGTAGGGCGAAAGAAGGTCCGTTAAGTACATAGGTGCTAAACCATTTAGGGCTTTATAGGTCAGTAGTAGTATTTTGTAGTTGATGCGGAACTTAATAGGTAACCAGTGTAGAGATGATAAAATCGGTGTTATATGATCATATTTTCTTGACCTAGTAAGAACTCTAGCAGCTGCATTTTGTACTAACTGTAGCTTGTTTATTGAGGATGCAGGACAACCGGCTAATAAAGCATTACAGTAATCTAGTCTTGAGGTCATGAATGCATGAACTAATTTTTCTGCATCAGAAACAGATAGCATGTTACGTAGCTTAGCAATGTTTCTAAGGTGGAAAAAGGCTGTTCTTGTAACATATGAAATATGATCTTCGAAAGACAAGTTGCGGTCTAGTATAACACCCAGGTCTTTTACTGTAGTGGATAAAGTAACAGGACATCTATATTAAAGTTGTATTGTGAGAGGTTTTGTGAGTAGTTTTTTGGACCAATAAGTAATACCTCCGTTTTATCTGAATTTAATAGCAGGAAATTACGCGTCATCCAGCATTTTATATCTTTGAGACACTCTGTCATTTTAGATGAGTTAGTGTTTTCATCTGGTCGTGATGAAATATATAATTGAGTGTCGTCAGCGTAACAGTGGAAATTAATTCCATGTTTTCTTATAATATTACCAAGTGGCAGCATATATATTGAGAATAGCAGAGGGCCTAAAACCGATCCTTGCGGTACTCCATAGTCTACTGACGTTATCTTTGATTTTTTCCCATTTAAACAGACAAAATGAGAACGGTCCGATAAGTACGATCTAAACCAGCTTAATGCCTGTCCCTGGACACCAGTGAAGTTTTGTAGTCGATCCAAGAGTATTATATGATCTATAGTGTCGAACGCAGCGCTAAGATCAAGTAGGACTAGTATTGAGATACAGCCTTGGTCAGAAGCTAAAAGTAAATCATTTGTAATTTTAACTAGCGCAGTTTCTGTACTATGATGCGGTCTGAATCCTGACTGGAATTTTTCATAGATATCATTTTCTTGCAAAAAAGAGCACAATTGAGCGGACACTACTTTTTCAAGTATTTTGGACATAAATGGAAGATTTGAGATGGGTCTGTAATTTGCCAAGTTATTTGGATCTAATTGCGGTTTCTTAATGAGCGGTTTTATTACAGCCAGCTTGTATATTTTTGGGACATGACCTAAAGATAAAGACGAGTTAATAATATTGAGGAGAGGCTCTTCCACTGCAGGTAATAGTTCTTTCAGTAGTTTAGTGGGTATTGGATCTAATAAACATGTTGTTGGTTTAGATGCAATGATAAGTTTATTTAGCTCCTCCTGTCCTATCGTTGTAAAGCGGTGTAGTTGTTCTTGAGGGGCCATAATTGAAGCTGAATCATAAGACACCATAGCGGATTGTACATTTATAATTTTGTTTCGGATGCGTTCTATTTTCGCATTGAAGTAATTCATAAAATCATTACTACTAAACTGTAACGGTATATTTTGTTCTGGTGATGTCTGTTTATTTGTTAGTCTAGCCACGGTGTTAAATAAAAACCTTGGATTATTTTGGTTATTTTCGATTAGTTTGCGGAGATGCTCAGCCCTGGCTGTTTTTAGTGTCTTTTTATAACGTGGCATACTGTCTTTCCACGCGATTCTAAAGACCTCTAAATTAGTTTGTTTCCATTTACGCTCTAAGTTGCGAGTTTCTCTCTTGATAGCATGCGTAGCACTGTTGTACCATGGTGCTTTAATTTTCTCTCGAACCTTTTTTAATTTAATTGGCGCAACAATATCTAATGTACTAGTAAGAATGGTGCTTAAACTGCTAGTCATTTCCTCTAATTCATCTGTTTGTTTGGGTTCACTTTGCAGCTTAGATAGATCAGGTAAGCTATTTGAAAATCCATCTATAGTGGTTGGAAGGATTGTTCTGCCTGATCTATAACGTGGTGCAACATGACATATTTCATAAGTACGTATTATGCAAGTCACCATGTAATGATCAGTGACATCATCGCTTTGCGGTATAATATCTATATCAGTTGGATCGGTTCCATATGATATAATTAAATCTAGTGTATGATTTAGACGATGAGTGGGACCACTGACGTTTTGTTTGACCCCAAAGGAGTTTAATAAGTCTGTAAACGCAGCCCCTAAAGCATCATTTGTATTATCTACGTGTATGTTAAAATCTCCAGTAATTATTCCTTTGATAGGCCATATTTACTATTACTTCCGGGTCACGTGGCCAACCTGTCCGTGTTTTAATGTAGATCTTCAAACGGAAAAATGGAAAAAGGAATAAAAAAAAAAAACGAAATCGGACCGTTATTTGATTTTGGTTTTTTTCGTTTTTCGTTTTTGGATTCAGAACCAAAAACGGGAAAACGGCTCTTTTTTCCGGTTTCTTTGTTTTTGGTTTGAAACGACAAACGAAAAAAGGGTGGTTTCTCGTTATTTTGTTTTTAGTTTCAAATGAAAAAACAAACTATCAAAACGTACACGGACCGAGAATGCCCTGTGCGCGTGAAACTGGAAAGCGAAAGCTGTAGCTCTGTTGAGCGAGCCCGAGGGTAGTCTGTTCTTAAGACTGTTAGCATAGAGGGTCTGGTGAATGTAGGAAGGGAGGGAGAATTACAAGAGTAACAGACTCACTCTCAGTCAACAGTTAATAGTCAATACTCAAACTAGCGTATTTTGGCTAATGGAATGAAAGTCCTATGTCATCCTCCAGTGGATGTCTTGTGTTACTGCTTGTTGATTATCAAAAGGAATTGGAAGTTAGAGCTTCAGAGCTCTTAACCAAAAAGTTTTCACAAGATTAACTTTTTTAAATTATATTTTTAATAGTAACAATAATTGTTTGTTAATAGTAATTGTGCAGTGTGTCTGATCTTGTCATGTTTCTCTTTGTGCGCTTTAGTTGGGCTGGCTGAAAAAATGCAACTTTATGCACAACTGCAGCCTGCATGGAGAGGTTCCTGAGACACCAGGAGCTTCAAATGCCTGTTCCCTTTCGTAGTCACTTCGAGTTGCGTCAGAAGTGACGGAGATTGGGGGTTTCGCATAGAAAGCCAATCCTCTTCGAGTATTTAATCACGAGCCAATGGCATGCAATGCCTTGGGGCTGCGGAAATTTGCATAGCGTACTCCGCCCTACTCCGTGAGTATAAAAGGAGGAAGTGAACGCAACCGCAGTATGTTTTCGCTTCGGAGCCAAGAGACCTCTTCACTCCTAAGCCATTCTCACTGACAAGACTCTTCGAGACGAGCTCCTCTTCAGTGTTGGTGTGACGGCGATACCCAGCGAGATTCTGCATTGCCTGCAATCTGAGCAGTGGTCTGCCAGACTGTGCGCTTCTCCCTGGACGCCTCAGCGCTGAAAGAGTGAATTTCCTCCTCTCTATTTGAAAGAGCTGCACGTGACACGTCTTTTTAAAGATGGTTCGCCCGTGTTCTTCTGGATGCGGTCGATTCATGTCGTCCTCTGATGGTCACGATCGCTGCTCTGTTTGCCTGGGCATTCAGCATGCAGCAGCAGCGTTCGTGGATGACTCATGTTCCTTTTGTGGGGATATGACCATCTCTACACTGCGATCGAGACTCAATGATCTAACAAAAGTGAGAGTCCCCGCGTCCGCTACTCGTTCGGCTTCTTCTTCGAGAAGCTCTTCGACTCGCGGACAGGGTGATCTGACGGTGTGGAACAAAAACCCGACAAGAGAACCTCGGGCCACACCCCCGCCCCAGTGTCAGAGCCAGCGAGCGCTGCTTCGATTCAGGCGTCTGCCTCTTCGCAGGTACCGTCTGTTTCGTTCGGCGCTCCAGAGGATGACGCGATGTCGATCGCGGCATCACAGGGCGGGCTTGAATCTTCGGGAAGTGAGGATGCGGCTGCGTTGCCTCCCTCGGGAGAGCAAGCGTTGCCCGTGTCTGATCCCGAGATGACGGCCATGCTATCTCGGGCCGCCGTGAGTATCGGGTTGGAGTGGAACCCTCCACCCTGCCCCGATCTCTCACGGATGGATAATTGGTTTTTGGGGAAAGCTGCCGCCGCAAGGCCACAGCCGAACCCAATTCCATTTTTCCCCGAGCTGCATGTGGAGCTGGCGCGCACTTGGAAGGCTCCTTTGACCTCTCGAGAGCGCGCTCCAGCCTCCCCCGCCTTTCCTCCCCTTGACGGCGCGGCTGCCCGTGGGTATGCTGGGATCCCTCCGGTGGAGCACTCTGTTGCGATGCAACT
Source organism: Pimephales promelas (assembly GCF_016745375.1). The sequence continues at coordinate 3,592,844 of NW_024121832.1, read as the reverse complement.
GTGTCCACAGAGCGCCTCCTCCCGTGGGGCTCCTAAGCACCCATCCAAAGCCTGTAGGTTCTCGTCGTCTATGGCGGCGCGATCCTATAGAGCGGCGGGACAGGCAGCCGCTGCTTTGCATGCCATGAGCACTTTGCAAGTGTTTCAAGCCAAACTGCTCAGGGACATGCACGAGGGCGGGACTGACCCAGCGGCTTTTAATGAGCTGTGAGCGGCCACTGACCTCGCTCTCCGGGCGACGAAAGTGGCTGCTCGCTCCGTTGGGCAGGTGATGGCCACTAGCGTGGTCCAGGAGCGCCACCTATGGCTCAACCTGGCAGACACAAAGGACGCTGAGCGGACACGTCTGCTCGACGCCTCTCTCCCAGGTTGGCCTGTTCGGCGGTGCGGTTAAAGAGATTTGGCCAGCAGTTTTCGACCGCCCAGAAGCAGACAGAGGCCATTAAACACATTCTGCCCCCGACGGTCAGCTGCTGCCTCCACCCAGCCGTCGGCCCAGGCGCCTCCCTCTGCTCACCGCCGAGGACGCCCCCCTGCGGCTCCCCTCCCTCCCACGCGTCCCCAGCAGCAGCCTTCACCCGGGATGCGGCGTGGAGGAGGCCGCAGGCATGCGTCGCAGCCCCCTCAGGCTGCGCGCGCCCGCTAAGCGCCAGGCGAAGCTGCGTTCCTGAGACGGGCTGCTCAGTGATGAAGTTGAGTGTTTCTCAGGAGGAGGTAGCAGGCCCCCTCCTTCCCCCGGTGGAGGGCCGGGGGAGAATCTTTTGTTCACAGCTCCCGCTGCTCACCCACGGGTGGGCAGCACCCTGAGTTGGTTAAAGAAAGACTTAACATCATCACTGAGCACAACACTGCAATGAGTACGCTCGTCGCCGCAACACGGCGACCCTCTCATTCCTCTCTGTCCCTGAGGGTGCGGAAGGGAGCATGTGTCGTCCCTCGACTTCGCACCTCCCCTCCCCCTCTCTCGCCAGACCCCCGACAGAACAGACCCCAGTGGAACGCTGGTCCTTCCCTGGTCCATTCTGTCAGGGAACGGGGCTCGACTGGGCATCCGCACGGGGGTAACACCCGAGCACATGCCAGTCTCCCCGCCCCGCTGCCCCTCGGGGGGACGTCTGTGGTTCGCATGACCCCCCTGGTTCACTTCCTGGAAGCTTGGCTAGAGCTCCCCAGGCTGTCCCGCTGGGTCATCAGAACGATCAGATTCGGCTACGCGATTCAGTTCGCACGGTCTCCTCCCCGTTTCAGGGGAGTTCGCTCCACTTTGGTCGGTGGCAATGCCGCAAAATGTGCTGCAAATGCGGTCATGAGAGCGGAGATTGCGACCCTGCTGGCGAAGGGTGCAATCGAGACGGTCCCTCCAGCCGAGGTGAGGTCTGGGTTTTACAGCCCCTACTTCATTGTCCCCAAGAAGACCGGTGGGTTACGACCGATCCTGGATCTGCGCATTTTGAACCGTACTCTTCATCGGCTACCGTTCAAAATGCTCACAGCCAAACGCATTTTCGAATGCATACAGCCTTAGGATTGGTTTGCAGCGATCGACCTGAAGGACGCGTACTTTCATGTCTCCATATTGCCTCGACACAGACCGTTTCTTCGGTTTGCCTTCGAAGGCCTGGCATTCGGGTTAGCTCTGTCTCCTCGCGTCTTCATGAAGATCGTCGAGGCAGCCCTTGTTCCCCTTCGCGAACAAGGGGTTCGCATCCTGAACTATCTCGACGATTGCTGATTCTGGCACACTCTCGAGAACAGGTTTGCGAGCAAGAGACCTGGTGCTCCGGCACCTAGCCCGTCTGGGCCTTCGGGTCAACCGGGAGAAGAGCAAACTTTGCCCCGTGCAGAGGATCTCTTTTCTCGGCATGGAGATAGACTCGGTCGCCATGTCCGCGCAGCTCACGAACGAGCGCGCGCACTCACTGCTGACTTGTCTTCGACAGTTCGAAGGCAAGAATGTGGTTCCACTGAAACTTTTTCAGAGGCTCCTGGGGAATATGGCATCCGCAGCCGCGGCAACACCGCTCGGATTGCTTCATATGAGACCACTTCAGCTGTGGCTTCGCGATCGAGTCCCGAGGTGGGCATGGCATCGCGGCTCGCTTCGAGTTCCAGTGACTCCAGCGTGCCGCCGTACCTTCTCCCCGTGGTCAAACCTCAGCTTTTTGGCGGGCCGGTGTCCCGCTCCAGCGAGCTTCCAGTTATCTCGTTGTCTCCACGGATGCATCTACCACGGGTTGGGGTGCCATGTGCAATGGGCATGCAGCCGCGGGTTCCTGGACAGGACCCCAGCGCCTCATGCACATCATTTGCCTCGAGCTGTTGGCAGTACGCCTGGCCCTGCACCGCTTTCGAGCACTGCTCAGGGGTCAACATGTACTTGTCCGTTCAGACAACACCACTGCTGTAGCGTACATCAACCACCAGGGGGGTCTACGCTCGCGCCAGTTGTCGCAGCTCGCCCGCCACCTCTTGCTATGGAGTCAGAAGCACCTGAGGTCCCTTCGTGCTGTGTACATTCCGGGAGACCGGAACCTGGCAGCCGACGAGCTGTCACGGATCCACCCTATCTCCGGCGAATGGCGACTCCATCCCCAGACGGTCCAGCTGATCTGGGACCAGTTCGGGGAGGCTCAGATAGACCTGTTTGCCTCCCGGGACTCATCCCACTGCGCCAGTTTTACTCCCTGTCCGAGGGCACGCTCGGCACAGATGCACTGGTGCACAGCTGGCCTCGGGGCCCACGCAAGTATGCGTTTCCCCCAGTGAGCCTCCTTGCACGGGTGTTGTGCAAGATCAAGGAGAACGAGGAGCAGGTCTTGCTGGTAGCCCCCTATTGGCCCACCAAGACGTGGTTCTCCGAACTCATGCTCCTCGCAACAGCACCTCCTTGGCCTATTCCTCTGAGACAAGATCTACTCACTCAGAGACGGGGCACTCTGTGGCACCCTCGTCCCGAACTTTGGAGGCTACACGTGTGGCTCCTGGACGGGACGAGGCAGGTCTGAGTTCGCTGCCACCTGCGGTTGCGGCAACCATCACTTCCGCTAGAGCGTCGTCCACGAGACACCTTTATGTGTTGAAGTGAAACCTCTTCATCAACTGGTGCTCTTCTCGCGGAGACGACCCCCGGAGATGTTCGATCAGTGTCGTGCTTTCCTTTCTGCAGGAAGGGTTAGAGCGTAGGCTGTCGCCCTCCACCCTTAAGGTCTATGTCGCGGCCATTGCCGCGTCTCATGATGCAGTAGAAGGTAAGTCCATTGGGAAGCACGACCTGGTCATCAGGTTCCTGAGGGGAGCGAGGAGGCTAAATCCGCCTCGTCCTCCCCTCGTACCCTCTTGGGACCTCTCAGTAGTTTTAAGTGCTCTGCAGAGGCCTCCCTTTGAGCCTTTGCAATCGGTAGAGTTAAAGTTTCTGTCTATGAAGACGGCACTCCTGGTTGCATTGGCCTCCATCAAGAGGGTGGGGGACCTGCACGCATTCTCCGTTGACGAAGCGTGCCCGGAGTTCGGGCCGGCTTACTCTCACGTTGTCTTGAGACCCCGACCTGGATATGTGCCCAAGGTTCCCACCACTCCCTTCCGGGACCAGGTGGTGAACCTGCAAGCGCTGCCCCTGGAGGAGGCAGACCCAGCCTTGGCACTGCTCTGTCCGGTACGTGCACTCTGTACCTACGTCGACAGAACGCGGTGTTTCAGGACCTCAGACCAGCTCTTTGTCTGTCATGGGGGGAGCCAGAAGGGAAGGGCTCTCTCAAAGCAACGGCTGTCTCACTGGATAGTGGACGCCATTGCTTTGTCTTACCAGCAGCAAGGTCGTCCGTGCCCCCTTGGTGTGACGGCCCATTCCACTCGGAGTGTGGCCTCCTCTTGGGCTCTAGCGCATGGCGCCTCGCTAACAGACATCTGCAGAGCTGCAGGCTGGGCGACACCAAACACCTTCGCCAGATTCTACAATCTGTGTGTCGAACCGGTGTCCTCTCACGTACTCGCTTCTGCCAGTACTGGACCCGCTTAGGTGTCTTCGCTTGCTCGCCATTCCACTCCCGACTGGATAAGTGCGATATTCCTCAGTAGTCTTCCGTTGAAGCCTTGAGTCCTCCAGCACCCAGGATGCGGGCACCACTGTTGCTCTGGATGCCGGCTGGGTGCCTCCATGTGCACGGTTCCCTATGGTAACTGTCTCATGTGTATTTCCACTGTAAGCCTCTCTGAGCATGTGTCTTCCTTGGCAAGCCATCTGCCACCCCTGGAGCTTCTAGTAACCACCTGCGGTTGGTGCTCCAGTGATCTCCATATGCGTCCCTATGCGGCCATATGTGTATTCGTATGTCCTCCCTACGGTAGGCATCTGGTAGCATCTCCCTCCCGGGATATGTTTCCCAGTGTACCTTGGTATTCTTGTGTCAAAGTAGGACTCCTGGTGATAAACTACCAGGTTCAGGGGTCTAGACTTTCGCAGGGCACTGGAAGACAGCTGTAAGATGGCGTGATGGCATTGACCCCCAATCTCCGTCACTTCTGACGTAACTCGAAGTGACTACGAAAGGGAACGTCTCGGTTACGGATGTAACCCTCATTCCCTAAATAGGGAACGGAGACGTTACGTCTTCCTGCCACTTCTGCTGTACCGCTGGGTAGACGCCTGAGTTCAGTCTTGGCTCCTCAGCGAAGACATACTGCGGTTGCGTTCACTTCCTCCTTTTATACTCACGGAGTAGGGCGGAGTACGCTATGCAAATTTCCGCAGCCCCAAGGCATTGCATGCCATTGGCTCGTGATTAAATACTCGAAGAGGATTGGCTTTCTATGCGAAACCCCCAATCTCCATCACTTCTGACGTAACGTCTCCGTTCCCTACTCAGGGAACGAGGGTTACATCCGTAACCGAGACGTTTTTAATTGCTTCCCTTTTAATACAATTAGTTTGTTTGAAAGAGACTTTATCTGACAGAGTTCTTCTGTGCTGCAAATCACTCCCAAATATTTTGACAGTTTGATAATATCTATTTGGTGTTTCGCAAATATCAGTTTTTTTTTGTCAAAGTCAAAGAGTTTTTATTTGTCATTTCAACCATATACGGTACATTACACAGTGGAACGAGACAACATTCCTCCGGGCCATGGTGCTACATAAGAACACATAGGACAAATAAAAAATAAATATTACAGTTTGTAGAGTGCATCTCGGAAAACGTGTGTGTGTGTGTGTGTGTGTGTGTTGTAACGTCTGCAAGAGTTTTAAATCTGCCCAGATGAAGATCAGGAAAAAAACAGTGGAAACGAACTGGTAACGTTAGTTCCACGAGTGATTTATTGCGGCACTTCCCTTGGTAGGCACACTGTTCACATACATGATGAAAGATGCCAACAGGGAAATTAACACTGCAAAACGTCACAAAAAAAAAGTGGAAGCAAAACACAATACAACAAAATAACAGCCAGCGATAGAGCGGTCATCTCTCTTCGCAAACATATTCACTCTACTGAGCATGCGTGCGCGCTCACATTATAACAGCACGCATACAATAATGTACGCAATAGACGTAGCTATCTTAAAGGCGTATTAACATGTCACCAACACTTCTTAACTTTAGGTGGCCATTACAGTGTGTGTGTGTGTGTGTGTGTCATATGTGTGCCAGTTTTTGAGTATGACAGTTTTTTATTTAAGTTTTTTGAGTCTTACTTCCCTCCCCATGTTGCATGAACTGTGACTTCCTTAATGTGCAATAACCTCTTTAAGTAAGTACCTTTCAAACTAACAAACCTGTCTGAGATTGATATTAGTAATCTAAAAATGTCTGAGAAATAATACAAACACTTTCTTTGAAAAACTAAAATGTGAACGTGTGTTGTACTAAAATCCGTCTGATATGTCACTTGCATTATAATTTGGAACAATGGCCCTCATTTATCATTCTTGCGAAGAAACGGGCGCATATGTTGGCGTAAGATTATGCTTACACTCCTCTCACCGCCTGATTTATGAAGCTGTGCGTACCTTTGAAATCCATAACTGCCCTTGATAAATCCCGCGGCTGAAAACGATCGTCATTAGAACAACACGCCCCTAAATATTCAAGTCTCCGCTCTGTCCGCTCCCCCCACGCCCTCATTTTACGCAATGGACACACAGCAGACGGCAAAGAAGAGACATTTACAGAACGTCTTTTGAATTAGCATTCAATTTTGAATCACTTTACATGTATAATAGTGGTGATGAGGATGATGTTATGTACCATTCATTCACATTAATAATTACATGACAATTACATGACAATATTATGGTTTGTATTAATGATCACCTCCTGAGCTGGTGTAGGATTTGAGCGTGCCGTACGCCAACGTCCATATTGATAAATCTCACCATGGTTTTGGGTGTACGCCAGGTGTACGCTGGAAATTTGGTGTACGCACTTTTGATAAATGAGGGCCAGTGTATACAGTGGGGAGTACAAGAATTTGATACACTGACGAAGCATGTAGATGTCTGTGATTTTTATCATAGGTACTCTTCAACTGTGAGTGACAGAATCTAAAACAAAAATCCAGAAAATCATATTGTATGATTTGTAAGTAATTAATTTGCATTTTATTGCATGACATAAGTATTTGATCACCTACCAACCAGTAAGAATTCACAGCCCTTTCTCATCCCAAGGCATCATATACTGACGCTTTTGACATTTTGTCTTCATCCAACGCACAATGCACCCTTTAGCGTCAATATTACCCCTTTTCCACCAACAAGAACCAGGTGCTGGTTCAGAGCTAGAGCTAGTGCCAGTTCGGAGTTGGTTCGACTGACGAGCTTTCAAAGAACCGGTTTGTCTTTCCACAGGCTAGAGCGCAATCCCAGAGCCAGATCTTACGTTACTGTATACATCTCATGTTGCCCAGCTAGCTAGCACGGAACACACAAACACACCAGGCTTGTTCGAGATGGATCAGCACTGCGAATCTCGAACTCCGAGAGCGATCCAAAAGCAGAAGGAGTCGTAACGTTATGCGGTCAAAACACTCCGGCAGCTCTGATCAGTCCACGGCGCTCCGATGCATCTTGAACAAGCCTTCAATAAACAATGCCGGTCGTTGCGTTACTATTTATGCTCATGGCTTTGCAAACCTACATCGGTATCCAAACACGGCGAATCCAGCACATTCGTGCAGCTCGCCGTAACTTGCATTAACGGAGATTACAATCAAGCTGCTATTTGCATTATTAGCTGCTATTTAAAAAATGGCGGTCACAAGTTTCTGTTCATCTTGTTGGTCACGGTAACCCCACCCCCAGCCGCTGACGTAAGCGGTTCTTTCTTCTAGACCAGCAATGATTTGGTGCTACTTAAGAACCACTTTTACTGGTTTTACTTTGGTGGTCGAAAAACAAATAACCGATTTGAAACTAGGCTCTGGCTCCGAACCAGCACCAGCTCTGCCTTGGTGGAAAAAGGGGTATATGGGACGCAGATATATATGGGCCAGAAGGCGCCTCCTAGTGGTGTAACCCTAAACCTACCCCAGAACTACCCATAATCGATCACAGCTCTGTGCGTGTTATATTGATGCTAAAGGGTGCCATGTGCATTGGATTTAGACGAAATTTCAAAAGCGTCACTATGACGCCTTAGGATGAGAACGAGTTGGAATTCCGGCTATCACGGACCTGTTAGTTTCTCTTTAAGAAGCCTTCCTGTTCTCCACTCATTACCTGTATTAACTGCACCTGTTTAAACCCGTAACCTGTATAAAACACACCTATCTACACACTCAATCAAACAGACTCCAAACTCTCCACAATGGCCAAGACCAGAGAGCTGTGTAAAGACATCAGGGATAAAATTGTAGACTTGCACAATGCTGGGATGGGCAACAGGACAATAGGCAAGCAGCTTGGTGAGAAGGCAACAGTCAAGGAGAATCTCACCTCGTGGGGCATCAATGATCATGAGGAATGTGAGGGATCAGCCCAGAGCTACATGGCAGGACATGGTCAATGACCTGAAGAAAGCTAGGACCACAGTCTCAAAGAGAACCATTAGTAACACTCTACACCACCATGAATTAAAATCCTGGAGTGCAAGCAAGGTCCCCTGCTCAAGCCAGCGCATGTCCAGGCCCGTCTGAAGTTTGCCAATGACCATCTGGATGATCCAGATGAGGAATGGGCGAAGTTTATGTGGTCTGATGAGACAAAAATAGAGCTTTTTGGTCTAAACTCCCACTCACTGTGTTTGGAGGAAGAAAAAGGAAGAGTACAACCCCAAGAACACCATCCCAACCGTGAAGCATGGAGGTAGAAACATTATTCTTTGGGGATGCTTTTCTGCAAAGGGGACAGGACGACTGCACCGTATTGAGGGGAGGATGGATGGGGCCTTACCATCGCGAGATTTTGGCCAACTTCCGATCTTGGATCTCCTTCCCTGAGTAAAAGCATTGAAGATGGGTCGTGGCTGGGTCTTCCAGCATGACAATGACCCAAAACACACACCCAGGGCAACTAAGGAGTGGCCTAAGAAGAAGTAAGAAGCATCTCAAGGCCCTGGAGTGGCCTAGCCAGTCTCCAGACCTGTACCCAATAGAAAATCTTTGGAGGGAGCTGAAAGTCCGTATTGCCCAGCGACAGCCCCGAAAATCTGAAGGATCTGGAGAAGGTCTGTATGGAGAAGGGGGCCAAAATCCCTGCTGCAGGGTGTGAAAACCTGCTCAAGAACTATAGGAAACATATGATCTCTGTAATTGCAAACAAAGGTTTCTGTACCAAATATTAAGGTCTGCTTAATAAAACACTGCTGGTGACGGAGCACCCTAACACAATGTTACTCACTGCTATGCCAATGGTCGCTTTAGGTGCATGCTTCACTCTCTTGCTCCTGCTCAATCTCGATCTCCCTTTGCTATCTTTTTAAAGAAGCTTCCTATTTTTGGTAATTTACTTATTAATTTCTCGAATTCCTATTTTTGTTTTAAAAGCCACTTTTGTGTTTGTAATTTGACGACGACTCCATATCAATATGTCGGTCTCAAGTCCAACATTTGTTTTACTGTTTTGCATGCAATACACGTTCACTTACCGACCTGGGGATTCCCTAGTCCCAATTTGAAACAAATTACAACAAAATCCATCATTGTTGGTTTCACACATGTATTTAATGATCAGTAAATTATTGTTGTTGTCATCATTTATACAAATAAATTTGCGATAAAATCCAATTAGACTAAAAGTAGTAATGCGATAGGGGGCCCCAGCTGTCAATCAGTATCTTCCAGTCACGCGGGCCCCTGATTGGTACGGGCCCGTAAGCAACCGCGTACCCTGCTTACCGATAGTTACGCCTGTCGTAGTGAGTTTGGTCACGTGATTAAAATTTCATGCTTCAGAGCTTTTGTTAAGGGAACATGATGAGGATGAATGGGTGCTTCTCAATTCTTATTTGTGCATCCTCGTTTCCTTTCCTCGCTTCCTTTCCTCGCGTCTCAGCTCCACCCCCTGTAGGACGTGAGGGAAGGAAGCGAGGAAAGGAAAAGAGGGTGGAGGAATCGAATAAAAGTTTTTTAGATACATTTGAATACTTGATCACTCGGGCGTCACTCCACTGTGTCATCAGCAGTGCTAAAAAAAAGGGATCTGCCCTTATGTTGTTGAAATTTGGTTATTTAATAAATTCATAATAAATAATAATAAAGATAGACTACACTGTTGAAATATGTGAGATGTGTGGTTTATATAAACTGCAAAAGTAAAGTATAAATTAAAATGAATGTGAAGGGGGAGGAGAATTGACACGTGCGTCATGTTTAGTCAATAAAACGTTTCTGCATAGGATGCTCCTGTGTATCCTCGCTTATGACTCCTCAGGAAGTCTCCTCACTCCTCGATCCTCGACCCCTCACAGTGCAATTAGAGAATTGAGATGTCCTTCAAGATGGCTGAGCTCGATTGGTTTCCGGGTCATTGGAGGGAGGATGGAGGAGCGAGGAGACGGGGAGGGATATTGAGAAGAACCCACTGTTCTCTGGTTTTCACAGTGCAACGTGAGACTTTTTAGGGAGCGAATGTTTCAGTGCCCTGGAAGGATTCTGCAAATAAATACCATAAAATCAGCCATTTTAAGGGCTGTCTCCCTCAGGGCCCTGACTACTGAAGTAGGGAGGTAATTGTGACGCACCCCTTGCTTCCAACACATGAAATTTAAGAACTGACTGAACTCACTTGATGCATAATATATCTCAAACCTTGACAGGTGCCATTGTAACAATAATCAATGTTATTCACTTCACCTGCCAGTGGTCTTAATGTTGGAGCTGGTTCAGGTTTCCATAGTAGTCCATAGTAGGTCTCCTTTTAGACAGGCAAACATATGTGTATACAGGAAAAGAGATTGGTGTATTATGTTTATTTTGAAATAAATGTTTAAAAAAAACACAGACATGCCAGCAAGGCTAATAATATTTTAGCTACATGTAATAGTAGGTTAAATGAAAGTATAAAACAATGAATAAAAAAACAAATGTAGTTGGATCTTTCTCAGGATGTCACCAATGCTATGTGCCCTTTTTAAAACAAGGCTGTATGATTTGATGGCAGGTCTAATTGGGCAGGTCTCGTGGAATTTTGTCAGACAGGCTCATACTACAGTGTCTATGTAAAAACCCTGCCAGGTTGGATGTTGAACCCCCTGCCATTTCCGTCTGCATTCTCTGTCCTTGAAGGGAGTATCAATTTGACTGCACTTGTTCTGATTTGAAGGCATGAGAAAGGAATAAAAAAATACAATTATTGACCAAGAGCAATATCAGCAACATCTATTATAAATTAGTCAACATTTCAAAGAACTGTATAGCCAAAGTTTAAATCAGGCCTTAAATTAAATAAATTCTTGTCAGCAAATTATAATGTAAAAAGATTTGCATTATCTATAATCATTATGGGCCCTATTTTGCGCCGTCCACAAAAAAACCTAGTCTAAAGTCAGTGGCGCGTTGTGCGTTGTTCATAATGCTATTTTAAGCGCGCATGCTTGGCCATAATGTGGCAAGTGCACAACGCACATACACTTTGATTCTCTCATCAACACAGATACAGCAGTTTTTATTTTTGCAAATAATACATTATAACAAGGAAAAATATTAACAAATGAGGGAAATCATTTTGGTGTCCATGAAGATGTAAAAAAAATTAGGCCTAAATCTAGCTTACACATTTACCCACATTTTTCAGGCTAATTGTAGTAATGCCTGATCAGACTTGTTTGCCCAATAGTGGCAAGGCACATAAGGACATCTGACAAGTTAGTTTGTCCGTCAAGAACCAGGAAACAAAAAATCTAAAGACTGCGAAATCACCTGGTAAATTCGCCATAATAATAATAATCCACCATGCAACATGCGCACCTGCTCTTAAACGTACAGTATGCAATTTTTGGCCACCAGGGGTCACTCATTTAAAATAATAACAAAAGACGTACTTCGATGACGTCGGGAAAGAGCGTGGGCTCACGGGAGTTGTTGTCGCTGTCAATGACAACCAGCTCAGCTCATGACATGACATCATCGTTTTAAAAAATATACGGCATCTCTCTGTAAATTTAGCTTGTCAAGAAGCTTTAAATGCAACCCCAATGTTTACTTGTGTCATGCTTCTCCTGTCCCAAACCCTTCTCGGTCATATTTTTCACCCGTACGTTTGAGCTTTACTGAGCTGGCTGTAGCAGCAGAACGTGCAGGCAAAGCGTAATCGTGGTCCATAACTATAATACAGCCGAATAGAAATATTTGTATTACGCCCCTTCAATGAAATGACCTATTTAGAACATTTTTCATATATAGGGCGCACCGGATTATAAAGCGCATAAGATACTGCAGTCAAACGTTTGACTGGGTTTGCGTTATGCATCCACTATGTGCTAAGGCTAAAGGGAATGTAGTGAGTGCACGGCGCCGGAGGTGAGGCGTTTATTTAGTAAGCATGAGCGCGCTGG